>JAGIQG010000102.1:0-110682 GCA_024679065.1 Sphyrna mokarran
CCCTGATGAATATTTAAAGGGACATTTCTCAACTTTCGTACAATACATATATATTCCATTAGGAAAGAAAAACTGTGAGATGAATCCACCATTCATGGATAACTAAAGACTATCAATTCAGAGACAAGTCCTCTAATACTACATGAATTCATAGTAGGTCAGAAGATTGGACTTAACTTAGAGAGCAGCAAATTATGACTAACAAAAATTGACTTTAAGGGAAAGCTAGCTAGAAATATAAAGCAGAGAGAATTTCCATAAATGTTTAAAAATGGAAAACTTAATATAAGTGAGAGTTTGCCCCTTAGCAGGTGAGACTGGGCAATTAATATTGGGTAATGAAGAGATGGCATAAATATTGAAAAGAAATTTTATGACCATTTTCACTTTACAAGACACACTAAATCCTGGGAATGTTTGAAAATCAAAAGTTGAAAGAGAAGTATCTTTAAAACAATTAAAATTGCTTGAGACAAGTATTCTGAAAGCTATTATAATTAAAAGCTGACAAGTCAGATGGGCCAGATATTCTTCATCACAAGAACTGATCGTAAATGTATAGGTTATGTACTTTCAAAATTCCCCAGATTCCGCAGTGCTCCCTGTGGATTGGAAAATAGCAAATTGGAAATCTGCTAGCACCACGATCCAGGTAATAAATGTATTTATGTATTTTCTTTTACTTGATCATCTAGCAGATGTTAATGTCCCACACCAAAAGTTATTTTATCAAAGTGTTGCTACTCTCAGTGAAATGATAACTGGATTACTGTGTAAAGTTTAGGTGCTTGTATTTTTTAAAAAAATTATACAAATGCATCGTATGCAATTCATAGCATATGGACTCAACTGATTGAAGAGAGAAAGGAGGTTATGAGGAGAGGTTGAGCAGTTAGGTCATTGGAGTTTAGAAGAATGAGAGATGATGTTCTTGTAGCCTATAAAATTCTGAAGGCAAAAATTTTAGTGGGTAATGAGGCAGTGGGCAGGATTTTATGCTTCACTCGAGCAAGACCAGAAATCCCCACCCAGGATCAACACAGATTTCAATTGCCCGACACTTGCCCACACCAATTTCATCGTGGTAGAGATGGTAGAGTTCTCCCCTTGTGGAGGAGCCTTAAACTAAGTGAAAAGAGGTTAAAGATTATGGGATTTGGAAATGAGGTGGATATTTTCAACTCTCAGAGAGTGTCTTTAGTCAATGGAATTCTCAGCCAGCAGTGGAGGCTGGGTCATTGAATATAATCAGAGCTAAGTTAAACAGATTTGTAATTGACAAGGGAGTCAGGAGCTATAAGACACTGACCAGATATTGGAGCTGAGACTATAGCCAGAACAGCCATGGTCTTAATGAATGGCAAGTGGATCATGCTCAAGGGGCTGAATGGCCTGCTTCTGCTCCTGCTTCTGCTCCTGTCTGACTGGTCACATTCAATGCAGACTTCTCATATTTTCAAACAAAATTTTAAGTTGGATGTTCATTTTATTTCCAGGCGTCTCTTTGCTTTCATAATTCTATTTGACTTCACTCCTAATCTCTTAAATTTTTATCACTATCACTGTCTCATGGTGTCTGTATTCTCTGGGGAATGATCCAAGTATTTTCCAACTTTGGTGGAGGCTCCGGAGCGATGAAGAGGAGTTTGTCAGAAAATCCAACTGAGTCTCGGTGTTTCAGCTGCAAGAATATAGTGAGGAAGTGTAGGATAAGGAGAAAGAAATGATTAACACATTCAGGGCCATTCTCCTTAACATAATATTCCAAATATAAATAAAAGCAAATTACTCAGGATGCTCCATTATATTCCAAATATAAATTCTTTCCATTTAATTTGCATGTTCCTTTTATCCTCCATTCATTCATCCATTTTCCTCCACTCTTCCACTTCTTTCTTTGCGTATCATTACCCCTCTTTTACATCTCACTACCCCTTTCTACCTCTGATCTCTTTGGATTGTCTCTCCTCCCTGTCTGTTTCTGTTAACAGAACCAATCTTATCCTATCATCTCTCCTCCCTTTGCTGCTCTTCTTAGGCTCCATTTTAAGATAGTACCATACTGGTTGAAACATAATGTATTTTTTCCCATATGGCAATGAATATGCTAACCATTACTGGGGAGTACACGTAATAAGAAGTCTCATAACGCCAGATTAAAGTCCAACAGGTTTATTTGGTAGCAAACATCATTAGCTTTTGGAGTACTGCTCCTTCGTCAGACTTACCTGATGAAGGAGCAGTGCTCTGAAAGCTAGTGGCATTTGCTACCAATTTAACCTGGTGTTGTGAGACTTCTTACTGTGTTAATCCCAGTCCAAGGCCAACATCTCCAGAAGGCAGAGAGTGGTTGTGGATGGGTCTTGTTCTGCATGGAGGTCGGTAACCAGTGGAGTGCCCCAGGGATCTGTTCTGGGACCCCTCCTGTTTGTCATTTTCATAAATGACCTGGATGAGGAAGTGGAGGAATGGGTTAGCAAGTTCGCCGACGATACAAAGATCGGTGGTGTTGTGGATGGTCTGGAGGGATGCCAAAAGTTGCAGCGGGACATAGACAGGATGCAAGACTGGGCGGAGAAGTGGCAGATGGACTTCAACGCAGATAAATGTGTAGTGGTTCATTTTGGCAGGAATAATGGGATGAAGGAGTACAATATAAGGGGTAGGAGTCTTAGCTGTGTTGTAGAGCAGAAGGATCTCGGGGTCCGGGTCCACAGGACTCTTAAATCAGCCTCGCAGGTGGAGGAAGCGGTCAAGAAAGCATACAGTGTACTGGCCTTCATTAATCGAGGAATAGAGTTTAGGAGTCAGGAGGTAATGATGCAGCTCTCTTGTCAGACCCCAGTTGGAGTATTGTGTGCAGTTCTGGTCGCCTCATTATAGGAAGAATGTAGAGGCTATTGAGAGGGTTCAGAGGAGATTTACAAGGATGCTGTCTGGATTGGGAGGCAGGCCTTATGAAGATAGGTTGAGGGAGGTGAGACTCTTCTCACTGGAGAGACATAGGCTGAGAGGCGACCTGATAGAGGTTTATAAAATGTTGAGAGGAATAGATAGGGTGGACTCTCAGAGACTATTTCCCCAAGCTGAAATGGTCAATACGAGAGGACACAGATTTAAGGTGCAGGGAAGCAAATACAAAGGAGATGTCAGGGATAGGTTTTTCACTCAGAGGGTGGTGAGTGAATGGAACCGACTGCCGTCGGAGGTTGCTGAGGCAAACTCACTGGGGTCTTTTAAGAGACATCTGGATGAGTATATGGAAAATAATAGGATAGGAGGTTATAGATAGGTCTGTGGATTGGTAGATGTGATCGGCGCAACTCGTGGGCCGAAGGGCCTGTTTGTGCTGTATTGTTCTATGTTCTATATCAGTATTTGGGATCACAGAGACGACCAGTACTTTCGCATAACCCTCAATGTTATCTTCCAATGTTATCAATTCTGAATCAATATGTGTATGTTCTGCTTCTCCATTTTAAATTACCATTCTCCACATTTCTTTGCTGGCTTCAAATGCAAGGGCACGAGTCTCATCTTGCATACAGCCTTGTTACATAGAACACAAACAGGCCCTTCAGCCCACAAGTTGTGCTGATCATATCCATATCTACCAGGCCATAGAACTATCTGTAACTCCCAATCCCATTAAATCCCATGTACTCATCCAGAAGTCTTTTAAAAGACTCTAGTGAGTTCACCTCTACCACCACCGACGGCAGCCGATTTCACTCACTCACTCACCACCCTCTAAGTGAAAAACTTACCTCTAACATCTCCTGTGTACCTATTCCCCAGCAACTTAAACCTGTGTCCTCTCGTCGCAACCATTTCAGCCCTGGGAAATAGCCTCCGAGAATCCACCCTCTCTATCCCTCTCAACATTTTATAAACCTCTATCAGGTCGCCTCTCAACCTTCATCTCTCCAGGGAGAAGAGACCAAGCTCCCTCAACCTATCTTCATAAGGCATGCCCCCCAATCCAGGCAACATCCTTGTAAATCTCCTCTGCATCCTTTCAATAGCTTCCACATCCTTCCTGTAGTGTGGCGACCAGAACTGTGCACAGTACTCCAAGCGGGATCTGTTGTTTTATTCTCCCCAATGTGAATTCTCGCTTCCAGAGACCACCCATAATACTGTGCCTCAAAAATATATTCTAGTTATTTATTTATTTCCATGATAATGCTGACAATCACGGCTGCATGGAACCCACTCTGTGGAATTGGCCACAAACATGCAAAAACAGCCACAGGATTTCTAAGTTTTTAAAGCCTGTGTACCTGACACCTTAGGTCAAGTTCCCATAGATTGGAACATCGTTGGAGGGGTAATTCAGAATAAAGGAGGAGCACAAGAATGTGGAATAGGTAGCCCTATTGATTCTAACCATTTTGATTCTAAGTGCTGAATCCGGGCATGATTCAGATCCAATTTGTAATCTCTGTTCTCCGGCCACCCCTTACACACACAGCTTGAAAAAAAGTTGTAAATGTGAATCGTGCTGTAGGTGGAACTTATTGCACCCAAAACACTGTTGCTCTGATCAGCGCCTTCAACAGCACAGCACAGCTAAAGAAGTTTGTAAAACGCTCCACTGCCACATCGCTCGCGTGCTGCAAAAAGTGGGAGCGATGGCCCCACAGATATTTTCCCACTAGCATAACATAACTATCCTCCTTATCCGTCCACCTCCCCCGATCGATCAGAGTGGCATCAGTGAAGACTCTGCTCCCCCACCCCACAACTTTGCCTGCAGAGTGGTAGTGGACCCCTTTCCTCTGCCCCCCCATGCCCCAACAGGGATCCATCTGCCTCCCTTCCTCACCCTCCACCCCCTCCCTCCCCCACCAGAGAATGACCTGACCCTTCTCCTCCCCTCCCTCCTATTCCCTCGCCATGGCAACCAGCAATATATTTGGCCTCTCTCTTCCTCCTCTGCCCGCACCAGAGTTGCCAAATCTGAAAGGATGAACCATACATGCAAATACATTTAAATTGACTTTGTGCCCTTTTTCAGCAGAGTCCCAGCTGCATCCATTTTCGGGCCTTGGTAAAGGGGAAATCCACATGGATGTTCACACCCTACTTTACCAAATGTTTGCACCTGAAAATGTGGACAATGCAATGGTAAAATCGAGCCTTGGAAGTTTGAAGCTTTCCTTGCATACAGCCTGATGCCAATTGACAGACCCCAGCCTTCAGAGACAGTTTGAGTACTGCACATCAGGCAAAATTAAAAACAGGAACTGGTATCTTTTAACAATTATGATAACTTAGAGAATTGGGCAACAGCTGTAGATAACCACCAGAAATCTAAGGTCGCCGTCATTGCCTGATTATCATGACAGACACCGGTGTTATTACCATTGCAAGGAAAGAGGGTGCATGTTATAACTTCTATAAGCCAGGTCATCACCACGCTGAATGCAGAGCTCCAAATGAGACTATAAAAAGAAAGAAAAATGTTGTATTAAAATGGGACACAAGGTGAGGGAATATTGGGCAAAAAAGAATGGGCAGGAAGGAAAAGGCCCCAACAATCATGGGGAAAAGACTGAAATGTCAACAAGATGATCTGTCAACAGTAGCTCGTATTATCCAACACTGAGCCTGGGACTGATTCCAATGAATAGTATCGGCCTCCGGATAAGAACCAGATCTCTGCATGTGGGTAAATGCATGTGATATGTTAATTGATACGGGGCTTTAGTGTCTTTGACTAATTTCAACATTTCCATTGCCCGACACCACATCACGGAATTGAATTGGGGGAAAAATATGACTTATATAAAAGTAAAAGTGAACTAATATTATGGGAACTGGGTGAAATAATGCTGCCTGCTCAGTTCTGGGTATTTACCATCCCTGAGGGTTCTATCTTGGGAATAGACATCCTCGAGGAACTAGGGGTAATTGTAGATACCTGAAATAGACAGCTGATCTGGCCCACCAAAAAGGAGCACAAAGATGGAACCGTCGGGGAATGTGTCCCTATGTGGAATGTTGCCATGAGAGACAGCACAAGGACAGAGCCGCTGACCAGAAACTGATCAAAGGATGGAGTATTGGGGAAGTTATGCCAGACCATTGCTGGGGTATATGGCAACCAGGAAACAGGATTATGGTCTTATCCATACAACCCCTGAAAAGATCGCTGGGCAATACATCCATCACACTGACAATATTCCATCAAATCAGAAGTTCTGCAGGCCACCTAAGAGATAGTACATGAATTAGTCCAGTAGGATATCCTGTAACCAGTGGTATCGGTCACTAACTCACCATTGTGGCCAGTCTGGAAATCAGATGGGAGCTACCATTCACACCACTCTAAATAAGGTGGCGCCGAGGGAAAACTGTATAGTGGCCAGTGACCATCTTCAGAACTTTCACAGTTCTGGATGTAGCAAATTGGTTATGGTCCATCCCTTTAGAACCAGAATCACAGGAGAAATTTACTTTTACTTCAAAGGGAAAACAGTATACATAGACCCGTTTATCACAAGTGTTTCATCATAGGCAAATATCTTCCACCAAGTCATGAATAGGATCTTTGAGAAATGTGATTTTGCCTTGTACAATAGCACCATCTTATAATCTTATAATACATTGATGACCCCCTGATAGTCTTGGAAAAGACTAAGAACATTTGGAGTTCTAGTTATCACGTTGCAAACATTGGAGAGGGTGGGACTCAAGGTCAACCCAAGAAAAGCTCCAGTCGAGCAAACTACAGGACAATACTTAGGTCATGACATAAGGCAGGGAAGCAAGATCCTCTCCACAGACTGCAAAACCATCATCGCTGACATGACCAACCCACTACAATGAGGGAACATGATAAGTGATGCATTTATTTAACTACTGGAGGAACATTATCCCCAGGTTCACTACCCTGGCAGAACCAATCCAGTGCTTAGTGAAAGGGGAAAAACCAGGATCTCGGGGCGAGAACATGAAATCACATATGATAGATTAAAAGCTGCTTGAAGCCCCAGCCCTGAAATTACCAGAAAATTTTTTACAGTAGAATGGTTACCCAGGACAAACGGTAGTAGGGTATAAGAGAGTGGGAGGGGGAGGAGGGGGTCATGAGGCCAGTAGACCCAAGTAGCTACTTGACTCGAGAGTCCCCAGTGGTTAAAGGACTGCACTGATGCGTCGCTGCCCTGGATACAACCTGGGCCGTATGTGAACCTGTCACTATGTCGAACCCATTGGTCCTACACACTAAGCACACCATCATGAAATGCTGAATACTGGAAGACTGAAAACAGTATCCGATGCTTGATGGCCTACATGGGAGGCAGTACTTCTTCTCCAAGATAAATTCATCAGCATTCAGTGACACAAGTTATAGTTATAGTAGAGAATTCTGATTAATTCTAATTACCCAACATGAGAATAGTCAGCAGCTAAAGTATGAATATGTAGGTTGATAATAATACAAAATATTTAGATAACATATTAATTATGTTTCTAATTAATTTATAACATGTCAGTAAAATGAAACATGTTTTATTCATTTAATGTGAGTTAATGTCATTAATTTTAGTTAGTTGAATCTATGTAATTAAAGATATGAAAAAGCTTATACAAGCTTTTTGTGTTGGAAAATGCATTATTTTAATTCTAATGTTACCACTAGAAGAAACTTCAATACTACATTCAAGAAAGATGTGGAGATGCCAGAGTTGCACTGGTGTAAATACAGTAGGATACCTCAACACCAGGTTAAAGACCAACAGATTTATTTGGTAGCAAAAGCCACGAGCTTTTGGAGCACTGCTCCTTCGTCAGGTGAGTGGGAGTTCAGTTCACAAGCAGAGCCTATAAAGATACAAAATTATTTACAAAATAATGGTTAGAATGTGAGTCTTTACAGGGAACCAAGTCTTAAAGGTACAGACAATGTGAGTGGAGACAGGATTAAGCACGGGTTAAAGATATATGTATTGTCTCCCAGCCAGGATAGTTAGTAAGATTTTGCAAGCCCAGGCAAGTCATGGGGTTATAGATAGTGTGACATGAATCCAAGATCCCGCTTGAGGCTGTCCTCACGTGTGCGGAATTTGGCTATCAGTCTCTGCTCAGCTATGGACAAGCCCTTCATATACACAGAATCTGCTCAGATGGCGAGGATTGCAACAGACACCTCCAGATGTTAAAAGATGCCCCCATAAGAACAGGATCTGGTGTTTGACTCATCAATCAACAGTTCTGATGCACCACAGTAAAAAATCCACACTGACCTCCTCAGAAGACAAACATGGAACACGGTGAATAAAGTACCTTTCGTCACCTAGTACTTCCCCAGACCAGTGAAGTTATGAAATCTTCTCCAGAGCCTTCAATGTGTCATAGATGAAGACAAATATCTCACCAGGGCCATCCCCACACCCCCACGTCTTACCTTCAAACAACCACACCACCTCAAACAGACAATTGTCTGTAGCAAACTACCCGGCCTTCAGGAGAACAGTGACCACAACACCACAACCCTGCCACAGCAACCTCTGCAAGACGTGCCGGATCATTGACACAGATGCCATCATCTCACGTGAGAATACCATCCACCAGGTACACAGTGCATACTCTTGTGACTCAACCAACGTTGTCTACGCTGCAGGAAAGGATGCCCTGAGACGTGGTACATTGGAGAGACCATGTAAACACTACAACAACAAATGAATGAACACTACTCAACAATCACCAGGCAAGAGTGTTCTCGACCTATTGGGGAGCATGCAGTGATCATGGGCATTTGGCCTCTGATCTTTGCGTAAGCATTCTCCAAAGTGGCCTTCATGACAACAACAAAGAACAAAACAGCACGGGAAACAGGCCCTTCGGCCCAACGGGCCCGCGTCGCCACCCCGATGTTCCCACCTCTACCCGCAATCCCTGTCCATGTTTTTTTTTATAGATCTATGGATTAAAAACCAAATTTGAGACAATTTAGGGAGAATTTGTTTTGCCAATTAGCCTAAGAGCACACCTTTGGGATGTGGGAGGAAACCGGAGCACCTGGAGAAAACCCACGCAAGCACGGGGAGAATGCGCAAACTCCCACAGACACAGGCCCAAATCCATGTATCTGCACAGCACGGCGATAGTCACTGTGCAGTGACTATCTGTCGTGTTGCCCATCAAATGGTCCAGGTCAGGCGTACACTAACGACGTGAAGCACTCGGATACTCTCGAAAAAGATCCGAGAGGAGCCCTCTCATGACCCATCGCGTGTTCGACACACAAGAGGATGGCCTCAACTGGGATCTTGGGTTCATGTCACACTATCTGTAACTACCACAACTTGCCTGGGCTTGCAAAATCTCACTAACTGTTTGGCTCTAAACAATACACATTTCTTGAACTTGTGTTTAACCCCCTCTCCACTCACATTGTCTTTAAAACTTGATTACTTGTAAAGACTTGCATTCCAACCATTATTTTGTAAATTGAGTTTGTGTCTTTATATGCCTTGTTTGTGAACAGAACTTCGAATAACCCAATGAAGGGGCAGTGTTCCAAAAGCTAATGGCTTGTGCTACCAAATAAACTTGTTGGACTTTAATCTGGTGTTGTGAGACTTCTTACTGTGTTTACCCCAGTCCAACGCCGGCATCTCCACACCTTGATTCAGATCCCAGCATCTGTAGAATTTGGTTTATTTAGGGGAAACTGATTTGTTGACCACCAAGGGCACGGTCAACAAATCAGATTACCAGCGTGAATGGGGATGGATACAGACAGACTCCAGAGTACTAATGGATGTTTTTGTTTGTGTCTATGTGTGTGCACATAAACATGTTTGTGTGTTTGTCTATTCCTGTGTGCTCATGTGCTTCTCCGTGTGTGTGTGTGCGCGTGCGCACGTGTCTGTGGGCATTTGTGTATGTCTTGTGTATGAATATCATACCCATTTGCACATGTGTTTTTGTGTGTCTGAGTATGGATGCGTGTGTGTGTGTGTCTGTATGTGTTTACTAATGTGTGAGTGTGTATACATTTGTGTGTCTGTCTGTCTGTATGCGTGTATGCGTATGCAAATAGGATGTTTTACTCCAAGAGCAATTCCAGTGCCAAAGTGTGTATCTTTCCCAGCAAAGCACACTTTATTTAATAACACAATTTAAATAACAAATGAAGCAGCTTAGCCATTAAGAGTGGAACAATATTTTTCAGAAGGAAAGGAAGCAAATGTACTTTCTAGCTCATGGGTGCTGTAGTTGCAAATAAGCCTTGTTCATGCGTGGATCAAAATCACTTGCTACATATTATGTTTATAGATTAATTTTGTGGAGAGAGAGTGAGTTATCTGGAACAGCCAACACATGACTTTAGCATGACTTTAGCAAACGTCCAAAACCAACTGAACCAGCCCCAAACACCTACAGAAATAGCTCCTCTCACTGACACACCATCACGTGACCCTGCCTCCCTAAAGCCACATTTCATTTTGTAATTGCAATCCACAGGGAACCAATACATAATGAACGAAAGTCCATTGGCCCAAATCTATATAAACAGTACATGGATAAAATGAATAATTTTATTTTGCTCTCCCAGCATCTCTGCTGCCTTCTTCTCATGATGTAAAGATGCCGGCGTTGGATTGGAGTGGTAAGAACTCAGTAAGAATTTAGCAACACCAATTATTAATCCAACCGATTTATTTGATAGTAAAATGGCGAGCTTTCAACACTCCCGTGTCTTCATCAGGCAAGACCAGAACACTGCACTTGCCTGATGAAGACACGGGAGTGTTGAAAGCTCGCCATTTTACTATCAAATAAATCGGTTGGATTAATAATTGGTGTTGCTAAATTCTTACTGCCTTCTTCTCAGACATCCTGATTACCTGTAGTAGAAAGCTTAATTTTAAACATTCCTCTTAAACATACTATAAAACGACACACATCCTAAAAGTTCAATAAAATTTGCTTTAGTAGCACTCAATGCAATATAAACATGATTGAGGAAAAATCAATAGATACATTCAAAATCACTAGGACGCAAGCATTACTGCTCATAGACGGAGCATTTTGGGAGTCAGCACAGAAAAATATGGGGCTGAATTCTCCGGCCATGCAGCCTCTTCTTTCCCGCCGCTTGGAGACTTTGCCAGTGGCGGGATTCTCTGATTCCGTCGCCGTCAATGGGAATTTCTACACCACACACCACACGGGCGGGAAACCCGCGGCAAGGTAAGATAACGGGTTGGAGCGGAGAATCTTAGCTCCGTGAACGGCCGGTGAATTCCGGCCATGCTGTCCAGAGACACAGTTCCGTGGATGCGCGACTCGAAACACAACTGTTGTCTGCTCAAGATACAACACTGCTTTAGAAGCAAATTTCTAAGGGACAGACAACAGAAGCAGCATAGTTCACAAATACAAGCTAAAAGCAGGTGATAAGTCCGGGAGAGTCGTACTTAGAATCATTTTGAACATCGGGATATGTCCAGTGAAGTTCCTCTTGGAAATCCATTGAATGGATGGATATCTGTTGTGTTAATTCTTCCAAAGTATCTCTGGATGAAATGGAACCAAGAAAAGTCAAAAGCCACGTTTCCTCTAATTACATTTCTGGAATATTCTGCAGCTATTCAGACCAATATTTTCCTTGTCTTCTTCAGATATTAATTGGAGACTGGCTCGTCGTAACTTCACACCTTCCTGTTGTTCCCCATATTTTCCGACGCTAATTAAACGCTCGAGATCCATTCCCACACCAGCAAAAACATCCGTGCCGTGTCTTATATTGCTTTTGATTCAAATATATGACTGAACGTAATGGGACTCAGATCCGTATTCTGCAATTAACATCCTGAGAGTTATAGGCGCTGTATTTTTGTCGTAGATTCATAAGAGAAAAATATTTTGTCAAAAACTACCATTATGATTACACTTTAGCTGTTACTCTCTGCACAAATATTGCCCGGAATTTTGAGTTTTTTGAAAACTTCTGTAATTACCGAAGGTTTCATCCTGTATGTGCCAGCGTGAAAGTTGGAACAGAGTGAGTAATGTTTGTTCAATCTGAATTGCAAAGAATGTAGAATCAGATAAGATACAATGTAGATTCAACGATCGGGATTCCTAGATTATTTCTTTATATATTTGAATATTACATGAAATGGATATTTCACCATTCTCTTTAGTTCCTCTCTGTATTTAGTCTGGGTCACTGCATAAATGCACGTGTTTGTACAACAGCTCAAAAGTAGGAGCATAAAGCTGGTGTAGTCTGCGATAGTCATCGGATCATTGAAACCGTTTAAATAATAATGTTCTGTGATTTGCATTAGTAAGAAAAATATCACATACAACATCCACAGCAGTACGAAATTTCCAGAAATGGTAAAGAGTAAGATGATGGATTTTTTTCGATTCTGAATTTCCTGATCATTGACATTCGCATCATTTTTACTCCCTCTCAGCCTCTTACGGATTTTACTGGTCGCTAAAACGTGTCCCACAGTCAGAGCGTTGAGCAACAAGATCAGGAATGTTGGGAGCAGTGGAGTGCAACTGCGGTCAATCCAGCTAAACGCTTTCCAGGCAGCTTCAGTATAATACTCCAGCTTTGCATGACAGCCCCACGGTACGTTCTGGGCTGTAATGTAGGGTTCAAATATAAAATACCAGGGAATATTTTTGAAAAAGAAAAGCATGCAGATTGCTCCTATAGTCACAGCCGTTGTTTTGTCTGTGGAATATTTAGCTTTCACATTCTGGTAACAGATAGTAATAAAACGATCAAAAGTGAAAGCAACTGTTAACCAGACAGAAGTATCTGTTGCTGCACGGATCAGTACGTAATGGAAGGAGCACACAGGCGTGATGAACAGGAAATTATTCGGTAAATAATAGCCATTAATTCGGAAAAGAATCACGTCCAAAATAACAACCAGGAGATCTGCTACGGCCATAGCTACCAGGTAGTAAGTAATACATTTGGAGAGGCCACAATTTCCCCGGGAAAGAATCACAATTGTTATCACGTTCGCTGCAGGAGTGGAGAAAGACACAACAAAGGAAACAGGCGTCTGGTTAGAAAAAGACACTGAGTTTCAGTGTTTAGTACAATTCCTTAACTATATCATGTAAAGATTACGGCTGCAATGCATCTCAACGAGACTTGTGTGGTTAAAAACTTTCCAACATAACGTGTTACCATAGAATTTGGGGAGAACGGGGCTATAATGGAGATGAAGATTCAAGTAAGCATGTCCAGCCTTGCCATAGAATCAGAAGAGTCCCGATAGAGCAGGAGGTCATTCGATCATGTAACCTCACTATTTTACCCTGCTTATCCCCTGACGCTAAGGCAATTCGGCATGGCCAATAAACCTATCCTGATCAACCTATTCCTCTGCACCGTGGGAAGAAACTGTAGCACCGAAGAAAACCTACGGGAGCCAGGGGAAACGTGCAAACTCCACACAATCAATTGAACCCGGTTCCCTGGCGCTGTAAGGCACTAATGCTAACCACTATGCCACCCCATGTTATCTAAGGATTGAATTACCACTAGAATTCACCACAGCCAGACTTGGGTCATTGACCGTCTAACGATTCTGTAAATAAAAACAACGATGATCTCAAACACAACATGGAAAAAATTGCGATATAAGCAGCAACAGACCATAGAACTACTTTTGTGAAATCTGGGCATGGAGGTGAAGCATATTCGGTGCGGGCAGGGTCCGGACGGGGAAGGCGGGGTTGGCGGCGGTGAAATAAACTTTCCTCCGCTAATACTGGAACCTTGGGGGAAATACAGACCCCGCTTTTGTCACCTCCGTAATTGTGAAAGTCCTTGCAAGGGCAAGCAAATCCGATCTCTGATGTTACAGAAGAGGCCACGGTATCTTCCAACATTGAGATTCAGAAAGACAATTAGGAGGAAGGTTACGTTCCTTTGTAGCATTAATCTGATACATCAACCATGTGGCGAATGAAAAGATATATTAAATTCCGTCTCAAAGAATGTGCGGGAATATATTTGCAAAGCTGGAAAATCTGGTTTTCTCTTTTGGTTTCAGATTCCAGCCTCCGCAGTAATTTGCTTTTATGCGGGAATAATATGAATTCGTTAACAAACAATTAACAATGTAATATATAGTTCTTTAGAACCAGCTTTTTTATCAATAAACGCCCGGCCGTAACTGATATCACACAACAAGTGCAGAGGTTGATTTTGTTAACTGTTTGTGCTAGTGGTTATCACGAATACGGGATCTTAGTTAACGTATGGGAAATACGGAATAGGTAACACTGACGCTGAGTTAAGAGTTGGGATGTGCATTCCAGTTAGACCATGAAGTTAAAGCGCTCTGTGGCGGCGCTGCTCCCCCTCTCCTGATGTTTCAATTAATCAATATCTGTCAACTATTCATTCGTGTCAAATAATCAGCAGTCAATATTGTTAAAATCATATCCCTATATTCATTTCTTCTTAAATTATTGTCTGATTTAGCAATTTGATTAACATTTCACCACGAGTATAATAACTAATGTACAAACATTTCAATGTGTTTTATCCCAGATAATTCCAAATATATACCATACCTGTACTTGTGGCACGATTGAAATTCTGAATAAAACAAATGGGCAACACCATTTCAGAAACATTTTTTAAAAAAACGCTATGAACATTGATATCGATACAAAATTCCTTAATTTCCCGGATGTACAGTAGAACATGATACAGGTAGCGTTCAAAAGTGCACAGTTAACATGACTATTTTCGTCTGTCAACAGACAGTAGTTAGGCATGCCTAATGATGTAATTGAATTTCATTTTGCACACAGAAAAAATGTTCAAGATGATAACCTGTTGTCGTGATGTTAATTCGAAAACAAGTTGTTGGAAATAATGCCAAACGAAAATCGTCACATCTGGTGGTTAGCAGTTCTGAATTAACATATGCTGATTTGTGATCCATTCAGTTCGAGATTCTCGTAAAACGAAGCTTGTCTTATCATCTTGAGATTTGAGCGTTGTATGAAGTAATGGAGACATAGTAATTGATATTTCTTGTCAGGTACTTCAGACTGTTACTGAAACAAATGAATGCTAATGGCACATTGATATATGTTTAAGTTGTTGCATGACTTCTTTACGAGATAGTCATATAATTTAACAGTGATGTCATTGAGGTGTTCCAGAAGCTCCTACTATTAGTTTCAGTTTCTACTCTGTACAGGTAACAGCTCCTGGAATAAATGTGTTGTATGTTACCTTGAGTCTAGGTATGCAAACATCATCTTTTATATTTGTTTAAAACCTATGACACCTAGCACAGTTAAGATATTAGAGAAAATAAAATTGCCGATGAGGTTGGGATTTTGTTTCTTTCAGAACATCGAGAAAAGATCTAAAGTAAAAAAAAATTGCGGGTCCTCACGGCTCAATTATTAGGAGGCTCGAGAAAAGTATCTGCAAGAGAACTAGCGGGTCAATTGGGATCTATTGGCATAAATCATGCATTTTCAATGCATTATTTCTTTTAGTTTAAAACCCGCAACCCCTAACAAGCTAAGTTACACTATTGGAATACGAAATGATGGAATTGCAATAGCCTCGTTGCAATATATCTTTCATGTATTTCCAATGAAAAATGAACAATAAAAAAAGAAAATAGACTTTAGACTTTTATGGAGCTATGAAATAAATTTTTAAGATCAATAAAGATGAGCAGGACAGGACGAAAAATGCACTTTTTAAAAATTTTGTGTTGTGTGGGGGAATATCAGAAATATGTTTACCAAGGAAACAGTAACCCACTTAGTCGCAGATTTGTACATTTAGCAATTGAATATAATCACTTACCGGGGATTCCAAAGGATGCTATTATCGGATAATATATCATTACAGCCTGTAAAAGTGGCGGTAAAATGGTAAATGGATAAGAGCTGTATGGAACTCTCATTCTGCCTGAGGATGTTTGTGACTCTTGCAGCTGCACACCGAAATCCAAAGGACTGAGAGACGAGAGATTTAAAAATATCCCATATTTATTACTGAGGCACTTCCCATGGGATCAGAAAGAAGCAGGAGAAGTAACATTATTCCCAGTCATTTGGACAAACAGATAGCTTTCTTTAATGTAATGTTTGTATTGCACCCATTATATCGAAATTGATATTGTAGACGTTTTCAAAGAAACAGCATCAACATAATAATATTTTAGTAAGCTAAAAAAATGGACGAGACGATTGTGACAATTAATTATAATCCTGCCTGATTTGATGATTGGTTTGAACATGTTCGTTCCCCATTACCACTGTTTCTCCTTGTTTTCGGCCAGATGATCGGCGTATCTTCATTTGTGTTCAATAAGATAGTCTCCACTGGTCCTCGGAGTGGTACAATTGTAAAGCTGACCACCCTCTGAGAGGGATTAGTCCTTAGCCGCCTCTGAAACGGGACAAACTCTCATTCTGAAAAGATGCCAGTGCGAGTGGACATAACGACTTAGTGTCAAACTTCTCAAACATCGTCAGATTTCATATGTTTCAATAAGATCGCCTTTCAATCTTGAAAATGAGTATAGATCCAAAACCGCTCGACTTTTCGCACAAGAGCGCACATTATCACAGGAATCAAAGGACTGAACCTCGCGTGAACTGCAAACCAATGCAAAGATTTCCCCACCAAATAGGTTGACTCAAACTTAGAGGACTTTGCGTGTTGTCCATAACGCCTCCTGCATTGTGAGGAAGGCTTTATTATTTTTAACCTTCATCTTTCCCCATCCTATTCTACATTGATGGTAAACTTTCAATTTGCACTCCTAATAACATGCTGCATTTGCGTGCGAACTCTTTTTGACTCACGTCCGAGGCCTCCAGGTACTCTGCTTCTCAACATTCTCTAGCCATTAAATCAAACTTTGAGATCCCATTCTCCCTACCAAATTGTTTAACTACCTTTTCGTTCAACTTATCCATATCACTTTGTGCCCTCTTCGCTACGTGTGCTTTTACTTTCCATATTGTCAGAATGCATCGTCAGAATGTCTGCCCCTTCATCCCAATCATTAACGTTGATTGTTGATGATTGAGTTTCCAGAACTGACCCTTGCGGCTCCCCACAAGTTACAGTTTGCCGGTCAGAAAATGGTCACTTTATCTCGAATTGCTGTTGGCTTTCCGTTCACCAGTCATCTACCACCACTCCCCACCAATTCCCCAACGCATGGACTTATATTGGGTAGTACTTTCGAAGTGACTTTACAAACACCTTTTGCAAATCCAAGTATATCACATTTACTTGTTCTCTTTATTCCCAGGCTTCTCATTACATCCTCCAAATTACTAATATATCTGTCAGGCACAATTCCACTTTAGTGGAATATATTGATTCTGAATCATTGTGTAATATGATATATCTCCCTTCATGTACGATGACAGTAGTTTTCCATATTAGATGTTAACCTAACTGACCTACTGTCTCCTGTTTTCTGTCTCCTTCCTTTTAGGTTCAGATTGCCAATTAAGGTGAATTTGGCACATCGTCTGTTTCACTTGCCCATGAAAAGAAGCCTGTTCTTTATCTCTGGCTCTGACTAAACGCCCATTTTTCAATTTTATAGAACATAGAACATTACAGCGCAGAACAGGCCCTTCGGCCTTCGATGTTGCGCCGACCAATTAGGAACAAGCAGTGACCCTCAAACTTAAACCATTCCCCTTTCATCCATAAACTTATCTACTAACCTCTTAAACGCCACCAAACTTGGCGCATCTACAACTGACGCAGGCAAGGCATTCCATACTCATACCACCCTCTGGGTAAAGAACCTACCTCTGACATCTGTCCTAAAACCACCACCCCTTAATTTAAAGCTATGTCCCCTCGTGCTAGCTTTCTCCATCCTAGGAAAAAGGCTATCACTGTCCACCCTATCTAAACCTCTAATCATCTTATATGTTTCAATAAGGTCTCCTCTTAGCCGCCTTCTTTCTAACGAAAACAACCTCAAATCCCTCAGCCTCTCTTCATAAGACCTGCCCTCCATACCAGGCAACATCCTGGTAAACCTCCTCTGTACCCTCTCCAATGCCTCCACATCTTTCTTATAATGCGGGGACCAGAACTGTACACAATACTCCAAGTGCGGCCGCACTAGAGTTTTGTACAGTTGCAACATGACGTTGCGGCTCCGAAATTCAATCCCCTACCAATAAAAGCTAAGACTCCGTATGCCTTCTTAACAACCTTATCGACTTGATTGCCAACTTTCAGGGATCTATGCACATATACACCAAGATCCCTCTGTTCATCAACACTATTAAGAGTCCTACCATTAGCCCTATACTCTACACATTTGTTATTCCTGCCAAAGTGAATTACCTCACACTTTTCCACATTAAACTCCATTTGCCACCTCTCGGCCCAGCTCTGCAACTTGTATACCTTTCCTTGTGCTCTCTGGTGGCTTATCATTTTGGACCTATCAACTGCTCTCTCCAGTCTGCTCAAACAAAACTTCAGACAACCCCATTTCCCTTTCTTTCACCATGAGAGCTAACATTATAAAGCATTCCCTGCCTCGGAGTCAGTTCACTTCCCTTTCAGAACAGCAATCATCCTAATGTCATATGAAGATCAGCTAAGCATCAATTCTTGCTTCAGCACATTGGATATTTCCAATCTATGGATGATCATGTATAATATAACAGAGGATGGGCACCGGCCGTCTATTGGTTAGACTTTTAACGTAAATATCACCTTACCAAAATATTCTAGACGTCCATGATATTGAAGTTGCCCTTGAGCTTTCCACTTTGTTCCCTTCATTACCTAGCTGTAGGAATTGATATTGTAATCAATTATTCTTTAATGATAGGCAAAGTGTAGGGAAAACTTCAACCAATATTTAATGAAATGTCAAGTTTCAACCTGGAGCCTCACAAGTGCAAAGAGTGCCTTTACCATTGAGATGCCCCAGTCATTGGTTTCATTCCATTGTGGACACCATTTCTGTCCTTATCCTAATTTTATATACATGCTTGCATCTTTACGATGTAACACCATCTTAGTTTACGCTGAAAACACCAGCAGTAACTTATTACCATTTCTCCCCACTCCTTGCTAAATTATTGAACTGTTATTCTGATGCTGAGTACTGGATAAGCAGGTATTTCTTCCAGTTAACGATTTGGGAAATTGAAGCCACTGATTTTAGGCACCACTGCAATTTTTATTCCTTTGTTACCGACTTCATCCCTCTTCCAGGCAGCAGCCTGATCTTCAATCAATCCCTCCATAGAAACTTATCTTCACGAGTGATATGCAGATAAGCTTCTAGCCCTGATTCTTGAGATCACTAAGACTACCTCTTTCCTGCTGTGTAACATGGCCAGACTTCACCCCTCTCATAGTTGAGTGGTTGCTGAAATTCCCACTGACAGTGTAGTAAAGAGAGTCTCTAAATGATGAGTTTCTGGAAGGTTATGTGATCCAATCAGCAAATCAAGCTGAACAGCAAAAATCTGGGGCTAAGTGCGCGCTTATTCAGACAGAATCGGCACATCCTATATAGTTATAATTACTCTAACAACTGGTTTGTTGTGGTCCAAAGATAGTGGTCGCTAATCACTCAGATACTACATTGGCATCATGGATCACTCGGAAGCGCCTTCGAATCGCCGCGGGGAACAGGGTAAACAAACTTACTGGTCAAATAATTCAGGTCAAGCAACCAATGAGTTACTAAAATGCTTATTTAGCAAATTAGAGCCTTTTGATCCGAACACCGAAGATTTGTTTCAATAAATTGAACGTTCGCAGGGGCAAACGAAATATGAAGTGTGGAAGGTGTGTTGGGGAGCGATGCAGGAGAGACGAAGAGAAATCATAGAACCCTGCAGTGCAGAAAGAGGCCCATCGAGTCTGCACCGAACATAATCCCCACCCAAGCCCTACTCCCATATCCCTACATATTATATCCACTAATCTACACATCCCAGGACACTAAGGGGCAATTTCTTAGCATGACCAATCAACCTAACCCGCATATCATTGGACTGTGGGAGGCACCCGGAATACCCAAAGGAAATCCAGACAAGCACGAGAAGAACATGCAAACTCCACACAGACATTGACCTGAGCCGGGAATCGAACCCAGGACTTCGGAGCTGTGAAGCAATGTCATGCTACTTATAATCTGTGGAGCGCAAATTTCTAATTTAATCAGGAATTTGAGATCTCCAGATGCCCTGATACAAGAATTTCACAGAGTTAGTAAAAAGGATGTTACCATTCGAAGCCCTCGGTAATTATTCAAAGAAATAAATTCAATTTGACACAAGAGCCTCCAGTGAAGAGGTAGCAGCCTTTTTTTCAGCCAGATTAAGGGCAATAGCAGGGCATTATTATCATGGGCCTGTGGTTAATGGCACATTGAGAGAGTGGAGTAGTTGAGGAATTACACAGTGATACAGAGTAAACTGTTAGAAGAGTACAAGATAACGCCGAAGATTTCTCCAGCAATGTAAAAGGCAGAAAACGGCAATCTAGAGCTTCCAACTTTGCAAGCATTCAGGATGATGAAGTCCACCATCCCTGGTGTAATTTAGGGCACAGGTTTTAACGAACAGAGAAAATATCTTGGAGAGTCCTGTGGCCTCCTTCTGCACTATAGGGATACTGTGGCCTGCTTAAGATGGAGATAGGTAAGGAAGCTTCCAACCTTCCGGTCTCCTAGGAGGGATTCAACCTCTGAGATTAAAGGATGCTGCAGTCAGACCTGCCACATATACAGGAGAGGCTTTCAAATCATGAGATCAACAAGAGTTACAGGCATTATTGTAGTTTCAGGCTACGTTTAAATGGAACATGTGTGGCATCATTAGATTAGGTTACATTGGATGGTTATTGTTAAGATTGATGAAGGAATTGGCATGATATAGAAGAAAATAGCAATAGCTTTTGGGTGGGAGGCTGGTTTGAGTGATGGAATAGGCTTCGTCCACGACCCTTTGTAGTTTCTTGCGGTCTTGAATAGAACAGGAGCCATATTAAGCTGTAATGCAACCAGAAAGAATGCTTTGATCTATTACTCTGAATTGGTGATGGATCAAAAATTTCTGGTCATGCAGAATATTTCTCTTTATCTCTATTCCATTGCATTCCAGAATTCATTTAATGTGATCTTCTCTCACATATCTGCCCGTTATTTGCAGCAGCTTGGTTATTTGTTCTTTGCACAGTGGTTAGCACTGCTGATTCACAGTTCCAAGGATCTGGGTTCGATAGCTGGCTTGGGTCACTGTCTGTGTGGAGTTTGCACATTCTCCTGGTGTCTGCATGGGTTTCCTCCAGGTGCTCTGGTTTCCTCCCACAGTCCCAAGATGTGCTGGTTAAGTCGACCATAGATACATAGGTTAGAGGATTAATGGGTAAAATATATACGGTTATGGGGATAGTGCCTGGGTGGGATTGTGGTTGGTGCAGACTCGATGGGCTGTAAGATTTCTATGATTTATTTTTCTCTTCTCACACCATTACTGAAATCATTAAAAGCAAGGTCACATTCTTGTTTTCTTGTGACGGTGGGGAAGTATCCCTCTTCATTGTTCTGACTTTAACCGCAGCCTTTAGCACGATTGACTACAAGATCCATCATCGAATAACAACCCCAGTCACACCTTTTGCTGTTGTAGTTCTTATTCTCTGGAATATTTGGATTGAATGCAGTAGCAGTAATGCTGTCGCAGGGGCAATGTTATTGAAACTTAAAGTACAAATGATGGGAATTTGGCATTGTGCTTGTGCTTCTCTTTGACAGCACCATCCAATTATCCAATTTATCCGGCAAGACTTTCGCTTTTCCCTTTGATGTTCGTATTCAATTTTTTTAATCAAAACTTTGTGTCAAAATAACTTTCACTCCAGATCTTCTCGAGGAACTGCAGAGTCTTTCTCCACTCATACTCTGCATTTTTCTCAATAAAATTAAACATCTGGCCCTCTGATAACTAACACATTTGTGGAGATGCTGGCATTGGACTGGGGTAAACACAGTAAGAAGTCTCACAACACCAGGTTATAGTCCAACAAGTTTATTTGATAGTAATCCCACAAGCTTTCAGAAATGGTGTTCCTTCATCAGGTGTGTGGTGGTGTTGTGAGACTTCTTATTAAACCAACACATTTACCAGTTGAAACTTCATTCTTATTTATATCGTATTTAGTGCAGAAAATTTTAGTCTCAATAGAACTGAGTGGTGTTTATCGCCTTCACATGGTTTCTACAATCCTATCAATGCTACCTCTTTCTCCCTCGCTTATTTTTCTAATCTCACCATCAAATTATCTACATCCTTCACCTAACCACTCATTACGACAGCAAAATCCCCATTTGCACTCTCACTTGAGTTAATAATATTGAGCTTTTTTGGTGATTTACTTCACAATTACAATCCTCTAATGTTACAGTTAATCTCTAATGTTAATGTTACAGTTACAATCCTTTAATCCTCTAGTATCAAACACCACACAAGTAGCCCGGTTTAAAGCATCAAGACCCTCCCAAATCTAAAAGAATTCTAACAGGAAAAACCTGGCATTTTATTTTGTAGTGAAGAGTTTGAGACTGTTCAATCTTTGGATAGACACATGGAGTACACCAGAATTATAGGCAGTGGGGATAGCTTGATCTTGGGTTTGGACATAGCTCAGCATAACACTGAGGGCCAAAGGGGCTGTACAGTACATGTTTTATGTTTCTATGACTATTGTTAAGTCTCCTCTGAGCCTCCAATGTGCTAAACTGAAAGCACCAAGCTTCTCTAGTCAATCCAGTAGACTCCTTTTGTTGTTTGTACAATCCTAGAAATCTCCTCTGCATCATTTCCCAGATCTGCACCTTCAGCTGACAGTACATGCCCAGAAAAGGACAATAATCAAGAGAAGACCAAGCTTTGATTCATAAATATTGTCATAACTTTGTTCATTGGTAACTTCTTATTTCTGGGTGACAAAATGGGCCCAATTCTACCATTGTGCCATGCCCATTTCCAGGCATGAAAATATGGTAAAGTTGAGTGTGAGGCCATTAACACATTCTGCGCCCGTGCAGATATCCAGGAATGGTGGCAATTTGATTCATGCCCAGAACTGGTGCAATGGTGATTTAAATGCATTTACATGTATTTAAATTGAATTAATGAACTGCCAGCCCAATTTTATCAGTATTTCCCCTTTAGCACCACATTTGAGAATCCGGAACGGTGCCATAATGGACCTGCTAAATAAAAGTCTGAATAGGGTGTTCCAACTTCTGAAGAGTGTGTTCAGAACTTCCAACGGCTCTCTGGCTCAGATCAGTGTTTGGGGGGAGAGGAGGGGTGGGGAGGGAGGCGGGAGGCGGGTCAGATCATTCTCTGATTGGGTGGAAGTGGAGAGAGACCAGATTATTGCCTGATTGGGGGGGAGGAGGAGGAGGAGGTGGGAAAGATGTGGTGGTGGGGAGGATTGTTGTCCAGTGAGGAGGGAGGAAGAGGTCAGATGTTCCTCCGGCAAGGGGTGAGTGAGGCCAGACCATTCTCTGGGGGCGGGGATAGGTGAGGCCAGATCATTGTCTGGGGGTGCGGATAGGTGAGGCCAGATCATTGTCTGGCAGGAGGAGCAGGAGGAGGGAGGCCCGATGGGTCACTGGTGGGGGGAGGGACAGATGCATCTCCAATGAGGATGGAGTCAGATGGATCTCTGGTGGGGGAGGGTGGACTCAGTAAAGTTTTACAACACCAATTTTAAATCCAACCAATTTATTTGATAGTAAATCCGCAAGCTTTCGACACTATGTTGTGCCTTCGTCAGGCAAATGCAGTGTTCTGATCTGCAGAGGCACTCATATCCACACAGACAGTTACAGATTGCTGATTAGAATGCGAATCCTTACATCTAACCTGCTATTCAAGTGTTAAAGTGGCGAACAATGTGTGTGAAGGGAATCCTGAGTATTGGTTAGAGAATTGTGTATTTTCTCCAGACAGCACAGTAAGTGAGGTTTTTTGCTAATCCAGGCAAGGGGAGGGTGGGGCAGGTGAGACCCCTGCCTCTCTGCCAGTGATCGGAGAGGGGAGGGGGCAGGGATGGTGATCAGTCTGGGTAGTGGGGGGTTGGATAAGGGGGCAATGATGTGTGTGGGTAGTTGGGGAGTGGATAAGAGGGACAGTGATGTGTGTGGTTAGTGAGGGTTGGATAAGGAGGACAGTGATATGTGTGGGTAGCGAGGGTTGGATAAAGGGGACAGTGATGTATGTGGGTAGTTGGGGAGTGGGTAAGGGGGACAGTGATGTGTGTGGGTAGCAAGGGTTGGATAAGGAGAACAGTGATGTGTGTGGGTAGCGGAGGTTGGATAAGGGGTACAGTGATGTGTGTGGGTAGTTGGAGGATGGATAAGGGGGACAGTGATATGTGTGGGCAGCGAGGGTTGGATAAGGGGGACAGTGATGTGTGTGGGTAGTTGGAGGTTGGATAAGGGGGACAGTGATGTGTGTGGGTAGTTGGGGAGTGGACAAGGAGGACAGTGATGTGTGTGGGTAGTTGGGGAGTGGACAAGGAGGACAGTGATGTGTGTGGGTAGTTGGGGAGTGGACAAGGAGGACAGTGATGTGTGTGGGTAGTTGGAGGTTGGATAAGGGGGACAGTGATGTGTGTGGGTAGTTGGGAAGTGGATAAGGGGGACAGTGATGTGTGTGGGTAGCAAGGGTTGGATAAGGGGGACAGTGATGTGTGTGGGTAGCGAGGGTTGGATAAGGGGGACAGTGATGTGTGTGGGGAGCGAGGGCTGGTTAAGGGGGCCAGTGCTGTGTGTGGGTAGCGAGGTTTGATAGGGGACAGTGATTGTGTGTAGCGAGGGTTGGATAAGGGGGACAGTGATGTGTGTGGGTAGCGAGGGTTGGATAAGGGGGACAGTGATGTGTGTGGGTAGCGAGGGTTGGATAAGGGGGACAGTGATGTGTGTGGGTAGCGAGGGTTGGATAAGGGGGACAGTGATGTGTGTGGGTAGCGAGGGTTGGATAAGGGGGACAGTGATGTGTGTGGGGTCATTGCTCCCGTTTCTCATTCCCGAGCACTTTCTGCAGCATGCAGCAATCTGACACGGGCATGTTTTTTTTCAATTTTTTTTCAACTGTGCAAGTTGTCCAGTTTTTTTCAACTGAATCCTGTGCAAGGATTCAGAGCTCTGATCCTTTCAACCCTGCTAAGACCCACCCACAGTGCAAATGGGATTGGAGGTGGTTTTTTTTCAGGCTGAATGTGTATGGGAACATCTGAAAACAGATTTCTAAGTCAGATCTGAATGACACCCAGGTTCAGCACTTAGAATGAAAATGGTAAAATCAGGCCCATGTCTTTGCTGCTTCACAGAGCCAGGAACCCCAGTTCGATTCCAGCTTTGGACGATTGTATGGAGCTTGCATGTTCTTGTGCATGTGTGGGTTTCCTCCAGTGCACTGGTTTCGTCCCAGAGTAGAAAGATGTGCAGATTAGGTGGATTAGTCATGCTAGTTGATCCTTAGTTTCCTGAGATGTACAGATTGGGGAGGGGGGGAGGTAGCAGCACAAAGCACGTGGGGTTATGGGAGAGGGCCTGGATAAGATGCTTTGTCAGAGAGTAGATGCAGACTCGATAGACCACATGGCTTCCTTCTGCACTCAGGGTTTTTTTGATCCTAAAGTATAAAAGATAGAACATAGAACACTACAGCACAAACAGGCCCTTCAGCCCACAAGTTGTGCCGATCATATCTATACCTGCCAGGCCATAGAACTATCTGTAACCCCCAATCTCAATAAATCCCATGTACTCATCCAGAAGTCTTTTAAAAGACCCCAGCGAGTTTGCCTCTACCACCACTGATGGCAGCCGATTCCATTCACTCACCACCCTCTGAGTGAAAAACTTACCTCTAACATCTCCTCTATACTTGTTCCCCAGCACCTTAAACCTGTGTCCTCTTGTAGCCACCATTTCAGCCCTGGGAAATAGCCTCTGAGAATCCACCCTATCTATTCCTCTCAACATTTTATAAACCTCTATCAGGTCGCCTCTCAACCTTCGTCTCTCCAGGGAGAAGAGACCTAGCTCTCTCAACCTATCTTCATAAGGCCTGCCCCCCAATCCAAGCAACATGCTTGTAAATCTTCTCTGCACCCTCTCAATAGCTTCCACATCCTTCCTATAGTGAGGCGACCAGAACTGCACACAGTACTCCAAGAGGGATCTGATAAGGGTCTTATAAAGTTGCAGCATTACCTCCCGACTCCTAAACTCAATCCTTCAATTACTGAAGGCCAGTACACCATATGCCTTCTTGACCACATCCTCACTTGCAGGGCAGATTTAAGAGTCCTATGGACCCGGACCCCAAGATCCTTCTGCTCCTCAACACTGCCAAGACTCCTACCCTTGATATTATACCTCTTACAAAGAACAAAGAGCAACACAGCACGGGAAACAGGCCCTTCGGCCCAACGAGCCCACGCCGCTGTCCTAACGTCCTAATGACATATCCTTGTCTTTAGGCTATGCCTATTGTTGAAGATTCCCATATAGGGACGAATATAGGGACAATTTGTTACCCAATCAGCCTAAGAGCACATTTTTGGGATGTGGGAGGAAACCGGAGCACCCGGAGGAAACCCACGCAACCACGGGGAGAACGCGCAAACTCCCGCAGACACAGGCCCAAATCCATGTGTCAGCACAGCAACAGCGATAGTCTCTGAGCTGTCATGTTGCCCATCAGATGGTCCAGTTTAAGCATACACTGACAACGTGAAGCACTAGGCAACTCCTGAAGCAACCTCCAAGAGCAGCTTGCCGCATGCATGCCCCTTGTTGGTCAACAAGGTGGACCGAATTGCCTGCGGAAACAAATAAGACTTAATTAAACATGCTAAAAAAAAAACTAAGACATTCCCGAGACGAAACTAAAAGATAGTCTACTACTATTTGGTCCTCCCGATATTCAAACAGTCCTGCTATATCCCTCTATCTGCAGACCGCTCATGTGGCTGTCCAAGAGACCCTTAAACAACCCTAGCGTGCCTGCTCCCACCACCTTACTCGGCAGTGCATTCCACACCCCCACTACCCTTTGTGTGAAAAACTGGCCTCTAATATTCGTCTTATACATAGCCCCCCTCACCCTGAGCCCGTGACCCCTCGTTCTATCCATTTCTAATGGTGGAAAAAGCTTACCACCATTTACTCTATCTATACCCCTCATAATCTTATATACCTCTAAAAGATCCCCTCTCAGCCGACGTCTTTCAAGGGAAAACAACCCAGTGTTTTCAATCTTTCCTCGTAAGACAGCCCTTCCATACCAGGCAGCATCCTGGTAAATCTCCTCTGCACTCTCTCCAGGGCCTCTACATCCTTCCTGTAGTACGGCGACCAGAACTGGATGCAGTACTCCAGTTGAGGCCTAACCAACGTTCTATACACCTGCAACATCAGACTCCTACTCTTGTATTCTATACCCCTTCCTATGAAGGCTAACATACCATATGCTTTTTTTACCACATTCTCTACCTGCACTGACAACTTCAGAGTCCTGTGAACTTACACCCCCAGGTCTCTCTGCATCTCTATACTCCGGATAGTTTTATCTTTTATCCTATAACTCCCCTCTATATTATTCCGGCCAAAATGCATCACCTCGCATTTATCCGGATTAAATTCCATTTGCCATCTATCTGCCCAATCTACCAGCCTATCTGTGTCATGTTGTATTGCCAGGCACTGCTCCTCAGTACCCGCCAATCCAATCATCTTAGTGTCATCAGCAAATTTGCTGATCACACCACCTACCCCCTCTTCCAAGTCATTTATATACACCACAAATAGAAGGGGTCCTAGTACAGAGCCCTGTGGCACACCACTAGTGACAGACCTCCAGTTGGAAAAAGAGCCTTCCACTACTACCCGCTGTCTCCTCCTCCCAAGCCAGTTCTCAACCCATCTACATACCTGGCCCTGTATACTATGCGCCTTCACCTTTTCTATCAGCCTACCATGAGGGACCTTATCAAACGCCTTACTGAAATCCATATAGACGACATCAATGACTTGTCCTTCATCAACCGTTTTTGTCACCTCCTCAAAAAATTCCACTAGATTCGTAAGGCACGACCTCCCCTTAACGAAGCCATGCTGTGTATCCCTGATCAGATTGCAGTGCTCCAGATGCTCATACATCCTGTCCCTGAGAATCCTCTCCATCCCATTGGTCCTGCCAAAATGGACCACCACACATTTATTTTTTATTTTTATTTTTTTTTTAAGCAACACAGCACGGGAAACAGGCCCTTCGGCCCAACGAGCCCGCGCCGCCGTCATACTATATAGTAGCAAATCCATTATCCTATTTTAATATTCCTATATAATAATATATATATTATTCCTAATAATAGGAAAATTCTCACCATAGGGACAATTTGTTTCCCAATCAGCCTAAGAGCGAATGTTTGGGTTGTGGGAGGAAACCGGAGTGCCCGGAGAAAACCCACGCAACCATGGGGAGAACGCGCAAACTCCCGCAGACACCGGCCCAATTCCAAGTGTCTGCACAGCCACATCGATAGTCTCTGAGCTGTCATGATGCCCTTCAGATGGTCCACATAAAGCACTCATTTACGACATGAGGTACCAGGCAACCCATGAATCAACATCCAAGAGCTGTACCCGCACCACCTGCCGAATGCATGCTCAATGTTGGTCAAGTATGGACCGAATTACCTGTGGAAAAAAGCCGTAGTTAAACAGTCCTAATATATCCCTCTATCTGCATACCGATACTTTATCTGCGTTGAAGTCCATCTTCCACTTCTCCGCCCAGTCTTGCACCCAGTTTGTCTCGCTGCAACTTCAGACATCCCTCCAGACTATCCACAACACCACTGACTTTCATATTGTCGGCAAACTTACTAACCCATCCCTCCACTTTCTCATCCAGGTCATTTATGAAAATGACAAACAGCAAGGGTCCTAGAACAGATCCCTCGGGCACTCCACTGCTGACTGACCTCCATGCAGAAAAAGACCCATCCACAACTATTCTCTGCCTTCTGCAGGCAAGCCAGTTCTGGGTCCACAAGGCCAAAGCCCCTTGGATCCCATGCCCTCTCACCTTCTCAAGAATCTTGCATGGGGGACCTTATCAAACGCCTTGCTGAAATCCATGTAAACCATGTCCACTGCTCTTCCTTCGTCAATGTGTTCAGTCACATTTTCGAAGATCTCAGCTAGGCTCGTAAGGCACAATCTGCCCTTAACAGAGCCGTGTTGCCTATTTCTGATCATATTGAACTTTCCTAAATGCTCATAAATCCTATCTCTCAGAATCCGTTACATCAGCTTACCGACCACTGAGGTCAGACTCACTGGCCAGTAATTGCCCGGGCTATCTCTGTTCCCCTTCTTGAAAAAAGGCACCACATCCGCAATCCTCCAATCTTCCGGAACCTCTCCCATCTCCATCGACGACGCAAAGATAATGAATTACCCAGCAGCTCTTCACATAGCATTGGGCAATTATTTTGAAATGGAACATTTAGAGATATCTGTTTCAAACAGGCGACATGGGCACAAGGGACTATAGTATCTGTGATGGACATGCAAGTTGATGTTTCTAATGGTTTTGAATCTTGAACCTCAAGATCACAAAGAGCTAAAGGAAGCAGTCTATCTTACCGCTACACTGCAACAAAGTATGGACAGCAATTAACATGAATGCCTTCCCGTCTCCGTGGCAATCATGCGATCAACCAAGCGATATGTTCAAAATATTCAGTATCAGAGTCAGCTCACAGAGATGTTTGATGCATCTCGAGAATTTGAGGCAATAGCATTTATTCTGATCGCATGTTGAGCAGGATCCTGAGAGCGAATTTTGTCCCAATTAACTAATCATTTGATACTGCGCTTGCAGTAGCAAAAAACGACCCCTAATCTGAATCAGGAAAGAAAAATAATGAACAAAAAAATACTTTGAATCAAATGACTCAAAATGTTTCTACTGCGTGATAAGTTTACTAATAAGAAGTTGACCTGGCTACCTGCAGTTAGAGTTACCCGGAGATGTGGCAGATAGAGTTTAACATAGAGAAGTGGGAGGTAATGTATTTAGAGAGGTAAGGCAGCTGCAGGAAATACACAATAAATGAGAATATACTAAGAAGGGACGATGAAGTGAGCTCTCTTGGCATGCAAGTACAGTAATGCAACAGTTCAAATAGACAAGGTTGTAAAGAAGGTATATAGAATGTTTTCTTTCTTTGGCAGAAGTATAATATACAAATAAGGATATAATGGTGGAATTATATAAAACACTGGTAAGGCCACAATTGGAGCAGTGTGTGCATTTCTGGTCACCATGTTACAGGATGAAAGTAATTGCTCCAAACAGAGTGCAGATAAGGATTACAAGAACATTATCCAGGCTAGAAAAGAGGGGAGATGGATAGTTTGAAGTTATTTTCTTTGGAACAAAGAAGCTGACGAGTGACTTGATAGAGATTTATAAAATTATGAGGGGAAGAAATAGAGCAAATATGACAAAAATGGTACCCTTGCTAGAGATTTCTAGACATAGGGAAGATCGATTCAAAGTAACTGGCAGAAGATGTAAAGGGGAAATGAGAAAGAACTTTTTACACATATGATGATGGTGTCTGGAATTCAGTGCCTGGGTTGGAGGTGGAGATTGAGATCTATGTTATTTGTTAAAGCACCGGAATCTGTACCTTATGTGCTGTAAACTGCAGAGCTATGGGCTGGATGCAGGAAAATGATTGGAACGGAATGGGCATGAAATAGATAGGCCGAATGGCCTCCTTCTGAGCTGTACTTTTCTTTGGTGCTGTGTGAAAACATTGCATCCACGGTTGATGTTCAGAATACTTATATTTAAGAAATCTGTCTCTCCAAAATCTTTTTCTACTCTCAAACACGTCCGATAGAAATCTGAGGAATTGTCTAATGTTAACCTCTTAGACCAATGTGCATCCAGCTGCCTGCCTCGTAGATTTCCTTGTACAAAATCATACTGAATACAGGATCATGCTTACTGCAAACACATAATCCATTAAGTAAGCATGTCACCAGAGCTCTTGTAATGCAATGTACTCATTCAATTTAAAATCAGGGTCATTTTAAACGAATTCCTTCATCCAGTTCAACAATACTGATTGTAACTTTACTTTAAAAAAAATGTATTTTTCGTTCGGCATTCACATTTTAATGTGTTACATTTTGCACAGGTCCCTGAGGTAAACATGTTCGTCAAATATTGTTCAGTGCGATATAACTAATTCCCAGACTCGGATTGCCTCCACATCAGTCTCCCTGAAGATTTTTCCATGGTGTATATAGAGGGTTTTTTGCTAAATTCTCCACATTCGCAACGTCAGACGACGGTGCTTTTATGGAGAAATGGAATACCCTGTAATTTATCAGATTGATCTAATTTTCTACCCGGTTCTTGCGGCAGTCGGTATTCCTGGTAAGAGAATTGCGAGAGAGGATTTGAAAACTGAGGTGTGACTGTTCATGTTCTTTATTCGCGAGTGATTGGTTTCAGCTCAACTTTGTTTTATCATTGTGATTTTTAATCTGGAATAAAAACTGGCCTAACAATTTCACCAAAACTTTGAAACAGCCACTACTTTTCGTGTTTAATGTAAAAACGCCTGCAGAAAAGTAACATTGAAATAAATCATCATTGTTTTTTCAAATATCACGAGTTTTTTTTAAAGACGTTACCAGAGTCGATTTTAATATTTATGCATTTTAAATACTATTTCCTCATTAAATGGTGTTTCACTACAGGTTTTTCTCTTATTACTTGGACTGCATTCCAGAGTTTATTTGACTGTCTTTTTAAATGGAAGTTTCAATAGAAGTGTTTGTCTGGCCATTTTTACCGGGGCTGATATTCCACTCAGAGGATTTTCCACTTTGTATGTGTCTTGCTTTTTTTTAGATGTGCTTTTCCCCATCATTTGATCCAACATTAACAAATCAAAGAAGGAAGAGCAAAACACTTAGGAAAGACGCTTAGGTCTTCCAAGCCTGCACCAATCATGATGCCTGCCTAAAACCATATTCACTTCAGTATCCTTCTATTCCCATCCTATTCATGTATATGTCTAATTGCCCCTTACAAGTCACAACCATATCTGCTGCCATCATCTCCCCAGGTAGTGCATTCCAGACATTCACCTCCCACTGTATAAAAACATGCCTCGCACATCTCCTCTAAACTTTAAACCAATGTCCCCTAATACTTGACTTTGCTACTTTAGGAAAGAGCATCTAACTATCCACTCTGTACATGCCACTCATAATCTTGTAGACTTCTATTAGGTAGAGCTCTATTATGGTTCTACCAGTTACTGTATAATTCTATATGCATTGGACCTTCCAAAATGCATTATCTCACACTTGTCTGGATTAAACTTCATTTGCCATTTTTCCACCCAATTCTCCAATAGATCTATACCTTGCTGCATCCTCTGACAATCCCCTTCACTATCCACAAGTCAACCAATTTTTTTGTCATCTGTGAAGTTACTAATCAGATCAGGTATATTTTTCTCCAAATCATTTGAACATACTACAAACAACAAAAGCCCCAGAATTGATCCCTTTGGAGCATTGCTAGTCACAGCTTTCTATTTAGAAAAACACCCCTGCACTGCTTCCCTCTGGTCTAGTTGGACCAATTTTTGGAATTGGAAAAAAGAAAAAACCAAACCAAGGTTTGGAGGGCTGAAGGATCTGTTTCCTGTGCTGTACTGTTCTTTGTTGTTTGTTGTTTGTTCTGTGTTGTATGCCATGCTAGTTCTGTATCCAGTAATCTATACCTAGCTGCAACTGTTCTTCAGAACCTTGACAGAACTTGTTACCTGACTGCAGTTAATTGAAAGATGTAGAGAAAAGTTTTGTCTTTGGGTTAAAGAGAGGGAGTAGTGACAGCAGATCCACAGTTAGCATCACATCTCACCCGATTCACACAATAGTAAAATGTTGAAATATACCCCAGTACCTCAATGCTATTGAGGTCATTGTCCAACTATGCTAAAGTACACTCTCCATGCTGGTTAAGAAATTTCCATTGTGGTGCAAGAATAGTTTCCATCTTGGAGTTGGCGCTATATCTGGTAAAAAAGAAATAAGCCAAGAGACAGGAGTGCACATTGATGGTTTACAAGCCAATACGCACCAGAGCGAACTTGATTCCTGGATACTTCACTTTGGGACCACTAACCCCTTTCAAAGGAACCTATGTGTCTTTCATACACTCTATTCTTTCAAAATGCCAGAATATTATTTCAGCACTAGAAACTTGGACTAAATCTGAAATGAAATTATTTCCTTCATTTAGAGTCATAGTCATAGAGTCATAGAAGTATACGGTATGGAATAGATAGGGTGGACTCTCAGAGACTATTTTCCCGAGCTGAAATGGTCACTACGAGAGGACACAGATTTAAGGTGCAGGGAAGCAAATACAAAGGAGATGTCAGGGGTAGGTTTTTCACTCAGAGGGTGGTGAGCGAATGGAACCGACTGCTGTCGGAGGTTGTTGAGGCAAACTCAGTGGAGTCTTTTAAAAGACTTCTGGATGAGTACATGGAAAAGAATAGAATAGAGGGTTATAGATAGGTCTGTGGATTGGTAGTTGTGATCAGCGCAACTCGTGGGCCGAAGGGCCTGTTTGTGCTGTATTGTTCTATGTTCTATGGAAACAGGCCCTTCAGCCCAACTTCTCTACGCCACCCTTTTTTTTAAAACCTCTAAGCAAACTTCAATTGCTCACATTTGGCCCATATTCCTCTATATCCATCATAACCATGTAACTATCTAAATGCTTTTTAAAAGACAAAATTGTACCCACCTGTACTACTACTTCTGGCAAATTGTTCCAGATACTCACCACCCTCTGTGTGAAACAATTGTCCCTTTGGACACTTCTGTATCTCTCCCCTCTCACCTTAAACCTATACCCCCTAAATTTACACTCCTCTACATTTGCAAAAAGATATTGATTACCTACCTGACTTGTGCCCCTCATTATTTTATCGACTTCTATCAGATCACCCCTCAGCTTCCTATGCTCCAGAGATAAATGTCCCAGTTTATCCAGCCTTTGCTTATAACTCAATCCATCAAGTCCCAGTAGCATCCAAGTAAATCTTTTCTGCCCTCTTTCTAATTTAATAATATCCTTTCTATAATAGGGTGACCAGAATTGCACACAATATTCCAAGTGTGGCCTTACCAATGTCTTGTACAACTTCAACAAGATGTTCCAATGCTAATTTCAACTGAATGTGCATATTTCCATTCCACATTTACTACAAGCTTCTCTGCACGTCAAATGAGGTCCTTGATGCAACATTTTCCTTTAATTCATAACTAGTATTTGGATAGTTCAATACTGTCTAAATCGGCTGCATACATCTTTGAAACAAAAATTTTGGAATTATCTCCAGGTAATTTTATGTTTCCTGTTACTTACAGTCAATTTGGTGGCAATTGTGATACTAGCTCGAGGGAAATGTGGCCTGTCCAAATGTATCACTCGATACCTGATTGCCATGGCAGTGGCGGATCTAACAGTGGTCATTGTTGATGTGGTGTTACACCGGATCAATAACATGTATTTTCCCTTGAATTATTTGTTTCTGACTCCTGTGTGCATTTTAAACTTTGTCATGTATATTGTAGCTGTTGACTGTTCTGTCTGGTTTACTGTTGCCTTCACTTTTGATCGCTTTGTAACAATTTGTTGTCAGAAACTGCAATCAAAGTTTTGCACGGAGAAAAGAGCAACGGTGGTTATCGCCACCATTTTTGTGTTAAGTTGTGTGAGAAGCATTCCATTTTATTTTGCAGATGAAGCTGCCTATATTAATGACAACCTGCCATGGCATTGTGTTCCTACAGCTGCCTATCTCACTTCCCCTTTGTGGAAAACATATGAATGGATTGATAGCCTCATAACGCCTCTATTGCCATTCTGTTTAATTTTATTGTTCAATGCTCTCACTGTTAAACATATTGTAGCAGCAAATAAAGTTCGGATGCATCTCCGGCGAAGCAATGAGAATCACGAAGATCCAGAGATGAAGAATCGGAGAAAATCTTTGATTTTACTTTTCACTATTTCTGCAAATTTCATACTGCTATGGATGACGTACGTTGTGCATTCGGTAAATTGGCCAGTGATGAATTTTAATTATACAGACAAATATTACAGCAACTCGATATACATAACCCAACAAGTTGGATTTATGCTGCAGCTTCTTTGTTCCTGCACCAACACATGCATCTATGGCCTGACTCAAAGGAAATTCAGAGTGGAGCTGAAAAATGGAATCAATTACCTGCTCACACTGAATGGAAAAATATGTAAACAAAACAGAAAGGACATCGACTTGATGGAACTTCATGTTTAAAAATCACTGCCTTCTAAATTTCTGTTGCCATGGAGAGCAGAGAAAATAGTAAATTGGTAATCCTCAGTGACATTTGATATGATTATGTGAAACTGACCAAGTATTATGAATGGATATCAGTGATTTTAAATAAAGGCAAAATCCCAAGAAAAGTACAACAGAGAATAGTCAGACATTATTTTTAATTGTTCTTTTAATGAACTTAGAATAAGAATAGATTACCACAATGAAATCAATTAATTGCCCCTTGAAACATTATCAACATTGAATGCCATTTTCTGCAGCTGTAGAGCATGCTAATTCATGGTTCTGCTAAAAACCAGTAAAATTCACATTTGGATAAATGCATTAAAAATGTTTCCGCAACAATGTCACTCATTAAGAAAAATATATTTGCATGAAAATATTTTCTGACAAAAGAGTTTAAAGCGCTGTCAAATATTGGAAAAAAATCTTTTTGTCTTTGTTACCCTTATATTTTGAGTTCCTGATGGGATCTCAGGGTAGGCAAATATTCAGTCAGTCACAAAAATATAAGGCAATGAGACTTGAGCATATGGGTTGCACAGTTGGATCATGCTGGATCACCTGAAGCAGACCTTATATTAGTGCTTAAGTATTCAGATTTTCACCACTGAATTTACAATTAAACTCGACTATCAACATTCCATTTACATCTCTCTCAATTCCTCCCCCTTTCTCATTACCAACATCAAGTTTGCAAAAAAAGGAACTTTTTCTTTTACCACCAGTACTGAGACCGTTCATTACACTTCTATCTCTATTCAGTTCTTCAGAAGAATCATACAAAATTGATCGGTTCGTGATCTCAGACTTGAAAAAAAGGGCGGCATGTAGGAAAATGGTTAGCCCTGTTGACTCACAGCACCAGGGACCTAGGTTTGATTCCAGCCTCACTGTCTGTATGGAGTTTGCACATTTTTCTCACACCTGTGTGGTTTTCTTCCAGATGCTCTGGTTTCTTCCCACAGTCTGATGTGCGAGTTAGTTTGATTGGCCATGCTAAGTTGATTCTTAATGCAAGAGGGTAAACAGGGTAAGTAGACTATGAAGAGAAGGGTTGGTAGGATTATGGTTGGTGCAGACTCAATGGGTCGAATGGCCTCCTCCTGTACTGTAGGGTTTCTATGGAATCAAATCATTTCTGATTCTCTCTTCACAGATGCTGTCATTTCAGCTCAGCTTGACCAACCTTTTTTGTGTTGATAGACTGAGACCACCCATTCCTCTGTTTCTGTGGAACTCTTCTTCCCTTGGTTTCCAAATCAGACATATCCCAAATTCCCTGTGCACAGGCCGTGAGCAGAACTGCTTTACTAAATACTCTCCAATATCCTTCCATCTGTATTTGAGGAATTTGAATGAGCTGGCTCGCACAATTTACTCCCTGTTTCCTTGACTTTATTTTTACTCACCAAAAAATCATTCAGCTTCTCCATTCCCCTGTCCTAAATTGGATATGACAACCAATATACTCTAAGTAACAGTGCAGTTAATTATTAAATGTGCCTCAACAGAAATATGCAGGTGAATTGAGATTGACTTAACAACAGATGCACGGCAATGTTCTCAAGTTATATTTTTGCTTTATAATGATCCAAGATGCATACAATTACAGTGAATGACCATTTCATAAGTGAACCAAGTTAGTTACTCGGTAGATTGAACATGGTAATGGAAAGACAAAATACATCATTGCAAGTGATGGCAAATAGACATTGTTGAGGACTAAAAATGTAAAATTGTTAGAACTTACTGTAAATTTGACAACAAAAATACAGGTTATCATGCTGCAGTTAACGGATTTATTGGGACATGAGAACATAAGAAATAGGAGTAGGAGAAGGCCATTCAGCCCCTCGAGCCTGCCCCACCATTCAGTAAGATCATGGCTGATTTGTAGTGGTTCAGTATCACTTTCTTGTTTTCTCCTCATTACCCTTAGTTCCCTTGTCAATCAAAAACCTATCCACTCTTGACTTGAACATATTCAGCAAGGAAGCCTCCACCACCTCATCAGGCAGAGAATTCCAAAGATTCACCACCCTTTGCGAGAAGAAACTTCTCCGCAATGCTGATCTGAACCGCGACCCCCCTCCCCCCCCATCCCAATCTTGAGGCTGTGCCCTCTAGTCCTGCTATCTTTGCTAAGCAGGAAGAGTCTGTCAACCTCTACCCTATCCATCCCCTTCATTATCTTATACGTCTCTATAAGATCCCCTCTCAGTCTTCTAAACTCCAAAGAGTACAAACCTAGCCTATTCAGTCTTTCCTCATAATCCAATGCCCTCATCTCTGGTATCAGCCCAGTGAACCTTCTCTGCACCCCCTCCAAGGCCAATATATCCTTCCTCGAATGTGCCGCCCAAAACTGCACACAGTACTCCAGCTGCGGACTTACCAGACCCTATACAGCTGCAACAGAACCTCCCTATTTTTATATTCGATCCCCCTCGCTATAAAGGCCAACATTGCATTTGCCTTCTTAATCACCTGCTGCACCTGCATACTGTGTTTTTGCAATTCATGCACAAGGAACCCCAGGTCCCTCTGCACCATCGCATGTTGCAGCTTTTCGCCATTTAAATAGTAATCCTTCCGACCATTATTCCTATCAAAGTGGATAACCTCACACTTGCTAACATTATACTCCATCTGCCAGGTCCTCGCCCACTCACTCAACCTATCCAGATCCCTGTGCAGGCTTTCCACACCTTCCACGCAATTTGCTTTTCCACTCATCTTCGTGTCATCAGCAAAGATCACAACATAGATAAAGGCCGATTTAATGATTTTAATAATTTCCAATAAGAAATATGCAGGAGAATAAATTTAAAATAATTTTTAATTCAAATTTGCCAACATATACTCGAACAAAAATTGCTATCTATCAATTAATCATGATGTTGGCTCCCAGAACACAGCCATGCATGTTATCTTTAAAAAAGAAACATCTAATCTATAGATAACAGAATGCTATTGTTGTTAATTGGTAAATTTAACAGAGTGAATAGTACACAAGGGGACACAATTAATTACTACATTGACAATTATAACGAATATGCAATGTAGAAACTTGGATTTCATTGTTAGTTGATATAATTAGGCAATATATGACATAAAATTGCCATTATTTGGGACTAAAATTGAATTGACAATTAGTACCCAAGTGGAAATGTTACTGTTAATGCTTTTATCCTCTCAATTGTTGCATTGAGTTTAATACTCTAAAAAAAAACCATCAGATTGGTTAGTTCTCAATAGAACTTAGTGTACAATATATATATATTTAGAGGGATAAAGTTAGAGTCAATGATGTTGAATAATTTTAAACTTTGTCTTATTGGCCTGTGCTTTGTGTTCAAAGACAAAGTTAACTTTAACATTATAAATGATAACGGAAAAACATTGTAGTAAGATTATAATTCAATGGGGAATTTGATCTCAGACATTTTAATTCATTTGTGGGACATGGGCGTCGCTGGCTGGCCCAAAATTTATTGCGCATCCCTAATTATGCTTGAGAAGGTAGTGGTGAGCTGCCTTCTTGAAACGCTGCAGTCTGCGTATGGGGTGACCCACAATTCTGTGAACAGGGGAATTCCTGGATTATGGTCCAGTGATTACAAAGAAATGGCAATATATTTCCAAGGCAGGATGGTAAGTGGTTTGGAGGAGAGCTTGCAAGTGGTGGCGTCCCCATATTTCCGCTGCCCTGGCCTTCTAGATGGAACTAATCATGGGTTTGGAAGTTGCTGCCTAAGGATCTTTGGTGAACTGCTGCAGTGCATCTTGTAGATCGTAAACACTGCTAGTACCGAGTGAAGATGATGGAGGGAGAGGATGAGTGAATTTGGTGCCAATCAAGTGGGCTGCTTGCGCTTGGATGGTGTCAACCTTCTTAAGTATTGTTGGAGCAACACCCATCCAGGCAAGTGGGGACTATTCCATTACATTCCTAACATGCACCTTGTAGATGGTGGACAAGCTTTGGGGGTCAGGAGGTAAGTTACTCGCTGCAGTTTTCCTAGGCATTGGAAAGGGTGCAGAGGAGGTTTATCAGGATGTTGCCTGGTATGGTGGGAAGGTCTTATGAGGAAAGGCTGAGGGATTTGAAGTTATTTTTGTTACAGAGAAGAAGGTTAAGAGGTGACCTAATTGAGGCATACAGATGATCAGAGCGTTGGATAGGGTGGACAGTGAGAGTCTTTTTCCTCGGATTTATGCAGGGGTATAGCTTTAAATTAAGGGGTGGTAGTTATAGCATGGATATCAGAGGTAGGTTCTTTACTCAGAGGGTAGTAAGACTGAGGAATGCCCTGCGTGCAGCAGTTGTAGACTCACCAACTTTAAGAGCATTGAAATGGTCAGTGATAGACATATGGATAATATTAGAATAATTTAAGTTAGAGGGTCATTAGACTGGTTCCACTGGTTGGTTCAACATTGAGGGTCGAAGGGCCTGTACTGCGCTGTAATGTTCTATGTTCTAGACTCTGACCTGCTGTTAATGTGGTGAACACAGTTGAGTTTCTGGTAAATGGTGATCCCAAGGATGTTGACACTGAGGGATTCAGTGATGTTAACATCTTTGTATGTCAGGAGACATTGGTTACATTTTCTCTGATCGGTGATGATCATTGTTGGGGCAAATTTTACTTGCCTCTTGTCCGGATATGGTTGTATGCATTTGAACATAGACTGCTTCAGTACCTGAGGAGTTGTGAATAGTGCTGAACATTGTGCAATCATGGGTGAACATCCCCACTTCTGACCTTATGATGGAGGGAATGTAATAGATGAAACAGTTAAAGATCTGAAGATGTTAGGCCTGGGACACTACCCTGAGGGACTCTTGCAGACATATCCTGGGACTGAGATAATCACCACGAAACCTGCTCCCCCCCCACCACCCCCCCACCCCACTTCCCTCCACAAGCACAACTATCTTCCTATGTGCCAGGTATGACTCAAACCAGATAAAGACGAATATTATGGATGCTGGGATCTGAAATAGAAACAGAAAATGCTGGGAATACTCATCAAGACTGATGGTATCTGTGGAGAGAGAATAAAACCAATGTTTCTGGTCTGATCCTCATCCAGATGGAAATGTGGCTCTGTGACTTCAACCAGTTTGCCCCCTAATATCCATTGATTCCAGTTTCGCTAAGGCTTCCTCATGCCACTGTCCATTGAATTCAGTCTTGATGTCAAAAGTTGCACTCTCACTCCCCGCTGTAATTCACTTCTTTTGCCCATGTTTGAACCAAGGCTGTATGAGGCCAGTTGCTGAGTGATCCTGCTGAAACCCAAACTGGGCATCACTGAGCAGGTTATTGTTGAGCGGGTGCTGCTGGATAGCACTGTTGATGACCCTCTACTTCACTTTACTGATGGTCCAGAGTAGACTGATGGAGTGGTAATTGGATAGATTGGATTCATCCTGCATTTTGTCTACAAGACATACCTGGACAACTTTCCACATTGTTGGGTAGATGCCAGTGCTCCTCCATCCTGAGTGTTGTAACTCTACTGGAAGAGCCTGGGTAGGGTAGCAGCAAGGTCTGGAGCACAATTCTTCAGTACTTTTGCGGGAATGCTGTCAGGGCCCATCACCTTTGCTGTATCCAACATCTCTTGATATCATGTGGAGTTAATCCAATTGGTTGGAGACTGACATCTGTGATGCTGGGAACCACTGGAGGAGGCCGAGATGGATAATCCACTTGGTACTTCTAGCTGAAGATTGCTACCAATGCTTCAGCCTTATCGTTGGGACTGATGTGCTGGACTCCTCCATCATGACGAAGGGGATGTTTTGAAGCCTCCTCTTGCAATATATTGTGTAATTTTCCACCAGCATTCACAGCTCAATGTGGCAGCATCATAGAGCATTACTCTGATTGGTTTGTTATGGGATTGGTATTTTATGCCATTTGGCATGCAATTAGTCGTGTTTGGTAGCTTGACCAGATGAACACCTCATTTTTATGTGTGCCTGGAGTTCCTCCGGACATGCCCACCTGGATTCTCCATTGAGCTAGGGTTGGTTTAATGGTAATGGTTGAATGTGGGATATGCCAGGCCATGAGGTTGCAAATTGTACATCAACTTGCTGTTGATGACCTACAATGCCTCATGGGGGGCCATTTTGAGTTGCTAATTCTGTTCAAAGTCTGTGCCATTTAGCACCTGATAGTGATATATAAAATGATGCAGTTTATTGTCAATTGGAAGGTGCGACTTAGTCGCCATAATGACTATGCATTGGTCCGTCTTACTGATACTGTTGTGAACAGATGTATCCTGCAGCCGGCAGATTGCTAAGAATGAGGTTCAATATGTTTTTCTCTCTTGTTTGTTCCCTCACTATATGCTGCAGACCCAGTCTAGCAGTTATATCCCTTGGAACCCGACCAGCTCGATTAGTAGTGCTTCTGCCGTGCCACTCTTTGTGCTGGACATTTAAATCACCCACCTGAAAAACAGTTTGCGCCCTTACCACCCTCAGTACTTCCTCCTAGTGTTGTTCAACATGGAGGAGTACTGATTCATCAGTTGAAGGAGGATGTTGCAACCAGTAACAGATTTCCTTACCCTTGGTTAACCCAAAGCCGTAAGGCTTAATGGAACCAGAGTCAATATTGAGTATTCCTAGGGCAACTCCCTCCTGACTGCATACTGCTGTGCTACCACCCCTGTTCATGGGTGAGACAGTACATATTTAGGGGTGGTAATGGGGGTGCCTGGATCGTTATATGTAAGATATGGATCCATGAAAATGATTAGGTCAGGCTACTGCTTGACTAGATTGTGAGATAATTCTCCCAATTTTGCCACTAACCTGCAGATGTTAGTAAAGAGAACTCTTCAGAATCAACAGAGCTGTTTGTTTTGCCATTGTGTTTCCTGGTACTGAGGTCAATGCCAGGTCCAGTTTCATTTATTTGTTGAAGCTTTGTCGCCATTGATAAAACTGAGTGGCTTGCTGGGCCATTTCAGAGGGCAGTTGAGAGTCAACCATATTGCTGTGGCTCTGGGGCCACATGTAGGCTAGGCCAGGCAGAATTCTTTCTCAAAATTACAGTCATGAATAAATCAACGGTCTAGATAATGGAAATGGTCCTAAGATCTTTTGGTTAGGTGAATTGACTATACTACCTTAGTGTCCAAAGTTGTGCAGACCAGGTGGATTAGCCATAGTAAATGCACGGGGTTATGGGGATAGGGCGGCGACTTTATGGGTGTGAGTTGGGTGGATCTGGTTTAGAAAGAATGCTTTCTATGGTATATTTGTAAAATTTGGTAAGAGTCGCAACTAACATGCCAAATATGCTTAGCTTTCTGAGAAATTAAAAATGTTGGTATACTTTCTCAACTATAATGTCAGCCTGGGTGGGAAGGGGTGGTGGGGTGCGTGGAGCTTGGACAGGTTGCTGATGATCTGTAAAAATTTGAAGGTCCCAGCCATTTCTAGTTTATCCCCATTGATGTAGAGAAGAGCATGTTCTCCACTACACTTTCTGAAGTCGATGACAATGATAGTTGGCATTAATTCACAAATTTGACATGATAATTAATGCACAGAAAAATATGTTACGATGGATGTTGCATTAAGCGTTATGACCAATACCAAGTTAGAAAGCGATGCAGTTAAAGACAAAATTGAGCTTGATAATGAAAGCAAAGGGTAATAACTTTACATTGAACTGGAGTTTAACAGCCATTGCATATCATAATAAAATCATTGTTGTTTATTATTAAATTGGCACTTAAATGACCCAGTCACTGAATACATTCTTCAATTCATTGAGTTCAATGCAGTGACTCAGGCTAAATCAAAGAGGGAATGATATATATTATTCTTTTATGCATTCATGAGACATGGGCATCGCTGGCTGGTCAGTATTTATTGCCCATTTCCAGTTGTCCTTGGGGGGCAATTGAGAATCAACCACAACACTGTAATCTGGAGTCACATACAGGCCAGACCAAGTAATGATGATAGATTTCCTTCCCTAAAGAGCATTAAATATTTGATTGGGGTAATTAAGTTCAGGGTTTCTCAAAATTAAAACTGCAAACACTTTGGAGGGTTTTTGTTTCTTGATGTTTTCCAGGAATTCCATTCACTAGTACAGCCTTGAAAGACAAAGATAGTGAGTACTCCTGATAGGGAGGGATTCCAAGACTTATGTCATTTACTTTCCAGCTATGACAACACTTTAAATTCTCTTAAAACTAAAGGTGAAACAGACAAATAAATCAAAATGATTTCTAATTAATCACTGACTATCATTTACATTTCTTTAAATTTCCAGAGTAATTGAGGCATCTGCTTTTAAGAAAACCAACTGTTGATGATCAATGATTGCTTTGTAACAGTATTTTTAGTTGGCAGTTGGCAGGGAGACGGTGACATAGTGACGCAGTGATACAGACATTAGCACTAGTGCCTCACTGCGCCAGAAACCCATGTTCAATTGGGTAACTGTCTGTTTGCAGTTTGTATGTCCATCCTGTGTTTGCGTCGGTTTCTTTGGGGTACTCCCACACTCCAATGATATGTAGATTCGGTGGATTGGCCATGTTAAAATTGCCCCTTCATGTCCCAAGATGTGTAGGTTAGGGTGATCAGCAGGATAAATATGTGGAATAACAGGGATGGGGCCTAGATAAATGCTGTATGGGAGAGTCGGTGCAGGCTTGATGGGATGAATGGCCTCCTTCTGCACTGTGGGATTCTATGAGTCTGTGTTTGAATTGCAAAGGCTTAATAACATAAAAATCCTTCCTTATCTCAGAGTTAACACAAAGCGGCTTTTTTACCTTTCCAGCTTATTACAATGAAAGTAAAATGAAATCGATCTGTTCTTGGCTGTTTTACACAAAAATCTTGTAACTTTTTACCTTAGAGATGTCATACCCCTCACTCCTGTTCCCTCTGATCCAGATTAATGGTGTAGGGATAAGGAGCAGGAACCTGTGCTGATGTCTCTTTCTAACCCAAGGTTACAATGTCGAGTCCAGGAGCAGGAACCTGTGTTGATTTCTTTTTCTATCCCTGAATAACTAATTGGAGATCAAAGCAGGAAACTTTGCTGATCTCTCTCTCAACCCAGCATAACTGTATAGAAATCAGGAGCAGGAACATGTGCTGATTTCTCTCTATTACTTGGGAATCCGTATTTCACTGCATCATCTTCTTCATTAAGTAACAAAGGCCAGAACTGCCAACGGGACATTCTATCCATTTTCCTTTCCATTTGGTTAAATGCCCGGTTCCCCCAAGATTGGGAAAGAAATATAATTTTAATCTGTTGAAACAATTTTTATTTCTCCTATGAATTAGCACTCTACTATTATATCCCCGTAATTTTTATTGCAGTTGTGAAATCCACTGTTGATTTTTTTGTAGTGGAGTCTGGCTGGATTAAATCCATTAATTAATTAAGTCACAAAGTTTCAAATTTCAATCTGAAGTTTCTACTCGCAGACTCAGAACTTCCACACTTTTTCCTTGTCCCTACGGTCAACTTCGTGATAATTGTCATCTGGTCTTGGAGTAATTGTAGACTCCGCAAAACTGACAGTTGTAACCTGGCGGTGGCTGTGGCTATGGCTGATTTATTGATCCTTATCCTTGATCTGATTCTGAGCCATAAATCTATTGTTTATTGTGTGCTGTATGTTGTGGTGTGCTGCAGAGTTTGCCACAAAGACAGTCTCAGCCTTTGGTTTACTCATTGTTCGCCCTCCATCGTGCACAGTATCATCAATCACATCTTTGTTTATTTGAATTTTAGCGGGCAATGACATTTCAAGATGTGAGAGGGAAACAGTCAAGATGACTGTGCCCCTGGGCATTGATTCTGTAAGGACTACACTTTACTTATCCAATGTTTCCATCAGCAGAGTGAAAGATCCAGTGAGAAATTGCCAGCAGCCCAAGATCTCTATACTTTCACTGAACAAAAGTTTCATTCTCGGGAAACAGGCCCTGTTCGATGGTTTTTATTATCTAATCACTGACTTTGTATTTCTGCTGTCTGAATAATTGGTTGTAATCGGAAATAAAATTTACGATATTGATCACTGCTTCATATCCCTGTTTTGTTTCTCTTTCCGATCAGGTAAAAAAGGTGCCTGAGGTGGAATGAGGCTGGGAACAGATGTGGGAATTCCAGGAAATGGGAAGGGGAGGTCAGTGCAGGGAAGCACAAAGTTCAGAATGACCCTTTTAGAAATGGACTGATATTAGATAGGAGTCCCACACTATTAGCACTTTGTCCAAAGTTCAAGTTATCTCACAAATACCGTAGTGTGGAGAAGGATTTGAGGGTTTAGACACGGTTGAAGATTCCAAGGAGACTGATTCAGAAGCCGGGAAGTTGTTTCAGGATACAGGGAAGGGATTCATAGGGAGGGTAAGATGTTCACCAGGCAGACCAGTTTCATGGACAGAGCAATGATTTCAATGGCTGAGAAAATGATTCAGGATGTGAAGATTCAGAGGGTGGGGAAGGGTTCAGTGGGAGGAGGGGGAGGGTTAATCTATGAGAGGCGTGATAAAAATGGGTGAAAAAAAGTTCAGTGTTTAGAGAAGGGTTTTGGTGGATGGTTAAGTGGTTCATAGTGAATGGATTGATGAAGTAAGACGTTTCTTTCATAGAGAAAGTACTTTTGTATCACAAAAGATTTAATAGTATGCCAAAATTTCACAGTGTGCAGAGGGAAAGAGGGTCAGGATGGTGAAGTGGATAGTGTATTGGGGAACATTTTTCAGCTCGTGAAATGATTGGAAGACAGGATATGATTTAGTGGGAGTGGAAGGAATCAATGGAAGGATGAAATAGATCAGGCATTGGAGACATGGATCAGTGGGTGGGAAAATGGGTTAATGGCCGTAGGATGGATGTCAGAGTGGCGAACATGATCAAGAGTTGGGAAAATGAGTTTGGGGCAGGGGAAGGAGATCACAGGAGCAGAGTTGGCGGAGGATCAGAGGGTGTAAAACTGATCAGTGGGTGTAAAATTGATCATTGGTGAGAAAGGAAATCAAGAGGTGTGGAAGGGGATCAGGGGCTAGGGAATGAGATCAGGAATGGGAGCTGAAGGATGGAGGAGTGAATCAGAGTTGCCTCAAATCTGATCTTTCGGAACAAATTCTCCACCAAAGACTGATTAAAATCCAACCAGGATCTCACTAGCAAGAAATATTAGTTGGATGAATATTAAAGTGCATGGGGAAAGAGAGATTTGATCTACTTGTCTCTCAGAATCAGGCAAGAGAAATTGACACTGTCTCAATTTCTTCAGGTCAATTTATTTGTCTCTTTACTCGCTGTCACATTTTAAGTCTTGCTCCCTCTCTTTCTCTGCTTTATCAGCCTGTCACCCTGCCAAATTCCCTCATTTTCTCTCTCACTCTGGTACAGTATATGTTTTTCTTGTTTTTTCAATTTAATGACTTTACTATTCCTCTCCCCCCTCTCTCTCTCTCTCTCTGTCCCTCGCTTGGTCCCCACCCCCGGGTCACATTCCCTCATCCTTTGATCTCTTTCCCAATCCCTATCACCCTTGCCCAATCCGTGATCTCCGCCCCCCCATGCCCTGATCTCCTTCCCCATCTCTGATCTCATTCCCCAACCACTGATTTCCTTCCCCCAAGCCCATGATCCCTTCAACACCTTGATCCGTTTTTCAATCCCCTCTCTCTGTAAATCTGTCTCATTCTGTTCATTGCTCCCATTCACTTTATGTTTCTGTCTTCTGCTGGATTACTAAATCCACATTTCCCCCTCTCTTATTTTTGTAAATATGTCATTACATTTCATATTACGTTATACTGACATAACCATATCATGATATTCTTCATGACTGTGACTCTATATCCTCAATCTTCTGAATCATGTGTTTTCCAGTTAATTTTGTCAGCCAATGTCCATAACTGAGTCAGTTTTTAGCCATTTTATTCAGTAGATTTCGAGCAGAAGTCTATCTCCATCAACAATCAGAGGCTGATCAGATCAGAAAAGGCTCCTCGCTGGATCTGTACACAATCCACATTCACTCCAATCCATAATGTGGATCATCCATTAGAGCAATGAGTCAAGATTCCTTCAACACTTTCTGAAATGATGAAATCTGTCACCTGGAAGCACAGGAGCAGCATAATCTGCAACTTACTGTACGATCTACACAGAAATTTAACATATCCTCACTCCTATATCATTACTGGGTCAAAGCTGGAAATTCCCTGCCTTGTGACATTATGGATGTCACCGAACCAAGTAGACTGCAGCAGTTCAGTCAAGCAGTCTCAACAGAACAGTCTCAACAACAAATGTGAGTGGGAAACCAATTCTTGCTGCGAGAAGGCAGCCCAAATCTCTTGACAACAATTAAAGACCGAAGTTGGAACAATTTGTCAATCATTTGTTGGCAATCTGTTTTGCCATGAATGAAACAATGTCACTCAAAAGCAAGGGTACCAGTATATCAAAAATCACACTTTTAAGATCATGCCATAAAGGAAGAGAGGCTGAGGGGGTTGGAAATGTAAATAAAATATGAAATGTGAATAAAGTATGGCAGCAGCTTCAAGACAGATTTCAACTATTCCTCTCACAAACTGGAACTAAGAGATGGGAAAAGGGCAAGTGAAATGAAGCATCTAACATCTGTTCAGAATTAATTTCTTTGTCACTATGTAAGAAAGAATTGGTAACAGATATTTAATTGGAAGTCAATACTAACTAGTAAGGAGGGTAGTCTGGAGACAGGGCTATAGCATAAAATAACCTTTAAAGGAATATTGATAAGAACATAGAACATAGAACACTACAGCGCAGAACAGGCCCTTCGGCCCTCGATGTTGCGCCGATAAAGACAACAGTAAAGGAAAAGCTAAATTTAATTAATTAAGGTACAGATAGCTTTGAGAGAGTGAAAATGGAAATAATGAAGAAATATTGGAAAAATGTCAACATATATATTTATACAACAGCAATGCTTTCTTTGACTCAGTGACAGTAAAGAAATAGTAATATATACAACTGAACATTGAATTCAACAAATTCAGAGCATAAATTCTCTTCTTCACTTCACTCCATTTCCATTTATTTTATTTCATTGTGTTTCTTCTCATCTCATTCATCCAGTTTTATCATCCTTAGTTCTCACTTCATTTTTTCCATTTCTCCATTCCTGATCTCCATCTGTCTCCCTTCACCACCCCTTTTAGGGTAACTGTCTTAACTATCTGTACCTCTGTTATACCATACCCAGATTCTGAGCAATTAATGGACACTTTTAGCACCTTGCTCAGTCTTGTTCATCTTCAGTTACATTTGCTCTTCTGATCACATGTTCATCCTTGGCCTTTTGCAATGCTCTAAGAACCCCAAAGCAAACTGGAGGACTAGCACTTGATCTTCCGATTGGCACCTTTATCAGACTTCTTCACCTTCACTTGCATTTCCTTTGTCCAATTACAGCCCCCACCCTCATAGTATAAATCGCTCTTGATTTGCTTTGGTCTTAACTCTGATGAAGAGTCATCCAAACTCAAAATGTTGGCTCTATTCTCTCTCCACAGATGAGAGCCAACCATTGAAGGTAAGTAGTTCAGGGTCTTTGAGTTTCTCCATGTCCTTCATGATGTATCCAACCAGATTAGTTATATTTTCTGAAATATTTGGTATGTACATGAGAACATAAGAACATAACACACAACACACTGATCTGGTTACTGCACATGTCACTCCCTTTGCTACCAAGATATAATGCAATGCCATTCTATGTTCAAGTACCACAGTATACATAGCAACCACCTCATCATTGATCTTAACAAAGACAATTGCTATATCATTGGCAATTTGTTCTAAAATGGAGTGCACACCACAATCTCTCCTTTTGTTTTAGCCATTCCATATTAGGGAACTATTATGCCAAAAAGCCATTCTCTCTGTAATGGTCTTTAATGTTGCAGTGTATACAACGTTGGTTAGACCTCATTTGGAATATTGCGTCCAGTTCTGGTTGCCTTACTACCCTACCGAAAACATAGAACATAGAACATAGAACATAGAACAATACAGCACAGAACAGGCCCTTCGGCCTTCGATGTTGTGCCGACCAAAATAAAAAGCAATGCCCCTCCAAACTAAACCATTCCCTTCTCTTCCATATACTTATCAATTAACCTCTTAAACGCCACCAAACTTGGCGCATCTACAACAGCTGCAGGCAGGGCATTCCACTCCCTAATCACTCTTTGAGTAAAGAACCTACCTCTGATATCCGTCCTATAACTCATACCCCTTAATTTAAAGCTGTGTCCCCTCGTGCTAGCTTTCTCCATCCTAGGAAAAAGGCTATCACTGTCCACCCTATCTAAACCTCTAATCATCTTATATGCTTCAATAAGATCCCCTCTTAGCCGCCTCCTTTCTAACGAAAACAACCTCAAATCCTTCAACCTCTCTTCATAGGACCTGCCCTCCATACCAGGCAACATCCTGGTAAACCTCCTCTGTACCCTCTCCAATGCCTCCACATCTTTCTTATAATGTGGGGACCAGAACTGCACACAATACTCCAAGTGCGGCCGCACTAGAGTTTTGTACAGTTGCAACATGATGTTGCGGCTCCTAAATTCAATCCCCCTACCAATAAAAGCTAAGACTCCATATGCCTTCTTAACAACTTTATCCACTTGACTGCCTACTTTCAGGGATCTATGCACATATACACCAAGATCCTTCTGTTCCTCAACACTATTAAGAGCCCTACCATTAGCCCTATACTCTACACATTTATTGTTCCTGCCAAAGTGCATTACCTCACACTTTTCCACATTAAACTCCATTTGCCACCTCTCGGCCCAGCTCTGCAACTTGTCCAAGTCACTCTGTAAACTAAAACACCCCTCTTCACTATCTACCACACCACCAACTTTAGTACCATCTGCAAATTTACTGATCCATCCCTCAATACCCTCATCCAGATCATTTATAAAAATTACAAACAGCAGGGGCCCCAAAACAGACCCCTGAGGCACACCACTCGTCACCGAACTCCACGATGAATATCTCCCATCAACCACCACCCTCTGTCTTCTATCTGCCAGCCAATTCCTAATCCAATTAGCTAAATCACCCTCTATTCCACACATCTGCATTTTCTGTAGAAGCCTTCCATGGGCCACCTTATCAAACGCCTTACTAAAGTCCATATATACTACATCAACCGCCTTACCCCCATCCACCTCTCTGGTCACTTTCTCAAAAAACTCAATGAGGTTAGTAAGGCATGACCTACCCTTCACGAAACCATGCTGACTATCCCCAATCAATTCATTTCTCTCTAAATAACTATAAATCCTATCCCTAATAATTCTCTCCAATACCTTGCCCACAACAGAAGTAAGACTCACTGGCCTATAATTCCCTGGAAGGTCTCTCTTCCCCTTCTTAAACAATGGGACCACATTCGCTATCCTCCAGTCCTCCGGAACCACACCCGTAACCAACGAGGACCTGAAGATCAGAGCCAGAGGCTCTGCAATCTCCTCTCTTGCCTCCCAGAGAATCCTAGGGTAAATCCCGTCCGGCCCAGGGGACTTATCCAACTTCAAACCCTCGAGAATTTCTAACACATCCTCCCTATCTACTACAATACTCCCCAATTTGCAACCCTGTACCTCAGTGTTCTCCATAGCTACATTTCCAGCACTCTGCGTGAATACCGAAGAGAAATATTTATTCAGTGCCTCACCAATCTCTTCAGGCTCCACGCACAACTTCCCACTGCTGTCTATGACTGGCCCTAATCTTGCCCTAACCAATCTTCTATTCTTAACATATCGAAAGAAAGCTTTAGGATTCTCCTTAATCCTATCAGCCAACAGCTTCTCGTGTCCCCTCTTAGCTCTCCTCAATTCACTTTTTACTTCCTTCCTGGCTAATCTATAGCTATCCATGTGGAGACTCTGGAGAGAGTGCAAAGGAGGTTTACCAGGATGCTGCCTGGTATAGAAGGTCTGAGTTACGAGGAGAGGTTAGGCAAATTGAGGCTGTTTTCCTTGGAAAGATGTAGACTTAGAGGAGATCTAATAGAGGTGTACAAGATTATGAGGGGTGTAGATATAGTAAACAGCGTTAAGCTTTTTCCTAAGATGGACTCAAATAGCACGAGGGGTCACGGGCTTAGGGTGAGGGGTAAGGTATAATTTGGATGCTAGAGGGACTTTTTTCACACAGAGGGTGGTGGGGGTATGGAATGCGCTGCCAAGTAAAGTGGTGGAAGCAGGTACTCTGGAGTTATTTAAGAAATACTTAGATGGGCACATGAACAGAATGGGGAATGGAGGGATATAGAAAACTGATTTAAAATAGGGATCATGAGCCTTGGGAGTCCCTGGGAAGTGTGTAAATAGATGATGATATTGATATACTTGTTTTTATCCTACAGGCACTTTGGTCCACCGTATTGTCTAACAAGGGGCATACACGCGATGGGTCACGAGAGGGCTGCTCTTGGATTTTGAGTATCCTAGTGCTTCACGTCATTATTGTACGCCTGACCTGGACCATTTGATGGGCAACACGACAGCTCAGTGACTATCGCTGTGCTGTGCAGATACATGGATTTGGGCCTGTGTCTGTGGGAGTTTGCGCATTCTCCCCATGCTTACGTGGGTTTCTCAGGATGCCCCGGTTTCCTCCCACATCCCAAAGATGTGCTCTTAGACTGATTGGCAGAACAAATTCTCCCTAAATTGTCTCAAATTTGGTTTCAATTCATAGATCTATAAATGTAGACAGGGATCACGGGAAGGAGTGGGAACATCGAGGTGGTGGCACAGGCTCATTGTTTTGTTCTTTGTTTTTTGTAATAGCTTGTTGGTGTATTGGCAGATGAGAGAGATCAGGAACATGACATATGCACAGAATTATACATCCAACAAGATCCTTCCATCCAAGCCAAGCATATGTTCTATCTCCACAAATCCAATACGTACCATTTAAAGTTGGATAAGTGTTATATAATGAATGACTGGGCATAACTTGGTGGAGTCAGGCATAGCACACTCCTTGGGCTTACCGTCTAATTACATTCGCTTACACCTAAGTTTTTCCTAGGCCCTCCCAAATTCTCTATGCAATAGATTCCTCGTGGTTTTGGCATTGACTGTTTTAAAGCTAGATGAGGAGCTGATCTTATTTGGTTATTAACTGGTGTATACCCCTCCATATAGTTTTCTGAACAGGCCTTACCATTGTGAAACTGCTCTCTTACCTCCCAACTTGAAAAGCCTGGTATGTAGTGTTCTGAATGTTTGTCCTCTTCAGCTGTTTGATCTGCTTTTATCAATTTGACACATCTCTGTATCTAACAAATGAATCCCATCTTTAATTCTGTCCTACTCTGTGCACTATCATCTCTTCTATAATGTCTCTGTTATTACCCTGCTCACTTCCCTTTAGTGTTCATTTATTCTATTGGATTATTTCCCTTTGAGCCTAAACTGTAGTGCTTATAAGCTTCCATATTCAAAATTTACACCAGTTGTTTTAAAGAGGTGAATATAAACTCAAACTTCTCCTCCCATTTTATCTTATGTAACCCTTCACTAAATCTACTCCACCCCTCTGCTAGATTTTGATTTGAGATAACAATGCAAATTTTTAAAACACAAAAGCAAACTGTCTGGGACAGAATGGGTTAATTATCTGTTTATTTCTACAGGGGCAATGTAAGTTTTCTCAAATAGACATCATGATGTCATCATTGTTTTCTTGGTAAGCACTCAATACTCCATACTGACTCCCTTCTGAAAACCTAATTCTAAAATTATGTTTTCATTGCTAATTGTACCATAATTCCAAAGCAAGATTTATTTTTCACTCCTAAACCAGTCTAAACTTTAAATTTACATGTTTAATTATTTCTACCACTCTGCTCTCAGGCTTGGAATGATATAAATCAAATAAATTTTTTGCTGAATAGCTAACTCTTGTTATCACTTTTCAGATGTAACAAAACACCATTGTGAAATTGATCTGCTCATAATGTGGAAGCTATTGAAAGAGTGCAGAGGAGATTTATAAGGATGTTGCCTGGATTTGGAGGCATGCCTTATGAAGATAGGTTGAGGGAGCTGGGACTCTTCTCCCTGGAGAGACAAAGGTTAAGAGGCAACCTGATGGAGGTTTATAAAATGTTGAGAGGAATAGATAGGGTGGATTCTCAGAGGCTATTTCCCCGGGCTGAAATGGTTGCTACGAGAGGACACAGATTGAAGGTGCAGGGAAGAAAATACAGAGGAGATGTTAGGGGTAAGTTTTTCACTCAGAGGGTGGTGAGTGAATGGAATCGGCTGCCGTCAGTGGTGGTAGAGGCGAACTAGCTGGGGTCTTTTAAAAGACTTTTGGATGAGTATATGGGAACTAATGGGATAGGGGGTTATAGATAGGTCTGTGGCTTGGTAAGTATAGATGTGATTGGCACAACTCTTGGGCCGAAGGGCCTGTTTGTGCTGTAGTGTTCTATGTTCTATGTTCTATAAATTTCCTTTTCCAACGTGGCAGAGTTCAAAACTTTGTCAAAATATTATCTTTTCTTTTGAAATGATCTTGGCCATTGGCCGTTCTCAAAATTAAGGAATTTCAAAAACTTATTGGATTTTAACTCTGCGTCAATCTCACTGTCATAAAATCTCAACTGAGGGGACAGTAATTTATTATACTTCCATAAATAAATGCAAATAAATAATATTTAAGGTAATATTACTTATCTGTGTTTAGTTGTGAGAGTATAATAAGTTCACTTTTTTTGTCAAACCAATAATTAACTACTGACAGAATTACACTACCTGCCGTATTCCACTTCAGGATGGCGCTCCAGACTAACCAATCTCACAATCTCTCAAAAAGCTCATTTCCTGCTTGTTTCTTTAACCCTTTCTTCTCTGAACTCATAGCTCCTCTCTTCAGAAATTAATATGTTGAAGCCCTTAGCCACTTGCTGAGTGATACCTGCCTCTCACTACTCTTCCTGCTCCTCTCCCAAGTCTGTCAATAAGAACTCCTATTGTTAATCTGGGATGAACACCGTCCCTTCACTTCACATTTTTTTCTACTCACCTGATGAAGGAGTAACGCTCTGAAAGCTCATGATTCCAAATAGACCTGTTGGATTTTAACCTGAGGTTGGGAAATTCTAACTGAGGCTGGCACACTTGCACAGTGGTTAGAACTGCCTCCTGACAGATTCAGGGATCCCGGGTCAATTCCTGTGGAGTTTGCATATTCTCCTGGTGTCTGCATGCGTTTCCTCTGGGTGTTCCAGTTTCCTCTCACACTCTGAAAGACGTGCTAGTGAGGTGCATAGATTGAACAATTAGCAGAATGTGGCAACTATGGGAATTTCACAGTAACTTCATTGCAGTGTTAGCGTAAGACTGACTTGTAACTAATAAATAAACTTTAACTTTACTGTGCCCATCCTAGTCCAACACCAGCATCTCCACATCATGGCATTTTTTTAATCCTTCATGAAGGATTCTTGCGCCATTGCACAGTCTGATCCTTCAAGTCTTTCCTTTGCCATACAGCTATCTTTGGTCTTCTCCATAAGCTGGTTTGAGAGTCATAAAAGCATAGAAACTAGAAGCGGGAGTGGGCCATTCAACCCTTCAAACCTGCTCCATCATTCATTTTGATCATGGCTGATCATCAACTTCAGTACTCTAAGCCTCCTTCCTCCTATATCCCTTGATCCCTTTAGCCTATAAATAATTTCATCTTGAAATCAGACAACTTTTTGACCTGAACTACATTCTGTGGTTGTGAATTCCACTCATTTACCACTCTCTGGGTGAAGAAATTTCTCCTCACCTCTCTTCTAAAAGGTTTACCCTTTCTCCTCAAACTATGACTCCTAGGTCTGGATTCCCCCACCAATGGGAGCATTCTTTTTGAATCCCCTCTTTCTAACCCTGATAGAATATTATATGTTTCTATGAGATCCCCATTCATCTTTCTAAATTCCAGTGAGTATAATCCTAATCAACTTAGTTTCTCCTCATACGACAGACTTACCATCCCAAGAATTAGCCTGGTAAAACTTCGCTGTACTCCCTCTGTACCAAGGATATCGTTCCTCAGATAAGGACATCAAAACTGCACACAATTCTCCAGGTGTGGCTTGGAGGTGTACAATTGCAGCAAAACATCCCTATTTCCATTCTCAAATCCTCTTGTTATGAAGGCGAATATATCCTTTGCTCTCTTTACTGCTCTCTTACTTTAGTAAGGCATTTGATAAGGTGGCCCATGGAAGACTTCTGCAGAAAATGCAGATGTATGGGATAGAGGGTGATTAAGCTAATTGGGTTAGGAATTGGCTAGCAGATAGAAGACAGAGGGTGGTGGTTGATGGGAGATATTCATCTTGGAGTTCGGTGACAAGTGGTGTACCTCAGGGGTCTGTTTTGGGGCCCCTGCTGTTTGTATAATTTTTATAAATGATCTGGATGAGGGTATTGAAGGATGGATTAGTAAATTTTCAGATGACACTAAAGTCGGTGGAGTGGTAGATAGTGAAGAGGGGTGTTATAGTTTGCAGAGGGACTTGGACAAGTTGCAGAGCTGTGCCGAGAGGTGGCAAATGGAGTTTAATGTGGAAAAGTGTGAGGTAATGCACTATGGCAGAAATAATAAATGTGTAGTGTATAGGGCAAATGGTAGGATTCTTAGTAGTCTAGATGAACAGAGGGATCTTGGTGTGTATTTGCATAGATCCCTGAAAGTAGGCAGTCAGGTCGAGAAGGTTGTTAGGAAGGCATATGGAGTCTTGGCTTTTATTGGTAGAGGGATTGAATTTCGGAGCCGCAACGTCATGTTGCAACTCTACAAAACTCTAGTGCGGCCGCACTTGGAGTATTGTGTGCAGTTCTGGTCCCCACATTATAAGAAAGATGTGAGGCATTGGAGAGGGTACAGAGGAGGTTTACCAGGATGTTGCCTGGTATGGAGGGCAGGTCTTATGAAGAGAGGCTGAGGTATTTGAGGTTGTTTTCGTTAGAAAGGAGGCGGCTAAGAGGGGACCTAATCGAAACATATAATATGATTAGAGGTTTAGATAGGGTGGACAGTGATAGCCTTTTTCCTAGGATGGAGAAAGCTAGCACGAGGGGACACAGCTTTAAATTAAGGGGTGATAGTTATAGGACGGATATCAGAGGCAGGTTCTTTACCCAAAGGGTGGTTCGGGAGTGGAATGCCCTGCCTGCAGCAGTTGTAGATGTGCCAAGTTTGTTGGCGTTTAAGAGGTTAGTTGATAAGTATATGGAAGAGAAGGGAATTGTTTAGTTTGGAGGGGCATTGCTTTTTATATTGGTCGGCGCAACATCGAAGGCCGAAGGGCCTGTTCTGTGCTGTAATGTTCTATGTTCTATGTTCTATGCTGTACCTGCGTACTTACTTTCAGTGACTGATGCATGAGGACACCAAGGTTTTGCTGAGTATCCACCCTTCTCAATTTACACCCAATCAATTAATAATCTGCCTTCCTATTACTGTTCTCAAAGTGGATAACCTCACATTTATCCACATGATACTGCGTCTGCCTTACAGAATCATGAAGCATTTCTGCATCCCCCTCACAGCTCACCCTTCCACCCAATTTTGTCTCATCTACAAATTTGTAGATGAGACAATCAGTTCCCTTTTCAAAATCATTAATATATAAAGTGAACAGTTGAGATCCTAGCACAGATCTCTGCTGAATCCCAGTAGGCACTGACTGCCAATCAGAAAAAGACCCATTCATACCAACTCTTTGCTTCCTATCTGCCAACCAGCTTTTTAATCCATCTCAAGATGTTACCTGAAACCCTATGTGCTTTAACTTTACAGTCATCTGTTACATGAGCCCTTGTCGAAAGCCTTTTAAAGTCTAAATAAATTGCTTCCACTGATTCTCCCCAGTTAACTTTACTTGTGACATCCACAAAATATTCCAATAGATTCATTAAGCATGATTTTCTTTTTGTAAATCCGTGCTGACTTTATCTAATTATAATACTGCCTTCCAAATGCCGAATTATGAAATCCTTGATAATAGACTCGAGCAACTTCCCCATTACCAACATTATGCTCACTGATCTATATTCCCTGTTTTCTCAAATCCTTACTTTTTGAATAATGGGATTACATTAGCTACACTACAATTTGTAGGAACTATACCAGAGTCTAAAAAAGTTTGGAAAATAACCACCAATTAATCTAATATTTCCAAGGCCACTTTGTTTAGTACTCTGGGATGAAGATTATCTGGACTTGGAGATGTATCCACCTTCAATTTCCCTGAAACCATTTCTCTAGTAACATTAATTTTCTTCAGCTTTTCACTAAAACATGTTTCTTTTAGCACTTCTGGTACATTATTCATGTCTTCCTTTATGAAGACTGCAGCAAAGTACAAATTTATTTCCTCAGCTATTTTTCTACTTGTTATGAAATTTGTAAGGGGCCTACATCCAAAGATGTGTGGGCAAGGTGGTTTAGCCAAGCTAAATTGTCCCTTAGTATCAGGAGGACATCTAGGGTAAATGCATGAGGTTATGGGGATAGGGCCTGAGTGGATTGTGATTGGTACAGATTTATTGGGCCAAACAACCCTTTCTGCACTGTAGGATTCTACGATTCTTTGATTCTACATTCATTTTTGTCAATTTTTCTCTCCCTATATATCTATAGAAACTTTTACAGCCAGTTTTTATATTCCCTGTTAGCTTACTTTCATACTCCATTTTTCCCTTCTGAATCAATCCCTTCATTCTCCCTTTGCTGAATTTTAAACTGCTCCAAATCCTCAGGCCTATTGCTTTTTCTTGCCAATTTGTGTGCTTCTTTCTTGAATCTGAAACTCTAATTTCCTTGTAAGCCATAGTTTGGTCATAATTCTCTTACCATTCTTGCACCAATCAGGAATAAACAACTTTTGGAGTTCACTTATTCATTCCCTAAATGTCTGCCATTGCCTGTCCACTGTCTTTCCTTTCAGTAATGTTTCCCTGTCTGTCATGAACAATTTGTGCCTCATAATTATCTTTATTGCAATTCAGGGCCCTGCTTTCAGAATCAACAACATGATTATTCACTTTGACAAATAATTGTATCATATTATGGTCACTCATGCCCAAGGATTTTCTCACAACTCAATTTCTCATTGGACAACACCCAGTTGAATATGGCCTGATCCCTTGCTGGTTCCTCAATGTATCGCTCCAGAAAACTATCCAGTATGCATTCAGGAAATCCCTCTTCTATTGTACTGTGCCTAATTCAACCTTCTCATACTATATGCAGATTAAAGTTGCCCGGAGTCACAGATGTTCCTTTAACAATGCAGATTTCTGATTTCCTATCTAATGCTTTCCCCAACATTACAATTAGTTTGGTGGTCTGTATATCACTCCCATAAGACCTGCCCTCCATACCAGGCAACATACTGGTAAACCTCCTCTGTACCCTCGCCAATGCCTCCACATCTTTCTTATAATGTGGGGACCAGAACTGCACACAATACTCCAAGTGCAGCTGCACTAGAGTTTTGTACAGTTGCAACATGAAGTTGTGGCTCCGAAATTCAATCCCCCTACCAATAAAAGCTAAGACTCCGTATGCCTTCTTAACAACCTTATCGACTTGACTGCCTCCTTTCAGGGATCTATGCACATATACACCAAGATCCCTCTGTTCATCAACGCTATTAAGAATCCTACTATTAGCCCTATACTCTACACATTTATTATTCCTGCCAAAGTGCATTTCCTCACACTTTTCCACACTAAACTCCATTTGCCACCTCTCGGCCCAGCTCTGCAACTTGTCCAAGTCTCTCTGCAAACTTTAACACCCCTCTTCACTATCTACCACTCCACCGACTTTGGTGTCATCCGCAAATTTACTAATCCATCCTTCAATACCCTCATCCAGATCATTTATAAAAATTACAAACAGCAGGGGCCCCAAAACAGATCCCTGAGGTACACCACTTGTAACCGAACTCCACGATGAATATCTCCCATCAACCACCACCCTCTGTCTTCTATCTGCTAGCCAATTCCTAATCCAATTAGCTAAATCACCCTCTATCCCATACATCTGCATTTTCTGCAGAAGCCTTCCATGGGCCACCTTATCGAACGCCTTACTAAAGTCCATATATACCACATCAACTGCCTTACCCCCATCCACCTCTTTGGTCACTTTTTCAAAAAACTCAATAAGGTTAGTAAGGCACGACCTACCCTTCACAAAACCATGCTGACTATCCCCAATCAATTCATTTCTCTCTAAATAACTATAAATCCTATCCCTAATAATTCTCTCCAATACTTTGCCCACAACAGAAGTAAGACTCACCGGCCTATAATTCCCTGGAAAATCTCTCTTCCCCTTCTTGAACAATGGGACCACATTCGCTATCCTCCAGTCTTCCGGAACTATACCCGTAACTAACGACGACCTGAAGATCAGAGCCAGAGGCTCTGCAATCGCCTCTCTTGCCTCCCAGAGAATCCTAGGGTAAATCCCGTCCGGCCCAGGGGACTTATCTAACTTCAAACCCTCAAGAATATCTAGCACATCCTCCCTATCTACTTCAATACTTTCCAGTTTGCAACCCTGTACCTCAGTGTTCTCCACAACTACATTTACATCTCCCTGCGTGAATATCGAAGAGAAATATTTGTTCAGTGCCTCTCCAATCTCTTCAGGCTCCACGCACAACTTCCCACTGCTGTCTATGACTGGCCCTAATCTTGCCCTAACCAATCTTCTATTCCTAACATATCTAAAGAAAGCTTTAGGATTCTCCTTAATCCTATCAGCCAAAGTCTTCTCGTGTCCCCTCTTAGCTCTCCTCAACTCACTCTTTAGCTCCCTCCTGGCTAATCTATAGCTATCCATTGCACTAACTGAGCCTTCAAGCCTCATCCTGACATAAGCCTCCTTTTTCCTTTTAACCAGCAAATCAACTTTTTTCGTACACCATGGTTCCCTTACTCGACCATTTCCTCCTTGCCTGACAGGGACATACTTATCAAGGACTCGCAGCAGCTGCTCCTTGAATAAGCTCCACATTTCAGATGTTCCCAGTCCCTGTAGTTTCCTAGTCCAACCTATGCACCCTAATTCTCTCCTTATGGCCTCATAATTACCATTCCCCCAGCTGTAACTACTGCTCCCAGCTTCATGCCTATCCCTACCCATCACTAAGGTGAACGTAACCGAATTGTGGTCACTATCACCAAAATGTTCACCAACTTCCAAGCCTAACACTTGGTCTGGCTCATTGCCCAGCACCAAATCCAATGTAGCCTCACCTCTAGTTGGTCTATCTACATACTGAGTCAAAAAACCTTCCTGCACACTTTGTACAAAAACTGACCCCTCTAACGAGCTAGAGCTATAGCTATTCCAATCAATATTAGTAAAGTTAAAGTCCCCCATAACAATTACCCTATTACTTTCACTCCTGTCCAGGATCGACTTTGCAATCCTTTCCTCTACCTCTCTAGAACTTTTAGGAGATCTATAAAAGACTCCCAACAGGGACCCTGATGAATATTTAAAGGGACATTTCTCAACTTTCGTACAATACATATATATTCCATTAGGAAAGAAAAACTGTGAGATGAATCCACCATTCATGGATAACTAAAGACTATCAATTCAGAGACAAGTCCTCTAATACTACATGAATTCATAGTAGGTCAGAAGATTGGACTTAACTTAGAGAGCAGCAAATTATGACTAACAAAAATTGACTTTAAGGGAAAGCTAGCTAGAAATATAAAGCAGAGAGAATTTCCATAAATGTTTAAAAATGGAAAACTTAATATAAGTGAGAGTTTGCCCCTTAGCAGGTGAGACTGGGCAATTAATATTGGGTAATGAAGAGATGGCATAAATATTGAAAAGAAATTTTATGACCATTTTCACTTTACAAGACACACTAAATCCTGGGAATGTTTGAAAATCAAAAGTTGAAAGAGAAGTATCTTTAAAACAATTAAAATTGCTTGAGACAAGTATTCTGAAAGCTATTATAATTAAAAGCTGACAAGTCAGATGGGCCAGATATTCTTCATCACAAGAACTGATCGTAAATGTATAGGTTATGTACTTTCAAAATTCCCCAGATTCCGCAGTGCTCCCTGTGGATTGGAAAATAGCAAATTGGAAATCTGCTAGCACCACGATCCAGGTAATAAATGTATTTATGTATTTTCTTTTACTTGATCATCTAGCAGATGTTAATGTCCCACACCAAAAGTTATTTTATCAAAGTGTTGCTACTCTCAGTGAAATGATAACTGGATTACTGTGTAAAGTTTAGGTGCTTGTATTTTTTAAAAAAATTATACAAATGCATCGTATGCAATTCATAGCATATGGACTCAACTGATTGAAGAGAGAAAGGAGGTTATGAGGAGAGGTTGAGCAGTTAGGTCATTGGAGTTTAGAAGAATGAGAGATGATGTTCTTGTAGCCTATAAAATTCTGAAGGCAAAAATTTTAGTGGGTAATGAGGCAGTGGGCAGGATTTTATGCTTCACTCGAGCAAGACCAGAAATCCCCACCCAGGATCAACACAGATTTCAATTGCCCGACACTTGCCCACACCAATTTCATCGTGGTAGAGATGGTAGAGTTCTCCCCTTGTGGAGGAGCCTTAAACTAAGTGAAAAGAGGTTAAAGATTATGGGATTTGGAAATGAGGTGGATATTTTCAACTCTCAGAGAGTGTCTTTAGTCAATGGAATTCTCAGCCAGCAGTGGAGGCTGGGTCATTGAATATAATCAGAGCTAAGTTAAACAGATTTGTAATTGACAAGGGAGTCAGGAGCTATAAGACACTGACCAGATATTGGAGCTGAGACTATAGCCAGAACAGCCATGGTCTTAATGAATGGCAAGTGGATCATGCTCAAGGGGCTGAATGGCCTGCTTCTGCTCCTGCTTCTGCTCCTGTCTGACTGGTCACATTCAATGCAGACTTCTCATATTTTCAAACAAAATTTTAAGTTGGATGTTCATTTTATTTCCAGGCGTCTCTTTGCTTTCATAATTCTATTTGACTTCACTCCTAATCTCTTAAATTTTTATCACTATCACTGTCTCATGGTGTCTGTATTCTCTGGGGAATGATCCAAGTATTTTCCAACTTTGGTGGAGGCTCCGGAGCGATGAAGAGGAGTTTGTCAGAAAATCCAACTGAGTCTCGGTGTTTCAGCTGCAAGAATATAGTGAGGAAGTGTAGGATAAGGAGAAAGAAATGATTAACACATTCAGGGCCATTCTCCTTAACATAATATTCCAAATATAAATAAAAGCAAATTACTCAGGATGCTCCATTATATTCCAAATATAAATTCTTTCCATTTAATTTGCATGTTCCTTTTATCCTCCATTCATTCATCCATTTTCCTCCACTCTTCCACTTCTTTCTTTGCGTATCATTACCCCTCTTTTACATCTCACTACCCCTTTCTACCTCTGATCTCTTTGGATTGTCTCTCCTCCCTGTCTGTTTCTGTTAACAGAACCAATCTTATCCTATCATCTCTCCTCCCTTTGCTGCTCTTCTTAGGCTCCATTTTAAGATAGTACCATACTGGTTGAAACATAATGTATTTTTTCCCATATGGCAATGAATATGCTAACCATTACTGGGGAGTACACGTAATAAGAAGTCTCATAACGCCAGATTAAAGTCCAACAGGTTTATTTGGTAGCAAACATCATTAGCTTTTGGAGTACTGCTCCTTCGTCAGACTTACCTGATGAAGGAGCAGTGCTCTGAAAGCTAGTGGCATTTGCTACCAATTTAACCTGGTGTTGTGAGACTTCTTACTGTGTTAATCCCAGTCCAAGGCCAACATCTCCAGAAGGCAGAGAGTGGTTGTGGATGGGTCTTGTTCTGCATGGAGGTCGGTAACCAGTGGAGTGCCCCAGGGATCTGTTCTGGGACCCCTCCTGTTTGTCATTTTCATAAATGACCTGGATGAGGAAGTGGAGGAATGGGTTAGCAAGTTCGCCGACGATACAAAGATCGGTGGTGTTGTGGATGGTCTGGAGGGATGCCAAAAGTTGCAGCGGGACATAGACAGGATGCAAGACTGGGCGGAGAAGTGGCAGATGGACTTCAACGCAGATAAATGTGTAGTGGTTCATTTTGGCAGGAATAATGGGATGAAGGAGTACAATATAAGGGGTAGGAGTCTTAGCTGTGTTGTAGAGCAGAAGGATCTCGGGGTCCGGGTCCACAGGACTCTTAAATCAGCCTCGCAGGTGGAGGAAGCGGTCAAGAAAGCATACAGTGTACTGGCCTTCATTAATCGAGGAATAGAGTTTAGGAGTCAGGAGGTAATGATGCAGCTCTCTTGTCAGACCCCAGTTGGAGTATTGTGTGCAGTTCTGGTCGCCTCATTATAGGAAGAATGTAGAGGCTATTGAGAGGGTTCAGAGGAGATTTACAAGGATGCTGTCTGGATTGGGAGGCAGGCCTTATGAAGATAGGTTGAGGGAGGTGAGACTCTTCTCACTGGAGAGACATAGGCTGAGAGGCGACCTGATAGAGGTTTATAAAATGTTGAGAGGAATAGATAGGGTGGACTCTCAGAGACTATTTCCCCAAGCTGAAATGGTCAATACGAGAGGACACAGATTTAAGGTGCAGGGAAGCAAATACAAAGGAGATGTCAGGGATAGGTTTTTCACTCAGAGGGTGGTGAGTGAATGGAACCGACTGCCGTCGGAGGTTGCTGAGGCAAACTCACTGGGGTCTTTTAAGAGACATCTGGATGAGTATATGGAAAATAATAGGATAGGAGGTTATAGATAGGTCTGTGGATTGGTAGATGTGATCGGCGCAACTCGTGGGCCGAAGGGCCTGTTTGTGCTGTATTGTTCTATGTTCTATATCAGTATTTGGGATCACAGAGACGACCAGTACTTTCGCATAACCCTCAATGTTATCTTCCAATGTTATCAATTCTGAATCAATATGTGTATGTTCTGCTTCTCCATTTTAAATTACCATTCTCCACATTTCTTTGCTGGCTTCAAATGCAAGGGCACGAGTCTCATCTTGCATACAGCCTTGTTACATAGAACACAAACAGGCCCTTCAGCCCACAAGTTGTGCTGATCATATCCATATCTACCAGGCCATAGAACTATCTGTAACTCCCAATCCCATTAAATCCCATGTACTCATCCAGAAGTCTTTTAAAAGACTCTAGTGAGTTCACCTCTACCACCACCGACGGCAGCCGATTTCACTCACTCACTCACCACCCTCTAAGTGAAAAACTTACCTCTAACATCTCCTGTGTACCTATTCCCCAGCAACTTAAACCTGTGTCCTCTCGTCGCAACCATTTCAGCCCTGGGAAATAGCCTCCGAGAATCCACCCTCTCTATCCCTCTCAACATTTTATAAACCTCTATCAGGTCGCCTCTCAACCTTCATCTCTCCAGGGAGAAGAGACCAAGCTCCCTCAACCTATCTTCATAAGGCATGCCCCCCAATCCAGGCAACATCCTTGTAAATCTCCTCTGCATCCTTTCAATAGCTTCCACATCCTTCCTGTAGTGTGGCGACCAGAACTGTGCACAGTACTCCAAGCGGGATCTGTTGTTTTATTCTCCCCAATGTGAATTCTCGCTTCCAGAGACCACCCATAATACTGTGCCTCAAAAATATATTCTAGTTATTTATTTATTTCCATGATAATGCTGACAATCACGGCTGCATGGAACCCACTCTGTGGAATTGGCCACAAACATGCAAAAACAGCCACAGGATTTCTAAGTTTTTAAAGCCTGTGTACCTGACACCTTAGGTCAAGTTCCCATAGATTGGAACATCGTTGGAGGGGTAATTCAGAATAAAGGAGGAGCACAAGAATGTGGAATAGGTAGCCCTATTGATTCTAACCATTTTGATTCTAAGTGCTGAATCCGGGCATGATTCAGATCCAATTTGTAATCTCTGTTCTCCGGCCACCCCTTACACACACAGCTTGAAAAAAAGTTGTAAATGTGAATCGTGCTGTAGGTGGAACTTATTGCACCCAAAACACTGTTGCTCTGATCAGCGCCTTCAACAGCACAGCACAGCTAAAGAAGTTTGTAAAACGCTCCACTGCCACATCGCTCGCGTGCTGCAAAAAGTGGGAGCGATGGCCCCACAGATATTTTCCCACTAGCATAACATAACTATCCTCCTTATCCGTCCACCTCCCCCGATCGATCAGAGTGGCATCAGTGAAGACTCTGCTCCCCCACCCCACAACTTTGCCTGCAGAGTGGTAGTGGACCCCTTTCCTCTGCCCCCCCATGCCCCAACAGGGATCCATCTGCCTCCCTTCCTCACCCTCCACCCCCTCCCTCCCCCACCAGAGAATGACCTGACCCTTCTCCTCCCCTCCCTCCTATTCCCTCGCCATGGCAACCAGCAATATATTTGGCCTCTCTCTTCCTCCTCTGCCCGCACCAGAGTTGCCAAATCTGAAAGGATGAACCATACATGCAAATACATTTAAATTGACTTTGTGCCCTTTTTCAGCAGAGTCCCAGCTGCATCCATTTTCGGGCCTTGGTAAAGGGGAAATCCACATGGATGTTCACACCCTACTTTACCAAATGTTTGCACCTGAAAATGTGGACAATGCAATGGTAAAATCGAGCCTTGGAAGTTTGAAGCTTTCCTTGCATACAGCCTGATGCCAATTGACAGACCCCAGCCTTCAGAGACAGTTTGAGTACTGCACATCAGGCAAAATTAAAAACAGGAACTGGTATCTTTTAACAATTATGATAACTTAGAGAATTGGGCAACAGCTGTAGATAACCACCAGAAATCTAAGGTCGCCGTCATTGCCTGATTATCATGACAGACACCGGTGTTATTACCATTGCAAGGAAAGAGGGTGCATGTTATAACTTCTATAAGCCAGGTCATCACCACGCTGAATGCAGAGCTCCAAATGAGACTATAAAAAGAAAGAAAAATGTTGTATTAAAATGGGACACAAGGTGAGGGAATATTGGGCAAAAAAGAATGGGCAGGAAGGAAAAGGCCCCAACAATCATGGGGAAAAGACTGAAATGTCAACAAGATGATCTGTCAACAGTAGCTCGTATTATCCAACACTGAGCCTGGGACTGATTCCAATGAATAGTATCGGCCTCCGGATAAGAACCAGATCTCTGCATGTGGGTAAATGCATGTGATATGTTAATTGATACGGGGCTTTAGTGTCTTTGACTAATTTCAACATTTCCATTGCCCGACACCACATCACGGAATTGAATTGGGGGAAAAATATGACTTATATAAAAGTAAAAGTGAACTAATATTATGGGAACTGGGTGAAATAATGCTGCCTGCTCAGTTCTGGGTATTTACCATCCCTGAGGGTTCTATCTTGGGAATAGACATCCTCGAGGAACTAGGGGTAATTGTAGATACCTGAAATAGACAGCTGATCTGGCCCACCAAAAAGGAGCACAAAGATGGAACCGTCGGGGAATGTGTCCCTATGTGGAATGTTGCCATGAGAGACAGCACAAGGACAGAGCCGCTGACCAGAAACTGATCAAAGGATGGAGTATTGGGGAAGTTATGCCAGACCATTGCTGGGGTATATGGCAACCAGGAAACAGGATTATGGTCTTATCCATACAACCCCTGAAAAGATCGCTGGGCAATACATCCATCACACTGACAATATTCCATCAAATCAGAAGTTCTGCAGGCCACCTAAGAGATAGTACATGAATTAGTCCAGTAGGATATCCTGTAACCAGTGGTATCGGTCACTAACTCACCATTGTGGCCAGTCTGGAAATCAGATGGGAGCTACCATTCACACCACTCTAAATAAGGTGGCGCCGAGGGAAAACTGTATAGTGGCCAGTGACCATCTTCAGAACTTTCACAGTTCTGGATGTAGCAAATTGGTTATGGTCCATCCCTTTAGAACCAGAATCACAGGAGAAATTTACTTTTACTTCAAAGGGAAAACAGTATACATAGACCCGTTTATCACAAGTGTTTCATCATAGGCAAATATCTTCCACCAAGTCATGAATAGGATCTTTGAGAAATGTGATTTTGCCTTGTACAATAGCACCATCTTATAATCTTATAATACATTGATGACCCCCTGATAGTCTTGGAAAAGACTAAGAACATTTGGAGTTCTAGTTATCACGTTGCAAACATTGGAGAGGGTGGGACTCAAGGTCAACCCAAGAAAAGCTCCAGTCGAGCAAACTACAGGACAATACTTAGGTCATGACATAAGGCAGGGAAGCAAGATCCTCTCCACAGACTGCAAAACCATCATCGCTGACATGACCAACCCACTACAATGAGGGAACATGATAAGTGATGCATTTATTTAACTACTGGAGGAACATTATCCCCAGGTTCACTACCCTGGCAGAACCAATCCAGTGCTTAGTGAAAGGGGAAAAACCAGGATCTCGGGGCGAGAACATGAAATCACATATGATAGATTAAAAGCTGCTTGAAGCCCCAGCCCTGAAATTACCAGAAAATTTTTTACAGTAGAATGGTTACCCAGGACAAACGGTAGTAGGGTATAAGAGAGTGGGAGGGGGAGGAGGGGGTCATGAGGCCAGTAGACCCAAGTAGCTACTTGACTCGAGAGTCCCCAGTGGTTAAAGGACTGCACTGATGCGTCGCTGCCCTGGATACAACCTGGGCCGTATGTGAACCTGTCACTATGTCGAACCCATTGGTCCTACACACTAAGCACACCATCATGAAATGCTGAATACTGGAAGACTGAAAACAGTATCCGATGCTTGATGGCCTACATGGGAGGCAGTACTTCTTCTCCAAGATAAATTCATCAGCATTCAGTGACACAAGTTATAGTTATAGTAGAGAATTCTGATTAATTCTAATTACCCAACATGAGAATAGTCAGCAGCTAAAGTATGAATATGTAGGTTGATAATAATACAAAATATTTAGATAACATATTAATTATGTTTCTAATTAATTTATAACATGTCAGTAAAATGAAACATGTTTTATTCATTTAATGTGAGTTAATGTCATTAATTTTAGTTAGTTGAATCTATGTAATTAAAGATATGAAAAAGCTTATACAAGCTTTTTGTGTTGGAAAATGCATTATTTTAATTCTAATGTTACCACTAGAAGAAACTTCAATACTACATTCAAGAAAGATGTGGAGATGCCAGAGTTGCACTGGTGTAAATACAGTAGGATACCTCAACACCAGGTTAAAGACCAACAGATTTATTTGGTAGCAAAAGCCACGAGCTTTTGGAGCACTGCTCCTTCGTCAGGTGAGTGGGAGTTCAGTTCACAAGCAGAGCCTATAAAGATACAAAATTATTTACAAAATAATGGTTAGAATGTGAGTCTTTACAGGGAACCAAGTCTTAAAGGTACAGACAATGTGAGTGGAGACAGGATTAAGCACGGGTTAAAGATATATGTATTGTCTCCCAGCCAGGATAGTTAGTAAGATTTTGCAAGCCCAGGCAAGTCATGGGGTTATAGATAGTGTGACATGAATCCAAGATCCCGCTTGAGGCTGTCCTCACGTGTGCGGAATTTGGCTATCAGTCTCTGCTCAGCTATGGACAAGCCCTTCATATACACAGAATCTGCTCAGATGGCGAGGATTGCAACAGACACCTCCAGATGTTAAAAGATGCCCCCATAAGAACAGGATCTGGTGTTTGACTCATCAATCAACAGTTCTGATGCACCACAGTAAAAAATCCACACTGACCTCCTCAGAAGACAAACATGGAACACGGTGAATAAAGTACCTTTCGTCACCTAGTACTTCCCCAGACCAGTGAAGTTATGAAATCTTCTCCAGAGCCTTCAATGTGTCATAGATGAAGACAAATATCTCACCAGGGCCATCCCCACACCCCCACGTCTTACCTTCAAACAACCACACCACCTCAAACAGACAATTGTCTGTAGCAAACTACCCGGCCTTCAGGAGAACAGTGACCACAACACCACAACCCTGCCACAGCAACCTCTGCAAGACGTGCCGGATCATTGACACAGATGCCATCATCTCACGTGAGAATACCATCCACCAGGTACACAGTGCATACTCTTGTGACTCAACCAACGTTGTCTACGCTGCAGGAAAGGATGCCCTGAGACGTGGTACATTGGAGAGACCATGTAAACACTACAACAACAAATGAATGAACACTACTCAACAATCACCAGGCAAGAGTGTTCTCGACCTATTGGGGAGCATGCAGTGATCATGGGCATTTGGCCTCTGATCTTTGCGTAAGCATTCTCCAAAGTGGCCTTCATGACAACAACAAAGAACAAAACAGCACGGGAAACAGGCCCTTCGGCCCAACGGGCCCGCGTCGCCACCCCGATGTTCCCACCTCTACCCGCAATCCCTGTCCATGTTTTTTTTTATAGATCTATGGATTAAAAACCAAATTTGAGACAATTTAGGGAGAATTTGTTTTGCCAATTAGCCTAAGAGCACACCTTTGGGATGTGGGAGGAAACCGGAGCACCTGGAGAAAACCCACGCAAGCACGGGGAGAATGCGCAAACTCCCACAGACACAGGCCCAAATCCATGTATCTGCACAGCACGGCGATAGTCACTGTGCAGTGACTATCTGTCGTGTTGCCCATCAAATGGTCCAGGTCAGGCGTACACTAACGACGTGAAGCACTCGGATACTCTCGAAAAAGATCCGAGAGGAGCCCTCTCATGACCCATCGCGTGTTCGACACACAAGAGGATGGCCTCAACTGGGATCTTGGGTTCATGTCACACTATCTGTAACTACCACAACTTGCCTGGGCTTGCAAAATCTCACTAACTGTTTGGCTCTAAACAATACACATTTCTTGAACTTGTGTTTAACCCCCTCTCCACTCACATTGTCTTTAAAACTTGATTACTTGTAAAGACTTGCATTCCAACCATTATTTTGTAAATTGAGTTTGTGTCTTTATATGCCTTGTTTGTGAACAGAACTTCGAATAACCCAATGAAGGGGCAGTGTTCCAAAAGCTAATGGCTTGTGCTACCAAATAAACTTGTTGGACTTTAATCTGGTGTTGTGAGACTTCTTACTGTGTTTACCCCAGTCCAACGCCGGCATCTCCACACCTTGATTCAGATCCCAGCATCTGTAGAATTTGGTTTATTTAGGGGAAACTGATTTGTTGACCACCAAGGGCACGGTCAACAAATCAGATTACCAGCGTGAATGGGGATGGATACAGACAGACTCCAGAGTACTAATGGATGTTTTTGTTTGTGTCTATGTGTGTGCACATAAACATGTTTGTGTGTTTGTCTATTCCTGTGTGCTCATGTGCTTCTCCGTGTGTGTGTGTGCGCGTGCGCACGTGTCTGTGGGCATTTGTGTATGTCTTGTGTATGAATATCATACCCATTTGCACATGTGTTTTTGTGTGTCTGAGTATGGATGCGTGTGTGTGTGTGTCTGTATGTGTTTACTAATGTGTGAGTGTGTATACATTTGTGTGTCTGTCTGTCTGTATGCGTGTATGCGTATGCAAATAGGATGTTTTACTCCAAGAGCAATTCCAGTGCCAAAGTGTGTATCTTTCCCAGCAAAGCACACTTTATTTAATAACACAATTTAAATAACAAATGAAGCAGCTTAGCCATTAAGAGTGGAACAATATTTTTCAGAAGGAAAGGAAGCAAATGTACTTTCTAGCTCATGGGTGCTGTAGTTGCAAATAAGCCTTGTTCATGCGTGGATCAAAATCACTTGCTACATATTATGTTTATAGATTAATTTTGTGGAGAGAGAGTGAGTTATCTGGAACAGCCAACACATGACTTTAGCATGACTTTAGCAAACGTCCAAAACCAACTGAACCAGCCCCAAACACCTACAGAAATAGCTCCTCTCACTGACACACCATCACGTGACCCTGCCTCCCTAAAGCCACATTTCATTTTGTAATTGCAATCCACAGGGAACCAATACATAATGAACGAAAGTCCATTGGCCCAAATCTATATAAACAGTACATGGATAAAATGAATAATTTTATTTTGCTCTCCCAGCATCTCTGCTGCCTTCTTCTCATGATGTAAAGATGCCGGCGTTGGATTGGAGTGGTAAGAACTCAGTAAGAATTTAGCAACACCAATTATTAATCCAACCGATTTATTTGATAGTAAAATGGCGAGCTTTCAACACTCCCGTGTCTTCATCAGGCAAGACCAGAACACTGCACTTGCCTGATGAAGACACGGGAGTGTTGAAAGCTCGCCATTTTACTATCAAATAAATCGGTTGGATTAATAATTGGTGTTGCTAAATTCTTACTGCCTTCTTCTCAGACATCCTGATTACCTGTAGTAGAAAGCTTAATTTTAAACATTCCTCTTAAACATACTATAAAACGACACACATCCTAAAAGTTCAATAAAATTTGCTTTAGTAGCACTCAATGCAATATAAACATGATTGAGGAAAAATCAATAGATACATTCAAAATCACTAGGACGCAAGCATTACTGCTCATAGACGGAGCATTTTGGGAGTCAGCACAGAAAAATATGGGGCTGAATTCTCCGGCCATGCAGCCTCTTCTTTCCCGCCGCTTGGAGACTTTGCCAGTGGCGGGATTCTCTGATTCCGTCGCCGTCAATGGGAATTTCTACACCACACACCACACGGGCGGGAAACCCGCGGCAAGGTAAGATAACGGGTTGGAGCGGAGAATCTTAGCTCCGTGAACGGCCGGTGAATTCCGGCCATGCTGTCCAGAGACACAGTTCCGTGGATGCGCGACTCGAAACACAACTGTTGTCTGCTCAAGATACAACACTGCTTTAGAAGCAAATTTCTAAGGGACAGACAACAGAAGCAGCATAGTTCACAAATACAAGCTAAAAGCAGGTGATAAGTCCGGGAGAGTCGTACTTAGAATCATTTTGAACATCGGGATATGTCCAGTGAAGTTCCTCTTGGAAATCCATTGAATGGATGGATATCTGTTGTGTTAATTCTTCCAAAGTATCTCTGGATGAAATGGAACCAAGAAAAGTCAAAAGCCACGTTTCCTCTAATTACATTTCTGGAATATTCTGCAGCTATTCAGACCAATATTTTCCTTGTCTTCTTCAGATATTAATTGGAGACTGGCTCGTCGTAACTTCACACCTTCCTGTTGTTCCCCATATTTTCCGACGCTAATTAAACGCTCGAGATCCATTCCCACACCAGCAAAAACATCCGTGCCGTGTCTTATATTGCTTTTGATTCAAATATATGACTGAACGTAATGGGACTCAGATCCGTATTCTGCAATTAACATCCTGAGAGTTATAGGCGCTGTATTTTTGTCGTAGATTCATAAGAGAAAAATATTTTGTCAAAAACTACCATTATGATTACACTTTAGCTGTTACTCTCTGCACAAATATTGCCCGGAATTTTGAGTTTTTTGAAAACTTCTGTAATTACCGAAGGTTTCATCCTGTATGTGCCAGCGTGAAAGTTGGAACAGAGTGAGTAATGTTTGTTCAATCTGAATTGCAAAGAATGTAGAATCAGATAAGATACAATGTAGATTCAACGATCGGGATTCCTAGATTATTTCTTTATATATTTGAATATTACATGAAATGGATATTTCACCATTCTCTTTAGTTCCTCTCTGTATTTAGTCTGGGTCACTGCATAAATGCACGTGTTTGTACAACAGCTCAAAAGTAGGAGCATAAAGCTGGTGTAGTCTGCGATAGTCATCGGATCATTGAAACCGTTTAAATAATAATGTTCTGTGATTTGCATTAGTAAGAAAAATATCACATACAACATCCACAGCAGTACGAAATTTCCAGAAATGGTAAAGAGTAAGATGATGGATTTTTTTCGATTCTGAATTTCCTGATCATTGACATTCGCATCATTTTTACTCCCTCTCAGCCTCTTACGGATTTTACTGGTCGCTAAAACGTGTCCCACAGTCAGAGCGTTGAGCAACAAGATCAGGAATGTTGGGAGCAGTGGAGTGCAACTGCGGTCAATCCAGCTAAACGCTTTCCAGGCAGCTTCAGTATAATACTCCAGCTTTGCATGACAGCCCCACGGTACGTTCTGGGCTGTAATGTAGGGTTCAAATATAAAATACCAGGGAATATTTTTGAAAAAGAAAAGCATGCAGATTGCTCCTATAGTCACAGCCGTTGTTTTGTCTGTGGAATATTTAGCTTTCACATTCTGGTAACAGATAGTAATAAAACGATCAAAAGTGAAAGCAACTGTTAACCAGACAGAAGTATCTGTTGCTGCACGGATCAGTACGTAATGGAAGGAGCACACAGGCGTGATGAACAGGAAATTATTCGGTAAATAATAGCCATTAATTCGGAAAAGAATCACGTCCAAAATAACAACCAGGAGATCTGCTACGGCCATAGCTACCAGGTAGTAAGTAATACATTTGGAGAGGCCACAATTTCCCCGGGAAAGAATCACAATTGTTATCACGTTCGCTGCAGGAGTGGAGAAAGACACAACAAAGGAAACAGGCGTCTGGTTAGAAAAAGACACTGAGTTTCAGTGTTTAGTACAATTCCTTAACTATATCATGTAAAGATTACGGCTGCAATGCATCTCAACGAGACTTGTGTGGTTAAAAACTTTCCAACATAACGTGTTACCATAGAATTTGGGGAGAACGGGGCTATAATGGAGATGAAGATTCAAGTAAGCATGTCCAGCCTTGCCATAGAATCAGAAGAGTCCCGATAGAGCAGGAGGTCATTCGATCATGTAACCTCACTATTTTACCCTGCTTATCCCCTGACGCTAAGGCAATTCGGCATGGCCAATAAACCTATCCTGATCAACCTATTCCTCTGCACCGTGGGAAGAAACTGTAGCACCGAAGAAAACCTACGGGAGCCAGGGGAAACGTGCAAACTCCACACAATCAATTGAACCCGGTTCCCTGGCGCTGTAAGGCACTAATGCTAACCACTATGCCACCCCATGTTATCTAAGGATTGAATTACCACTAGAATTCACCACAGCCAGACTTGGGTCATTGACCGTCTAACGATTCTGTAAATAAAAACAACGATGATCTCAAACACAACATGGAAAAAATTGCGATATAAGCAGCAACAGACCATAGAACTACTTTTGTGAAATCTGGGCATGGAGGTGAAGCATATTCGGTGCGGGCAGGGTCCGGACGGGGAAGGCGGGGTTGGCGGCGGTGAAATAAACTTTCCTCCGCTAATACTGGAACCTTGGGGGAAATACAGACCCCGCTTTTGTCACCTCCGTAATTGTGAAAGTCCTTGCAAGGGCAAGCAAATCCGATCTCTGATGTTACAGAAGAGGCCACGGTATCTTCCAACATTGAGATTCAGAAAGACAATTAGGAGGAAGGTTACGTTCCTTTGTAGCATTAATCTGATACATCAACCATGTGGCGAATGAAAAGATATATTAAATTCCGTCTCAAAGAATGTGCGGGAATATATTTGCAAAGCTGGAAAATCTGGTTTTCTCTTTTGGTTTCAGATTCCAGCCTCCGCAGTAATTTGCTTTTATGCGGGAATAATATGAATTCGTTAACAAACAATTAACAATGTAATATATAGTTCTTTAGAACCAGCTTTTTTATCAATAAACGCCCGGCCGTAACTGATATCACACAACAAGTGCAGAGGTTGATTTTGTTAACTGTTTGTGCTAGTGGTTATCACGAATACGGGATCTTAGTTAACGTATGGGAAATACGGAATAGGTAACACTGACGCTGAGTTAAGAGTTGGGATGTGCATTCCAGTTAGACCATGAAGTTAAAGCGCTCTGTGGCGGCGCTGCTCCCCCTCTCCTGATGTTTCAATTAATCAATATCTGTCAACTATTCATTCGTGTCAAATAATCAGCAGTCAATATTGTTAAAATCATATCCCTATATTCATTTCTTCTTAAATTATTGTCTGATTTAGCAATTTGATTAACATTTCACCACGAGTATAATAACTAATGTACAAACATTTCAATGTGTTTTATCCCAGATAATTCCAAATATATACCATACCTGTACTTGTGGCACGATTGAAATTCTGAATAAAACAAATGGGCAACACCATTTCAGAAACATTTTTTAAAAAAACGCTATGAACATTGATATCGATACAAAATTCCTTAATTTCCCGGATGTACAGTAGAACATGATACAGGTAGCGTTCAAAAGTGCACAGTTAACATGACTATTTTCGTCTGTCAACAGACAGTAGTTAGGCATGCCTAATGATGTAATTGAATTTCATTTTGCACACAGAAAAAATGTTCAAGATGATAACCTGTTGTCGTGATGTTAATTCGAAAACAAGTTGTTGGAAATAATGCCAAACGAAAATCGTCACATCTGGTGGTTAGCAGTTCTGAATTAACATATGCTGATTTGTGATCCATTCAGTTCGAGATTCTCGTAAAACGAAGCTTGTCTTATCATCTTGAGATTTGAGCGTTGTATGAAGTAATGGAGACATAGTAATTGATATTTCTTGTCAGGTACTTCAGACTGTTACTGAAACAAATGAATGCTAATGGCACATTGATATATGTTTAAGTTGTTGCATGACTTCTTTACGAGATAGTCATATAATTTAACAGTGATGTCATTGAGGTGTTCCAGAAGCTCCTACTATTAGTTTCAGTTTCTACTCTGTACAGGTAACAGCTCCTGGAATAAATGTGTTGTATGTTACCTTGAGTCTAGGTATGCAAACATCATCTTTTATATTTGTTTAAAACCTATGACACCTAGCACAGTTAAGATATTAGAGAAAATAAAATTGCCGATGAGGTTGGGATTTTGTTTCTTTCAGAACATCGAGAAAAGATCTAAAGTAAAAAAAAATTGCGGGTCCTCACGGCTCAATTATTAGGAGGCTCGAGAAAAGTATCTGCAAGAGAACTAGCGGGTCAATTGGGATCTATTGGCATAAATCATGCATTTTCAATGCATTATTTCTTTTAGTTTAAAACCCGCAACCCCTAACAAGCTAAGTTACACTATTGGAATACGAAATGATGGAATTGCAATAGCCTCGTTGCAATATATCTTTCATGTATTTCCAATGAAAAATGAACAATAAAAAAAGAAAATAGACTTTAGACTTTTATGGAGCTATGAAATAAATTTTTAAGATCAATAAAGATGAGCAGGACAGGACGAAAAATGCACTTTTTAAAAATTTTGTGTTGTGTGGGGGAATATCAGAAATATGTTTACCAAGGAAACAGTAACCCACTTAGTCGCAGATTTGTACATTTAGCAATTGAATATAATCACTTACCGGGGATTCCAAAGGATGCTATTATCGGATAATATATCATTACAGCCTGTAAAAGTGGCGGTAAAATGGTAAATGGATAAGAGCTGTATGGAACTCTCATTCTGCCTGAGGATGTTTGTGACTCTTGCAGCTGCACACCGAAATCCAAAGGACTGAGAGACGAGAGATTTAAAAATATCCCATATTTATTACTGAGGCACTTCCCATGGGATCAGAAAGAAGCAGGAGAAGTAACATTATTCCCAGTCATTTGGACAAACAGATAGCTTTCTTTAATGTAATGTTTGTATTGCACCCATTATATCGAAATTGATATTGTAGACGTTTTCAAAGAAACAGCATCAACATAATAATATTTTAGTAAGCTAAAAAAATGGACGAGACGATTGTGACAATTAATTATAATCCTGCCTGATTTGATGATTGGTTTGAACATGTTCGTTCCCCATTACCACTGTTTCTCCTTGTTTTCGGCCAGATGATCGGCGTATCTTCATTTGTGTTCAATAAGATAGTCTCCACTGGTCCTCGGAGTGGTACAATTGTAAAGCTGACCACCCTCTGAGAGGGATTAGTCCTTAGCCGCCTCTGAAACGGGACAAACTCTCATTCTGAAAAGATGCCAGTGCGAGTGGACATAACGACTTAGTGTCAAACTTCTCAAACATCGTCAGATTTCATATGTTTCAATAAGATCGCCTTTCAATCTTGAAAATGAGTATAGATCCAAAACCGCTCGACTTTTCGCACAAGAGCGCACATTATCACAGGAATCAAAGGACTGAACCTCGCGTGAACTGCAAACCAATGCAAAGATTTCCCCACCAAATAGGTTGACTCAAACTTAGAGGACTTTGCGTGTTGTCCATAACGCCTCCTGCATTGTGAGGAAGGCTTTATTATTTTTAACCTTCATCTTTCCCCATCCTATTCTACATTGATGGTAAACTTTCAATTTGCACTCCTAATAACATGCTGCATTTGCGTGCGAACTCTTTTTGACTCACGTCCGAGGCCTCCAGGTACTCTGCTTCTCAACATTCTCTAGCCATTAAATCAAACTTTGAGATCCCATTCTCCCTACCAAATTGTTTAACTACCTTTTCGTTCAACTTATCCATATCACTTTGTGCCCTCTTCGCTACGTGTGCTTTTACTTTCCATATTGTCAGAATGCATCGTCAGAATGTCTGCCCCTTCATCCCAATCATTAACGTTGATTGTTGATGATTGAGTTTCCAGAACTGACCCTTGCGGCTCCCCACAAGTTACAGTTTGCCGGTCAGAAAATGGTCACTTTATCTCGAATTGCTGTTGGCTTTCCGTTCACCAGTCATCTACCACCACTCCCCACCAATTCCCCAACGCATGGACTTATATTGGGTAGTACTTTCGAAGTGACTTTACAAACACCTTTTGCAAATCCAAGTATATCACATTTACTTGTTCTCTTTATTCCCAGGCTTCTCATTACATCCTCCAAATTACTAATATATCTGTCAGGCACAATTCCACTTTAGTGGAATATATTGATTCTGAATCATTGTGTAATATGATATATCTCCCTTCATGTACGATGACAGTAGTTTTCCATATTAGATGTTAACCTAACTGACCTACTGTCTCCTGTTTTCTGTCTCCTTCCTTTTAGGTTCAGATTGCCAATTAAGGTGAATTTGGCACATCGTCTGTTTCACTTGCCCATGAAAAGAAGCCTGTTCTTTATCTCTGGCTCTGACTAAACGCCCATTTTTCAATTTTATAGAACATAGAACATTACAGCGCAGAACAGGCCCTTCGGCCTTCGATGTTGCGCCGACCAATTAGGAACAAGCAGTGACCCTCAAACTTAAACCATTCCCCTTTCATCCATAAACTTATCTACTAACCTCTTAAACGCCACCAAACTTGGCGCATCTACAACTGACGCAGGCAAGGCATTCCATACTCATACCACCCTCTGGGTAAAGAACCTACCTCTGACATCTGTCCTAAAACCACCACCCCTTAATTTAAAGCTATGTCCCCTCGTGCTAGCTTTCTCCATCCTAGGAAAAAGGCTATCACTGTCCACCCTATCTAAACCTCTAATCATCTTATATGTTTCAATAAGGTCTCCTCTTAGCCGCCTTCTTTCTAACGAAAACAACCTCAAATCCCTCAGCCTCTCTTCATAAGACCTGCCCTCCATACCAGGCAACATCCTGGTAAACCTCCTCTGTACCCTCTCCAATGCCTCCACATCTTTCTTATAATGCGGGGACCAGAACTGTACACAATACTCCAAGTGCGGCCGCACTAGAGTTTTGTACAGTTGCAACATGACGTTGCGGCTCCGAAATTCAATCCCCTACCAATAAAAGCTAAGACTCCGTATGCCTTCTTAACAACCTTATCGACTTGATTGCCAACTTTCAGGGATCTATGCACATATACACCAAGATCCCTCTGTTCATCAACACTATTAAGAGTCCTACCATTAGCCCTATACTCTACACATTTGTTATTCCTGCCAAAGTGAATTACCTCACACTTTTCCACATTAAACTCCATTTGCCACCTCTCGGCCCAGCTCTGCAACTTGTATACCTTTCCTTGTGCTCTCTGGTGGCTTATCATTTTGGACCTATCAACTGCTCTCTCCAGTCTGCTCAAACAAAACTTCAGACAACCCCATTTCCCTTTCTTTCACCATGAGAGCTAACATTATAAAGCATTCCCTGCCTCGGAGTCAGTTCACTTCCCTTTCAGAACAGCAATCATCCTAATGTCATATGAAGATCAGCTAAGCATCAATTCTTGCTTCAGCACATTGGATATTTCCAATCTATGGATGATCATGTATAATATAACAGAGGATGGGCACCGGCCGTCTATTGGTTAGACTTTTAACGTAAATATCACCTTACCAAAATATTCTAGACGTCCATGATATTGAAGTTGCCCTTGAGCTTTCCACTTTGTTCCCTTCATTACCTAGCTGTAGGAATTGATATTGTAATCAATTATTCTTTAATGATAGGCAAAGTGTAGGGAAAACTTCAACCAATATTTAATGAAATGTCAAGTTTCAACCTGGAGCCTCACAAGTGCAAAGAGTGCCTTTACCATTGAGATGCCCCAGTCATTGGTTTCATTCCATTGTGGACACCATTTCTGTCCTTATCCTAATTTTATATACATGCTTGCATCTTTACGATGTAACACCATCTTAGTTTACGCTGAAAACACCAGCAGTAACTTATTACCATTTCTCCCCACTCCTTGCTAAATTATTGAACTGTTATTCTGATGCTGAGTACTGGATAAGCAGGTATTTCTTCCAGTTAACGATTTGGGAAATTGAAGCCACTGATTTTAGGCACCACTGCAATTTTTATTCCTTTGTTACCGACTTCATCCCTCTTCCAGGCAGCAGCCTGATCTTCAATCAATCCCTCCATAGAAACTTATCTTCACGAGTGATATGCAGATAAGCTTCTAGCCCTGATTCTTGAGATCACTAAGACTACCTCTTTCCTGCTGTGTAACATGGCCAGACTTCACCCCTCTCATAGTTGAGTGGTTGCTGAAATTCCCACTGACAGTGTAGTAAAGAGAGTCTCTAAATGATGAGTTTCTGGAAGGTTATGTGATCCAATCAGCAAATCAAGCTGAACAGCAAAAATCTGGGGCTAAGTGCGCGCTTATTCAGACAGAATCGGCACATCCTATATAGTTATAATTACTCTAACAACTGGTTTGTTGTGGTCCAAAGATAGTGGTCGCTAATCACTCAGATACTACATTGGCATCATGGATCACTCGGAAGCGCCTTCGAATCGCCGCGGGGAACAGGGTAAACAAACTTACTGGTCAAATAATTCAGGTCAAGCAACCAATGAGTTACTAAAATGCTTATTTAGCAAATTAGAGCCTTTTGATCCGAACACCGAAGATTTGTTTCAATAAATTGAACGTTCGCAGGGGCAAACGAAATATGAAGTGTGGAAGGTGTGTTGGGGAGCGATGCAGGAGAGACGAAGAGAAATCATAGAACCCTGCAGTGCAGAAAGAGGCCCATCGAGTCTGCACCGAACATAATCCCCACCCAAGCCCTACTCCCATATCCCTACATATTATATCCACTAATCTACACATCCCAGGACACTAAGGGGCAATTTCTTAGCATGACCAATCAACCTAACCCGCATATCATTGGACTGTGGGAGGCACCCGGAATACCCAAAGGAAATCCAGACAAGCACGAGAAGAACATGCAAACTCCACACAGACATTGACCTGAGCCGGGAATCGAACCCAGGACTTCGGAGCTGTGAAGCAATGTCATGCTACTTATAATCTGTGGAGCGCAAATTTCTAATTTAATCAGGAATTTGAGATCTCCAGATGCCCTGATACAAGAATTTCACAGAGTTAGTAAAAAGGATGTTACCATTCGAAGCCCTCGGTAATTATTCAAAGAAATAAATTCAATTTGACACAAGAGCCTCCAGTGAAGAGGTAGCAGCCTTTTTTTCAGCCAGATTAAGGGCAATAGCAGGGCATTATTATCATGGGCCTGTGGTTAATGGCACATTGAGAGAGTGGAGTAGTTGAGGAATTACACAGTGATACAGAGTAAACTGTTAGAAGAGTACAAGATAACGCCGAAGATTTCTCCAGCAATGTAAAAGGCAGAAAACGGCAATCTAGAGCTTCCAACTTTGCAAGCATTCAGGATGATGAAGTCCACCATCCCTGGTGTAATTTAGGGCACAGGTTTTAACGAACAGAGAAAATATCTTGGAGAGTCCTGTGGCCTCCTTCTGCACTATAGGGATACTGTGGCCTGCTTAAGATGGAGATAGGTAAGGAAGCTTCCAACCTTCCGGTCTCCTAGGAGGGATTCAACCTCTGAGATTAAAGGATGCTGCAGTCAGACCTGCCACATATACAGGAGAGGCTTTCAAATCATGAGATCAACAAGAGTTACAGGCATTATTGTAGTTTCAGGCTACGTTTAAATGGAACATGTGTGGCATCATTAGATTAGGTTACATTGGATGGTTATTGTTAAGATTGATGAAGGAATTGGCATGATATAGAAGAAAATAGCAATAGCTTTTGGGTGGGAGGCTGGTTTGAGTGATGGAATAGGCTTCGTCCACGACCCTTTGTAGTTTCTTGCGGTCTTGAATAGAACAGGAGCCATATTAAGCTGTAATGCAACCAGAAAGAATGCTTTGATCTATTACTCTGAATTGGTGATGGATCAAAAATTTCTGGTCATGCAGAATATTTCTCTTTATCTCTATTCCATTGCATTCCAGAATTCATTTAATGTGATCTTCTCTCACATATCTGCCCGTTATTTGCAGCAGCTTGGTTATTTGTTCTTTGCACAGTGGTTAGCACTGCTGATTCACAGTTCCAAGGATCTGGGTTCGATAGCTGGCTTGGGTCACTGTCTGTGTGGAGTTTGCACATTCTCCTGGTGTCTGCATGGGTTTCCTCCAGGTGCTCTGGTTTCCTCCCACAGTCCCAAGATGTGCTGGTTAAGTCGACCATAGATACATAGGTTAGAGGATTAATGGGTAAAATATATACGGTTATGGGGATAGTGCCTGGGTGGGATTGTGGTTGGTGCAGACTCGATGGGCTGTAAGATTTCTATGATTTATTTTTCTCTTCTCACACCATTACTGAAATCATTAAAAGCAAGGTCACATTCTTGTTTTCTTGTGACGGTGGGGAAGTATCCCTCTTCATTGTTCTGACTTTAACCGCAGCCTTTAGCACGATTGACTACAAGATCCATCATCGAATAACAACCCCAGTCACACCTTTTGCTGTTGTAGTTCTTATTCTCTGGAATATTTGGATTGAATGCAGTAGCAGTAATGCTGTCGCAGGGGCAATGTTATTGAAACTTAAAGTACAAATGATGGGAATTTGGCATTGTGCTTGTGCTTCTCTTTGACAGCACCATCCAATTATCCAATTTATCCGGCAAGACTTTCGCTTTTCCCTTTGATGTTCGTATTCAATTTTTTTAATCAAAACTTTGTGTCAAAATAACTTTCACTCCAGATCTTCTCGAGGAACTGCAGAGTCTTTCTCCACTCATACTCTGCATTTTTCTCAATAAAATTAAACATCTGGCCCTCTGATAACTAACACATTTGTGGAGATGCTGGCATTGGACTGGGGTAAACACAGTAAGAAGTCTCACAACACCAGGTTATAGTCCAACAAGTTTATTTGATAGTAATCCCACAAGCTTTCAGAAATGGTGTTCCTTCATCAGGTGTGTGGTGGTGTTGTGAGACTTCTTATTAAACCAACACATTTACCAGTTGAAACTTCATTCTTATTTATATCGTATTTAGTGCAGAAAATTTTAGTCTCAATAGAACTGAGTGGTGTTTATCGCCTTCACATGGTTTCTACAATCCTATCAATGCTACCTCTTTCTCCCTCGCTTATTTTTCTAATCTCACCATCAAATTATCTACATCCTTCACCTAACCACTCATTACGACAGCAAAATCCCCATTTGCACTCTCACTTGAGTTAATAATATTGAGCTTTTTTGGTGATTTACTTCACAATTACAATCCTCTAATGTTACAGTTAATCTCTAATGTTAATGTTACAGTTACAATCCTTTAATCCTCTAGTATCAAACACCACACAAGTAGCCCGGTTTAAAGCATCAAGACCCTCCCAAATCTAAAAGAATTCTAACAGGAAAAACCTGGCATTTTATTTTGTAGTGAAGAGTTTGAGACTGTTCAATCTTTGGATAGACACATGGAGTACACCAGAATTATAGGCAGTGGGGATAGCTTGATCTTGGGTTTGGACATAGCTCAGCATAACACTGAGGGCCAAAGGGGCTGTACAGTACATGTTTTATGTTTCTATGACTATTGTTAAGTCTCCTCTGAGCCTCCAATGTGCTAAACTGAAAGCACCAAGCTTCTCTAGTCAATCCAGTAGACTCCTTTTGTTGTTTGTACAATCCTAGAAATCTCCTCTGCATCATTTCCCAGATCTGCACCTTCAGCTGACAGTACATGCCCAGAAAAGGACAATAATCAAGAGAAGACCAAGCTTTGATTCATAAATATTGTCATAACTTTGTTCATTGGTAACTTCTTATTTCTGGGTGACAAAATGGGCCCAATTCTACCATTGTGCCATGCCCATTTCCAGGCATGAAAATATGGTAAAGTTGAGTGTGAGGCCATTAACACATTCTGCGCCCGTGCAGATATCCAGGAATGGTGGCAATTTGATTCATGCCCAGAACTGGTGCAATGGTGATTTAAATGCATTTACATGTATTTAAATTGAATTAATGAACTGCCAGCCCAATTTTATCAGTATTTCCCCTTTAGCACCACATTTGAGAATCCGGAACGGTGCCATAATGGACCTGCTAAATAAAAGTCTGAATAGGGTGTTCCAACTTCTGAAGAGTGTGTTCAGAACTTCCAACGGCTCTCTGGCTCAGATCAGTGTTTGGGGGGAGAGGAGGGGTGGGGAGGGAGGCGGGAGGCGGGTCAGATCATTCTCTGATTGGGTGGAAGTGGAGAGAGACCAGATTATTGCCTGATTGGGGGGGAGGAGGAGGAGGAGGTGGGAAAGATGTGGTGGTGGGGAGGATTGTTGTCCAGTGAGGAGGGAGGAAGAGGTCAGATGTTCCTCCGGCAAGGGGTGAGTGAGGCCAGACCATTCTCTGGGGGCGGGGATAGGTGAGGCCAGATCATTGTCTGGGGGTGCGGATAGGTGAGGCCAGATCATTGTCTGGCAGGAGGAGCAGGAGGAGGGAGGCCCGATGGGTCACTGGTGGGGGGAGGGACAGATGCATCTCCAATGAGGATGGAGTCAGATGGATCTCTGGTGGGGGAGGGTGGACTCAGTAAAGTTTTACAACACCAATTTTAAATCCAACCAATTTATTTGATAGTAAATCCGCAAGCTTTCGACACTATGTTGTGCCTTCGTCAGGCAAATGCAGTGTTCTGATCTGCAGAGGCACTCATATCCACACAGACAGTTACAGATTGCTGATTAGAATGCGAATCCTTACATCTAACCTGCTATTCAAGTGTTAAAGTGGCGAACAATGTGTGTGAAGGGAATCCTGAGTATTGGTTAGAGAATTGTGTATTTTCTCCAGACAGCACAGTAAGTGAGGTTTTTTGCTAATCCAGGCAAGGGGAGGGTGGGGCAGGTGAGACCCCTGCCTCTCTGCCAGTGATCGGAGAGGGGAGGGGGCAGGGATGGTGATCAGTCTGGGTAGTGGGGGGTTGGATAAGGGGGCAATGATGTGTGTGGGTAGTTGGGGAGTGGATAAGAGGGACAGTGATGTGTGTGGTTAGTGAGGGTTGGATAAGGAGGACAGTGATATGTGTGGGTAGCGAGGGTTGGATAAAGGGGACAGTGATGTATGTGGGTAGTTGGGGAGTGGGTAAGGGGGACAGTGATGTGTGTGGGTAGCAAGGGTTGGATAAGGAGAACAGTGATGTGTGTGGGTAGCGGAGGTTGGATAAGGGGTACAGTGATGTGTGTGGGTAGTTGGAGGATGGATAAGGGGGACAGTGATATGTGTGGGCAGCGAGGGTTGGATAAGGGGGACAGTGATGTGTGTGGGTAGTTGGAGGTTGGATAAGGGGGACAGTGATGTGTGTGGGTAGTTGGGGAGTGGACAAGGAGGACAGTGATGTGTGTGGGTAGTTGGGGAGTGGACAAGGAGGACAGTGATGTGTGTGGGTAGTTGGGGAGTGGACAAGGAGGACAGTGATGTGTGTGGGTAGTTGGAGGTTGGATAAGGGGGACAGTGATGTGTGTGGGTAGTTGGGAAGTGGATAAGGGGGACAGTGATGTGTGTGGGTAGCAAGGGTTGGATAAGGGGGACAGTGATGTGTGTGGGTAGCGAGGGTTGGATAAGGGGGACAGTGATGTGTGTGGGGAGCGAGGGCTGGTTAAGGGGGCCAGTGCTGTGTGTGGGTAGCGAGGTTTGATAGGGGACAGTGATTGTGTGTAGCGAGGGTTGGATAAGGGGGACAGTGATGTGTGTGGGTAGCGAGGGTTGGATAAGGGGGACAGTGATGTGTGTGGGTAGCGAGGGTTGGATAAGGGGGACAGTGATGTGTGTGGGTAGCGAGGGTTGGATAAGGGGGACAGTGATGTGTGTGGGTAGCGAGGGTTGGATAAGGGGGACAGTGATGTGTGTGGGGTCATTGCTCCCGTTTCTCATTCCCGAGCACTTTCTGCAGCATGCAGCAATCTGACACGGGCATGTTTTTTTTCAATTTTTTTTCAACTGTGCAAGTTGTCCAGTTTTTTTCAACTGAATCCTGTGCAAGGATTCAGAGCTCTGATCCTTTCAACCCTGCTAAGACCCACCCACAGTGCAAATGGGATTGGAGGTGGTTTTTTTTCAGGCTGAATGTGTATGGGAACATCTGAAAACAGATTTCTAAGTCAGATCTGAATGACACCCAGGTTCAGCACTTAGAATGAAAATGGTAAAATCAGGCCCATGTCTTTGCTGCTTCACAGAGCCAGGAACCCCAGTTCGATTCCAGCTTTGGACGATTGTATGGAGCTTGCATGTTCTTGTGCATGTGTGGGTTTCCTCCAGTGCACTGGTTTCGTCCCAGAGTAGAAAGATGTGCAGATTAGGTGGATTAGTCATGCTAGTTGATCCTTAGTTTCCTGAGATGTACAGATTGGGGAGGGGGGGAGGTAGCAGCACAAAGCACGTGGGGTTATGGGAGAGGGCCTGGATAAGATGCTTTGTCAGAGAGTAGATGCAGACTCGATAGACCACATGGCTTCCTTCTGCACTCAGGGTTTTTTTGATCCTAAAGTATAAAAGATAGAACATAGAACACTACAGCACAAACAGGCCCTTCAGCCCACAAGTTGTGCCGATCATATCTATACCTGCCAGGCCATAGAACTATCTGTAACCCCCAATCTCAATAAATCCCATGTACTCATCCAGAAGTCTTTTAAAAGACCCCAGCGAGTTTGCCTCTACCACCACTGATGGCAGCCGATTCCATTCACTCACCACCCTCTGAGTGAAAAACTTACCTCTAACATCTCCTCTATACTTGTTCCCCAGCACCTTAAACCTGTGTCCTCTTGTAGCCACCATTTCAGCCCTGGGAAATAGCCTCTGAGAATCCACCCTATCTATTCCTCTCAACATTTTATAAACCTCTATCAGGTCGCCTCTCAACCTTCGTCTCTCCAGGGAGAAGAGACCTAGCTCTCTCAACCTATCTTCATAAGGCCTGCCCCCCAATCCAAGCAACATGCTTGTAAATCTTCTCTGCACCCTCTCAATAGCTTCCACATCCTTCCTATAGTGAGGCGACCAGAACTGCACACAGTACTCCAAGAGGGATCTGATAAGGGTCTTATAAAGTTGCAGCATTACCTCCCGACTCCTAAACTCAATCCTTCAATTACTGAAGGCCAGTACACCATATGCCTTCTTGACCACATCCTCACTTGCAGGGCAGATTTAAGAGTCCTATGGACCCGGACCCCAAGATCCTTCTGCTCCTCAACACTGCCAAGACTCCTACCCTTGATATTATACCTCTTACAAAGAACAAAGAGCAACACAGCACGGGAAACAGGCCCTTCGGCCCAACGAGCCCACGCCGCTGTCCTAACGTCCTAATGACATATCCTTGTCTTTAGGCTATGCCTATTGTTGAAGATTCCCATATAGGGACGAATATAGGGACAATTTGTTACCCAATCAGCCTAAGAGCACATTTTTGGGATGTGGGAGGAAACCGGAGCACCCGGAGGAAACCCACGCAACCACGGGGAGAACGCGCAAACTCCCGCAGACACAGGCCCAAATCCATGTGTCAGCACAGCAACAGCGATAGTCTCTGAGCTGTCATGTTGCCCATCAGATGGTCCAGTTTAAGCATACACTGACAACGTGAAGCACTAGGCAACTCCTGAAGCAACCTCCAAGAGCAGCTTGCCGCATGCATGCCCCTTGTTGGTCAACAAGGTGGACCGAATTGCCTGCGGAAACAAATAAGACTTAATTAAACATGCTAAAAAAAAAACTAAGACATTCCCGAGACGAAACTAAAAGATAGTCTACTACTATTTGGTCCTCCCGATATTCAAACAGTCCTGCTATATCCCTCTATCTGCAGACCGCTCATGTGGCTGTCCAAGAGACCCTTAAACAACCCTAGCGTGCCTGCTCCCACCACCTTACTCGGCAGTGCATTCCACACCCCCACTACCCTTTGTGTGAAAAACTGGCCTCTAATATTCGTCTTATACATAGCCCCCCTCACCCTGAGCCCGTGACCCCTCGTTCTATCCATTTCTAATGGTGGAAAAAGCTTACCACCATTTACTCTATCTATACCCCTCATAATCTTATATACCTCTAAAAGATCCCCTCTCAGCCGACGTCTTTCAAGGGAAAACAACCCAGTGTTTTCAATCTTTCCTCGTAAGACAGCCCTTCCATACCAGGCAGCATCCTGGTAAATCTCCTCTGCACTCTCTCCAGGGCCTCTACATCCTTCCTGTAGTACGGCGACCAGAACTGGATGCAGTACTCCAGTTGAGGCCTAACCAACGTTCTATACACCTGCAACATCAGACTCCTACTCTTGTATTCTATACCCCTTCCTATGAAGGCTAACATACCATATGCTTTTTTTACCACATTCTCTACCTGCACTGACAACTTCAGAGTCCTGTGAACTTACACCCCCAGGTCTCTCTGCATCTCTATACTCCGGATAGTTTTATCTTTTATCCTATAACTCCCCTCTATATTATTCCGGCCAAAATGCATCACCTCGCATTTATCCGGATTAAATTCCATTTGCCATCTATCTGCCCAATCTACCAGCCTATCTGTGTCATGTTGTATTGCCAGGCACTGCTCCTCAGTACCCGCCAATCCAATCATCTTAGTGTCATCAGCAAATTTGCTGATCACACCACCTACCCCCTCTTCCAAGTCATTTATATACACCACAAATAGAAGGGGTCCTAGTACAGAGCCCTGTGGCACACCACTAGTGACAGACCTCCAGTTGGAAAAAGAGCCTTCCACTACTACCCGCTGTCTCCTCCTCCCAAGCCAGTTCTCAACCCATCTACATACCTGGCCCTGTATACTATGCGCCTTCACCTTTTCTATCAGCCTACCATGAGGGACCTTATCAAACGCCTTACTGAAATCCATATAGACGACATCAATGACTTGTCCTTCATCAACCGTTTTTGTCACCTCCTCAAAAAATTCCACTAGATTCGTAAGGCACGACCTCCCCTTAACGAAGCCATGCTGTGTATCCCTGATCAGATTGCAGTGCTCCAGATGCTCATACATCCTGTCCCTGAGAATCCTCTCCATCCCATTGGTCCTGCCAAAATGGACCACCACACATTTATTTTTTATTTTTATTTTTTTTTTAAGCAACACAGCACGGGAAACAGGCCCTTCGGCCCAACGAGCCCGCGCCGCCGTCATACTATATAGTAGCAAATCCATTATCCTATTTTAATATTCCTATATAATAATATATATATTATTCCTAATAATAGGAAAATTCTCACCATAGGGACAATTTGTTTCCCAATCAGCCTAAGAGCGAATGTTTGGGTTGTGGGAGGAAACCGGAGTGCCCGGAGAAAACCCACGCAACCATGGGGAGAACGCGCAAACTCCCGCAGACACCGGCCCAATTCCAAGTGTCTGCACAGCCACATCGATAGTCTCTGAGCTGTCATGATGCCCTTCAGATGGTCCACATAAAGCACTCATTTACGACATGAGGTACCAGGCAACCCATGAATCAACATCCAAGAGCTGTACCCGCACCACCTGCCGAATGCATGCTCAATGTTGGTCAAGTATGGACCGAATTACCTGTGGAAAAAAGCCGTAGTTAAACAGTCCTAATATATCCCTCTATCTGCATACCGATACTTTATCTGCGTTGAAGTCCATCTTCCACTTCTCCGCCCAGTCTTGCACCCAGTTTGTCTCGCTGCAACTTCAGACATCCCTCCAGACTATCCACAACACCACTGACTTTCATATTGTCGGCAAACTTACTAACCCATCCCTCCACTTTCTCATCCAGGTCATTTATGAAAATGACAAACAGCAAGGGTCCTAGAACAGATCCCTCGGGCACTCCACTGCTGACTGACCTCCATGCAGAAAAAGACCCATCCACAACTATTCTCTGCCTTCTGCAGGCAAGCCAGTTCTGGGTCCACAAGGCCAAAGCCCCTTGGATCCCATGCCCTCTCACCTTCTCAAGAATCTTGCATGGGGGACCTTATCAAACGCCTTGCTGAAATCCATGTAAACCATGTCCACTGCTCTTCCTTCGTCAATGTGTTCAGTCACATTTTCGAAGATCTCAGCTAGGCTCGTAAGGCACAATCTGCCCTTAACAGAGCCGTGTTGCCTATTTCTGATCATATTGAACTTTCCTAAATGCTCATAAATCCTATCTCTCAGAATCCGTTACATCAGCTTACCGACCACTGAGGTCAGACTCACTGGCCAGTAATTGCCCGGGCTATCTCTGTTCCCCTTCTTGAAAAAAGGCACCACATCCGCAATCCTCCAATCTTCCGGAACCTCTCCCATCTCCATCGACGACGCAAAGATAATGAATTACCCAGCAGCTCTTCACATAGCATTGGGCAATTATTTTGAAATGGAACATTTAGAGATATCTGTTTCAAACAGGCGACATGGGCACAAGGGACTATAGTATCTGTGATGGACATGCAAGTTGATGTTTCTAATGGTTTTGAATCTTGAACCTCAAGATCACAAAGAGCTAAAGGAAGCAGTCTATCTTACCGCTACACTGCAACAAAGTATGGACAGCAATTAACATGAATGCCTTCCCGTCTCCGTGGCAATCATGCGATCAACCAAGCGATATGTTCAAAATATTCAGTATCAGAGTCAGCTCACAGAGATGTTTGATGCATCTCGAGAATTTGAGGCAATAGCATTTATTCTGATCGCATGTTGAGCAGGATCCTGAGAGCGAATTTTGTCCCAATTAACTAATCATTTGATACTGCGCTTGCAGTAGCAAAAAACGACCCCTAATCTGAATCAGGAAAGAAAAATAATGAACAAAAAAATACTTTGAATCAAATGACTCAAAATGTTTCTACTGCGTGATAAGTTTACTAATAAGAAGTTGACCTGGCTACCTGCAGTTAGAGTTACCCGGAGATGTGGCAGATAGAGTTTAACATAGAGAAGTGGGAGGTAATGTATTTAGAGAGGTAAGGCAGCTGCAGGAAATACACAATAAATGAGAATATACTAAGAAGGGACGATGAAGTGAGCTCTCTTGGCATGCAAGTACAGTAATGCAACAGTTCAAATAGACAAGGTTGTAAAGAAGGTATATAGAATGTTTTCTTTCTTTGGCAGAAGTATAATATACAAATAAGGATATAATGGTGGAATTATATAAAACACTGGTAAGGCCACAATTGGAGCAGTGTGTGCATTTCTGGTCACCATGTTACAGGATGAAAGTAATTGCTCCAAACAGAGTGCAGATAAGGATTACAAGAACATTATCCAGGCTAGAAAAGAGGGGAGATGGATAGTTTGAAGTTATTTTCTTTGGAACAAAGAAGCTGACGAGTGACTTGATAGAGATTTATAAAATTATGAGGGGAAGAAATAGAGCAAATATGACAAAAATGGTACCCTTGCTAGAGATTTCTAGACATAGGGAAGATCGATTCAAAGTAACTGGCAGAAGATGTAAAGGGGAAATGAGAAAGAACTTTTTACACATATGATGATGGTGTCTGGAATTCAGTGCCTGGGTTGGAGGTGGAGATTGAGATCTATGTTATTTGTTAAAGCACCGGAATCTGTACCTTATGTGCTGTAAACTGCAGAGCTATGGGCTGGATGCAGGAAAATGATTGGAACGGAATGGGCATGAAATAGATAGGCCGAATGGCCTCCTTCTGAGCTGTACTTTTCTTTGGTGCTGTGTGAAAACATTGCATCCACGGTTGATGTTCAGAATACTTATATTTAAGAAATCTGTCTCTCCAAAATCTTTTTCTACTCTCAAACACGTCCGATAGAAATCTGAGGAATTGTCTAATGTTAACCTCTTAGACCAATGTGCATCCAGCTGCCTGCCTCGTAGATTTCCTTGTACAAAATCATACTGAATACAGGATCATGCTTACTGCAAACACATAATCCATTAAGTAAGCATGTCACCAGAGCTCTTGTAATGCAATGTACTCATTCAATTTAAAATCAGGGTCATTTTAAACGAATTCCTTCATCCAGTTCAACAATACTGATTGTAACTTTACTTTAAAAAAAATGTATTTTTCGTTCGGCATTCACATTTTAATGTGTTACATTTTGCACAGGTCCCTGAGGTAAACATGTTCGTCAAATATTGTTCAGTGCGATATAACTAATTCCCAGACTCGGATTGCCTCCACATCAGTCTCCCTGAAGATTTTTCCATGGTGTATATAGAGGGTTTTTTGCTAAATTCTCCACATTCGCAACGTCAGACGACGGTGCTTTTATGGAGAAATGGAATACCCTGTAATTTATCAGATTGATCTAATTTTCTACCCGGTTCTTGCGGCAGTCGGTATTCCTGGTAAGAGAATTGCGAGAGAGGATTTGAAAACTGAGGTGTGACTGTTCATGTTCTTTATTCGCGAGTGATTGGTTTCAGCTCAACTTTGTTTTATCATTGTGATTTTTAATCTGGAATAAAAACTGGCCTAACAATTTCACCAAAACTTTGAAACAGCCACTACTTTTCGTGTTTAATGTAAAAACGCCTGCAGAAAAGTAACATTGAAATAAATCATCATTGTTTTTTCAAATATCACGAGTTTTTTTTAAAGACGTTACCAGAGTCGATTTTAATATTTATGCATTTTAAATACTATTTCCTCATTAAATGGTGTTTCACTACAGGTTTTTCTCTTATTACTTGGACTGCATTCCAGAGTTTATTTGACTGTCTTTTTAAATGGAAGTTTCAATAGAAGTGTTTGTCTGGCCATTTTTACCGGGGCTGATATTCCACTCAGAGGATTTTCCACTTTGTATGTGTCTTGCTTTTTTTTAGATGTGCTTTTCCCCATCATTTGATCCAACATTAACAAATCAAAGAAGGAAGAGCAAAACACTTAGGAAAGACGCTTAGGTCTTCCAAGCCTGCACCAATCATGATGCCTGCCTAAAACCATATTCACTTCAGTATCCTTCTATTCCCATCCTATTCATGTATATGTCTAATTGCCCCTTACAAGTCACAACCATATCTGCTGCCATCATCTCCCCAGGTAGTGCATTCCAGACATTCACCTCCCACTGTATAAAAACATGCCTCGCACATCTCCTCTAAACTTTAAACCAATGTCCCCTAATACTTGACTTTGCTACTTTAGGAAAGAGCATCTAACTATCCACTCTGTACATGCCACTCATAATCTTGTAGACTTCTATTAGGTAGAGCTCTATTATGGTTCTACCAGTTACTGTATAATTCTATATGCATTGGACCTTCCAAAATGCATTATCTCACACTTGTCTGGATTAAACTTCATTTGCCATTTTTCCACCCAATTCTCCAATAGATCTATACCTTGCTGCATCCTCTGACAATCCCCTTCACTATCCACAAGTCAACCAATTTTTTTGTCATCTGTGAAGTTACTAATCAGATCAGGTATATTTTTCTCCAAATCATTTGAACATACTACAAACAACAAAAGCCCCAGAATTGATCCCTTTGGAGCATTGCTAGTCACAGCTTTCTATTTAGAAAAACACCCCTGCACTGCTTCCCTCTGGTCTAGTTGGACCAATTTTTGGAATTGGAAAAAAGAAAAAACCAAACCAAGGTTTGGAGGGCTGAAGGATCTGTTTCCTGTGCTGTACTGTTCTTTGTTGTTTGTTGTTTGTTCTGTGTTGTATGCCATGCTAGTTCTGTATCCAGTAATCTATACCTAGCTGCAACTGTTCTTCAGAACCTTGACAGAACTTGTTACCTGACTGCAGTTAATTGAAAGATGTAGAGAAAAGTTTTGTCTTTGGGTTAAAGAGAGGGAGTAGTGACAGCAGATCCACAGTTAGCATCACATCTCACCCGATTCACACAATAGTAAAATGTTGAAATATACCCCAGTACCTCAATGCTATTGAGGTCATTGTCCAACTATGCTAAAGTACACTCTCCATGCTGGTTAAGAAATTTCCATTGTGGTGCAAGAATAGTTTCCATCTTGGAGTTGGCGCTATATCTGGTAAAAAAGAAATAAGCCAAGAGACAGGAGTGCACATTGATGGTTTACAAGCCAATACGCACCAGAGCGAACTTGATTCCTGGATACTTCACTTTGGGACCACTAACCCCTTTCAAAGGAACCTATGTGTCTTTCATACACTCTATTCTTTCAAAATGCCAGAATATTATTTCAGCACTAGAAACTTGGACTAAATCTGAAATGAAATTATTTCCTTCATTTAGAGTCATAGTCATAGAGTCATAGAAGTATACGGTATGGAATAGATAGGGTGGACTCTCAGAGACTATTTTCCCGAGCTGAAATGGTCACTACGAGAGGACACAGATTTAAGGTGCAGGGAAGCAAATACAAAGGAGATGTCAGGGGTAGGTTTTTCACTCAGAGGGTGGTGAGCGAATGGAACCGACTGCTGTCGGAGGTTGTTGAGGCAAACTCAGTGGAGTCTTTTAAAAGACTTCTGGATGAGTACATGGAAAAGAATAGAATAGAGGGTTATAGATAGGTCTGTGGATTGGTAGTTGTGATCAGCGCAACTCGTGGGCCGAAGGGCCTGTTTGTGCTGTATTGTTCTATGTTCTATGGAAACAGGCCCTTCAGCCCAACTTCTCTACGCCACCCTTTTTTTTAAAACCTCTAAGCAAACTTCAATTGCTCACATTTGGCCCATATTCCTCTATATCCATCATAACCATGTAACTATCTAAATGCTTTTTAAAAGACAAAATTGTACCCACCTGTACTACTACTTCTGGCAAATTGTTCCAGATACTCACCACCCTCTGTGTGAAACAATTGTCCCTTTGGACACTTCTGTATCTCTCCCCTCTCACCTTAAACCTATACCCCCTAAATTTACACTCCTCTACATTTGCAAAAAGATATTGATTACCTACCTGACTTGTGCCCCTCATTATTTTATCGACTTCTATCAGATCACCCCTCAGCTTCCTATGCTCCAGAGATAAATGTCCCAGTTTATCCAGCCTTTGCTTATAACTCAATCCATCAAGTCCCAGTAGCATCCAAGTAAATCTTTTCTGCCCTCTTTCTAATTTAATAATATCCTTTCTATAATAGGGTGACCAGAATTGCACACAATATTCCAAGTGTGGCCTTACCAATGTCTTGTACAACTTCAACAAGATGTTCCAATGCTAATTTCAACTGAATGTGCATATTTCCATTCCACATTTACTACAAGCTTCTCTGCACGTCAAATGAGGTCCTTGATGCAACATTTTCCTTTAATTCATAACTAGTATTTGGATAGTTCAATACTGTCTAAATCGGCTGCATACATCTTTGAAACAAAAATTTTGGAATTATCTCCAGGTAATTTTATGTTTCCTGTTACTTACAGTCAATTTGGTGGCAATTGTGATACTAGCTCGAGGGAAATGTGGCCTGTCCAAATGTATCACTCGATACCTGATTGCCATGGCAGTGGCGGATCTAACAGTGGTCATTGTTGATGTGGTGTTACACCGGATCAATAACATGTATTTTCCCTTGAATTATTTGTTTCTGACTCCTGTGTGCATTTTAAACTTTGTCATGTATATTGTAGCTGTTGACTGTTCTGTCTGGTTTACTGTTGCCTTCACTTTTGATCGCTTTGTAACAATTTGTTGTCAGAAACTGCAATCAAAGTTTTGCACGGAGAAAAGAGCAACGGTGGTTATCGCCACCATTTTTGTGTTAAGTTGTGTGAGAAGCATTCCATTTTATTTTGCAGATGAAGCTGCCTATATTAATGACAACCTGCCATGGCATTGTGTTCCTACAGCTGCCTATCTCACTTCCCCTTTGTGGAAAACATATGAATGGATTGATAGCCTCATAACGCCTCTATTGCCATTCTGTTTAATTTTATTGTTCAATGCTCTCACTGTTAAACATATTGTAGCAGCAAATAAAGTTCGGATGCATCTCCGGCGAAGCAATGAGAATCACGAAGATCCAGAGATGAAGAATCGGAGAAAATCTTTGATTTTACTTTTCACTATTTCTGCAAATTTCATACTGCTATGGATGACGTACGTTGTGCATTCGGTAAATTGGCCAGTGATGAATTTTAATTATACAGACAAATATTACAGCAACTCGATATACATAACCCAACAAGTTGGATTTATGCTGCAGCTTCTTTGTTCCTGCACCAACACATGCATCTATGGCCTGACTCAAAGGAAATTCAGAGTGGAGCTGAAAAATGGAATCAATTACCTGCTCACACTGAATGGAAAAATATGTAAACAAAACAGAAAGGACATCGACTTGATGGAACTTCATGTTTAAAAATCACTGCCTTCTAAATTTCTGTTGCCATGGAGAGCAGAGAAAATAGTAAATTGGTAATCCTCAGTGACATTTGATATGATTATGTGAAACTGACCAAGTATTATGAATGGATATCAGTGATTTTAAATAAAGGCAAAATCCCAAGAAAAGTACAACAGAGAATAGTCAGACATTATTTTTAATTGTTCTTTTAATGAACTTAGAATAAGAATAGATTACCACAATGAAATCAATTAATTGCCCCTTGAAACATTATCAACATTGAATGCCATTTTCTGCAGCTGTAGAGCATGCTAATTCATGGTTCTGCTAAAAACCAGTAAAATTCACATTTGGATAAATGCATTAAAAATGTTTCCGCAACAATGTCACTCATTAAGAAAAATATATTTGCATGAAAATATTTTCTGACAAAAGAGTTTAAAGCGCTGTCAAATATTGGAAAAAAATCTTTTTGTCTTTGTTACCCTTATATTTTGAGTTCCTGATGGGATCTCAGGGTAGGCAAATATTCAGTCAGTCACAAAAATATAAGGCAATGAGACTTGAGCATATGGGTTGCACAGTTGGATCATGCTGGATCACCTGAAGCAGACCTTATATTAGTGCTTAAGTATTCAGATTTTCACCACTGAATTTACAATTAAACTCGACTATCAACATTCCATTTACATCTCTCTCAATTCCTCCCCCTTTCTCATTACCAACATCAAGTTTGCAAAAAAAGGAACTTTTTCTTTTACCACCAGTACTGAGACCGTTCATTACACTTCTATCTCTATTCAGTTCTTCAGAAGAATCATACAAAATTGATCGGTTCGTGATCTCAGACTTGAAAAAAAGGGCGGCATGTAGGAAAATGGTTAGCCCTGTTGACTCACAGCACCAGGGACCTAGGTTTGATTCCAGCCTCACTGTCTGTATGGAGTTTGCACATTTTTCTCACACCTGTGTGGTTTTCTTCCAGATGCTCTGGTTTCTTCCCACAGTCTGATGTGCGAGTTAGTTTGATTGGCCATGCTAAGTTGATTCTTAATGCAAGAGGGTAAACAGGGTAAGTAGACTATGAAGAGAAGGGTTGGTAGGATTATGGTTGGTGCAGACTCAATGGGTCGAATGGCCTCCTCCTGTACTGTAGGGTTTCTATGGAATCAAATCATTTCTGATTCTCTCTTCACAGATGCTGTCATTTCAGCTCAGCTTGACCAACCTTTTTTGTGTTGATAGACTGAGACCACCCATTCCTCTGTTTCTGTGGAACTCTTCTTCCCTTGGTTTCCAAATCAGACATATCCCAAATTCCCTGTGCACAGGCCGTGAGCAGAACTGCTTTACTAAATACTCTCCAATATCCTTCCATCTGTATTTGAGGAATTTGAATGAGCTGGCTCGCACAATTTACTCCCTGTTTCCTTGACTTTATTTTTACTCACCAAAAAATCATTCAGCTTCTCCATTCCCCTGTCCTAAATTGGATATGACAACCAATATACTCTAAGTAACAGTGCAGTTAATTATTAAATGTGCCTCAACAGAAATATGCAGGTGAATTGAGATTGACTTAACAACAGATGCACGGCAATGTTCTCAAGTTATATTTTTGCTTTATAATGATCCAAGATGCATACAATTACAGTGAATGACCATTTCATAAGTGAACCAAGTTAGTTACTCGGTAGATTGAACATGGTAATGGAAAGACAAAATACATCATTGCAAGTGATGGCAAATAGACATTGTTGAGGACTAAAAATGTAAAATTGTTAGAACTTACTGTAAATTTGACAACAAAAATACAGGTTATCATGCTGCAGTTAACGGATTTATTGGGACATGAGAACATAAGAAATAGGAGTAGGAGAAGGCCATTCAGCCCCTCGAGCCTGCCCCACCATTCAGTAAGATCATGGCTGATTTGTAGTGGTTCAGTATCACTTTCTTGTTTTCTCCTCATTACCCTTAGTTCCCTTGTCAATCAAAAACCTATCCACTCTTGACTTGAACATATTCAGCAAGGAAGCCTCCACCACCTCATCAGGCAGAGAATTCCAAAGATTCACCACCCTTTGCGAGAAGAAACTTCTCCGCAATGCTGATCTGAACCGCGACCCCCCTCCCCCCCCATCCCAATCTTGAGGCTGTGCCCTCTAGTCCTGCTATCTTTGCTAAGCAGGAAGAGTCTGTCAACCTCTACCCTATCCATCCCCTTCATTATCTTATACGTCTCTATAAGATCCCCTCTCAGTCTTCTAAACTCCAAAGAGTACAAACCTAGCCTATTCAGTCTTTCCTCATAATCCAATGCCCTCATCTCTGGTATCAGCCCAGTGAACCTTCTCTGCACCCCCTCCAAGGCCAATATATCCTTCCTCGAATGTGCCGCCCAAAACTGCACACAGTACTCCAGCTGCGGACTTACCAGACCCTATACAGCTGCAACAGAACCTCCCTATTTTTATATTCGATCCCCCTCGCTATAAAGGCCAACATTGCATTTGCCTTCTTAATCACCTGCTGCACCTGCATACTGTGTTTTTGCAATTCATGCACAAGGAACCCCAGGTCCCTCTGCACCATCGCATGTTGCAGCTTTTCGCCATTTAAATAGTAATCCTTCCGACCATTATTCCTATCAAAGTGGATAACCTCACACTTGCTAACATTATACTCCATCTGCCAGGTCCTCGCCCACTCACTCAACCTATCCAGATCCCTGTGCAGGCTTTCCACACCTTCCACGCAATTTGCTTTTCCACTCATCTTCGTGTCATCAGCAAAGATCACAACATAGATAAAGGCCGATTTAATGATTTTAATAATTTCCAATAAGAAATATGCAGGAGAATAAATTTAAAATAATTTTTAATTCAAATTTGCCAACATATACTCGAACAAAAATTGCTATCTATCAATTAATCATGATGTTGGCTCCCAGAACACAGCCATGCATGTTATCTTTAAAAAAGAAACATCTAATCTATAGATAACAGAATGCTATTGTTGTTAATTGGTAAATTTAACAGAGTGAATAGTACACAAGGGGACACAATTAATTACTACATTGACAATTATAACGAATATGCAATGTAGAAACTTGGATTTCATTGTTAGTTGATATAATTAGGCAATATATGACATAAAATTGCCATTATTTGGGACTAAAATTGAATTGACAATTAGTACCCAAGTGGAAATGTTACTGTTAATGCTTTTATCCTCTCAATTGTTGCATTGAGTTTAATACTCTAAAAAAAAACCATCAGATTGGTTAGTTCTCAATAGAACTTAGTGTACAATATATATATATTTAGAGGGATAAAGTTAGAGTCAATGATGTTGAATAATTTTAAACTTTGTCTTATTGGCCTGTGCTTTGTGTTCAAAGACAAAGTTAACTTTAACATTATAAATGATAACGGAAAAACATTGTAGTAAGATTATAATTCAATGGGGAATTTGATCTCAGACATTTTAATTCATTTGTGGGACATGGGCGTCGCTGGCTGGCCCAAAATTTATTGCGCATCCCTAATTATGCTTGAGAAGGTAGTGGTGAGCTGCCTTCTTGAAACGCTGCAGTCTGCGTATGGGGTGACCCACAATTCTGTGAACAGGGGAATTCCTGGATTATGGTCCAGTGATTACAAAGAAATGGCAATATATTTCCAAGGCAGGATGGTAAGTGGTTTGGAGGAGAGCTTGCAAGTGGTGGCGTCCCCATATTTCCGCTGCCCTGGCCTTCTAGATGGAACTAATCATGGGTTTGGAAGTTGCTGCCTAAGGATCTTTGGTGAACTGCTGCAGTGCATCTTGTAGATCGTAAACACTGCTAGTACCGAGTGAAGATGATGGAGGGAGAGGATGAGTGAATTTGGTGCCAATCAAGTGGGCTGCTTGCGCTTGGATGGTGTCAACCTTCTTAAGTATTGTTGGAGCAACACCCATCCAGGCAAGTGGGGACTATTCCATTACATTCCTAACATGCACCTTGTAGATGGTGGACAAGCTTTGGGGGTCAGGAGGTAAGTTACTCGCTGCAGTTTTCCTAGGCATTGGAAAGGGTGCAGAGGAGGTTTATCAGGATGTTGCCTGGTATGGTGGGAAGGTCTTATGAGGAAAGGCTGAGGGATTTGAAGTTATTTTTGTTACAGAGAAGAAGGTTAAGAGGTGACCTAATTGAGGCATACAGATGATCAGAGCGTTGGATAGGGTGGACAGTGAGAGTCTTTTTCCTCGGATTTATGCAGGGGTATAGCTTTAAATTAAGGGGTGGTAGTTATAGCATGGATATCAGAGGTAGGTTCTTTACTCAGAGGGTAGTAAGACTGAGGAATGCCCTGCGTGCAGCAGTTGTAGACTCACCAACTTTAAGAGCATTGAAATGGTCAGTGATAGACATATGGATAATATTAGAATAATTTAAGTTAGAGGGTCATTAGACTGGTTCCACTGGTTGGTTCAACATTGAGGGTCGAAGGGCCTGTACTGCGCTGTAATGTTCTATGTTCTAGACTCTGACCTGCTGTTAATGTGGTGAACACAGTTGAGTTTCTGGTAAATGGTGATCCCAAGGATGTTGACACTGAGGGATTCAGTGATGTTAACATCTTTGTATGTCAGGAGACATTGGTTACATTTTCTCTGATCGGTGATGATCATTGTTGGGGCAAATTTTACTTGCCTCTTGTCCGGATATGGTTGTATGCATTTGAACATAGACTGCTTCAGTACCTGAGGAGTTGTGAATAGTGCTGAACATTGTGCAATCATGGGTGAACATCCCCACTTCTGACCTTATGATGGAGGGAATGTAATAGATGAAACAGTTAAAGATCTGAAGATGTTAGGCCTGGGACACTACCCTGAGGGACTCTTGCAGACATATCCTGGGACTGAGATAATCACCACGAAACCTGCTCCCCCCCCACCACCCCCCCACCCCACTTCCCTCCACAAGCACAACTATCTTCCTATGTGCCAGGTATGACTCAAACCAGATAAAGACGAATATTATGGATGCTGGGATCTGAAATAGAAACAGAAAATGCTGGGAATACTCATCAAGACTGATGGTATCTGTGGAGAGAGAATAAAACCAATGTTTCTGGTCTGATCCTCATCCAGATGGAAATGTGGCTCTGTGACTTCAACCAGTTTGCCCCCTAATATCCATTGATTCCAGTTTCGCTAAGGCTTCCTCATGCCACTGTCCATTGAATTCAGTCTTGATGTCAAAAGTTGCACTCTCACTCCCCGCTGTAATTCACTTCTTTTGCCCATGTTTGAACCAAGGCTGTATGAGGCCAGTTGCTGAGTGATCCTGCTGAAACCCAAACTGGGCATCACTGAGCAGGTTATTGTTGAGCGGGTGCTGCTGGATAGCACTGTTGATGACCCTCTACTTCACTTTACTGATGGTCCAGAGTAGACTGATGGAGTGGTAATTGGATAGATTGGATTCATCCTGCATTTTGTCTACAAGACATACCTGGACAACTTTCCACATTGTTGGGTAGATGCCAGTGCTCCTCCATCCTGAGTGTTGTAACTCTACTGGAAGAGCCTGGGTAGGGTAGCAGCAAGGTCTGGAGCACAATTCTTCAGTACTTTTGCGGGAATGCTGTCAGGGCCCATCACCTTTGCTGTATCCAACATCTCTTGATATCATGTGGAGTTAATCCAATTGGTTGGAGACTGACATCTGTGATGCTGGGAACCACTGGAGGAGGCCGAGATGGATAATCCACTTGGTACTTCTAGCTGAAGATTGCTACCAATGCTTCAGCCTTATCGTTGGGACTGATGTGCTGGACTCCTCCATCATGACGAAGGGGATGTTTTGAAGCCTCCTCTTGCAATATATTGTGTAATTTTCCACCAGCATTCACAGCTCAATGTGGCAGCATCATAGAGCATTACTCTGATTGGTTTGTTATGGGATTGGTATTTTATGCCATTTGGCATGCAATTAGTCGTGTTTGGTAGCTTGACCAGATGAACACCTCATTTTTATGTGTGCCTGGAGTTCCTCCGGACATGCCCACCTGGATTCTCCATTGAGCTAGGGTTGGTTTAATGGTAATGGTTGAATGTGGGATATGCCAGGCCATGAGGTTGCAAATTGTACATCAACTTGCTGTTGATGACCTACAATGCCTCATGGGGGGCCATTTTGAGTTGCTAATTCTGTTCAAAGTCTGTGCCATTTAGCACCTGATAGTGATATATAAAATGATGCAGTTTATTGTCAATTGGAAGGTGCGACTTAGTCGCCATAATGACTATGCATTGGTCCGTCTTACTGATACTGTTGTGAACAGATGTATCCTGCAGCCGGCAGATTGCTAAGAATGAGGTTCAATATGTTTTTCTCTCTTGTTTGTTCCCTCACTATATGCTGCAGACCCAGTCTAGCAGTTATATCCCTTGGAACCCGACCAGCTCGATTAGTAGTGCTTCTGCCGTGCCACTCTTTGTGCTGGACATTTAAATCACCCACCTGAAAAACAGTTTGCGCCCTTACCACCCTCAGTACTTCCTCCTAGTGTTGTTCAACATGGAGGAGTACTGATTCATCAGTTGAAGGAGGATGTTGCAACCAGTAACAGATTTCCTTACCCTTGGTTAACCCAAAGCCGTAAGGCTTAATGGAACCAGAGTCAATATTGAGTATTCCTAGGGCAACTCCCTCCTGACTGCATACTGCTGTGCTACCACCCCTGTTCATGGGTGAGACAGTACATATTTAGGGGTGGTAATGGGGGTGCCTGGATCGTTATATGTAAGATATGGATCCATGAAAATGATTAGGTCAGGCTACTGCTTGACTAGATTGTGAGATAATTCTCCCAATTTTGCCACTAACCTGCAGATGTTAGTAAAGAGAACTCTTCAGAATCAACAGAGCTGTTTGTTTTGCCATTGTGTTTCCTGGTACTGAGGTCAATGCCAGGTCCAGTTTCATTTATTTGTTGAAGCTTTGTCGCCATTGATAAAACTGAGTGGCTTGCTGGGCCATTTCAGAGGGCAGTTGAGAGTCAACCATATTGCTGTGGCTCTGGGGCCACATGTAGGCTAGGCCAGGCAGAATTCTTTCTCAAAATTACAGTCATGAATAAATCAACGGTCTAGATAATGGAAATGGTCCTAAGATCTTTTGGTTAGGTGAATTGACTATACTACCTTAGTGTCCAAAGTTGTGCAGACCAGGTGGATTAGCCATAGTAAATGCACGGGGTTATGGGGATAGGGCGGCGACTTTATGGGTGTGAGTTGGGTGGATCTGGTTTAGAAAGAATGCTTTCTATGGTATATTTGTAAAATTTGGTAAGAGTCGCAACTAACATGCCAAATATGCTTAGCTTTCTGAGAAATTAAAAATGTTGGTATACTTTCTCAACTATAATGTCAGCCTGGGTGGGAAGGGGTGGTGGGGTGCGTGGAGCTTGGACAGGTTGCTGATGATCTGTAAAAATTTGAAGGTCCCAGCCATTTCTAGTTTATCCCCATTGATGTAGAGAAGAGCATGTTCTCCACTACACTTTCTGAAGTCGATGACAATGATAGTTGGCATTAATTCACAAATTTGACATGATAATTAATGCACAGAAAAATATGTTACGATGGATGTTGCATTAAGCGTTATGACCAATACCAAGTTAGAAAGCGATGCAGTTAAAGACAAAATTGAGCTTGATAATGAAAGCAAAGGGTAATAACTTTACATTGAACTGGAGTTTAACAGCCATTGCATATCATAATAAAATCATTGTTGTTTATTATTAAATTGGCACTTAAATGACCCAGTCACTGAATACATTCTTCAATTCATTGAGTTCAATGCAGTGACTCAGGCTAAATCAAAGAGGGAATGATATATATTATTCTTTTATGCATTCATGAGACATGGGCATCGCTGGCTGGTCAGTATTTATTGCCCATTTCCAGTTGTCCTTGGGGGGCAATTGAGAATCAACCACAACACTGTAATCTGGAGTCACATACAGGCCAGACCAAGTAATGATGATAGATTTCCTTCCCTAAAGAGCATTAAATATTTGATTGGGGTAATTAAGTTCAGGGTTTCTCAAAATTAAAACTGCAAACACTTTGGAGGGTTTTTGTTTCTTGATGTTTTCCAGGAATTCCATTCACTAGTACAGCCTTGAAAGACAAAGATAGTGAGTACTCCTGATAGGGAGGGATTCCAAGACTTATGTCATTTACTTTCCAGCTATGACAACACTTTAAATTCTCTTAAAACTAAAGGTGAAACAGACAAATAAATCAAAATGATTTCTAATTAATCACTGACTATCATTTACATTTCTTTAAATTTCCAGAGTAATTGAGGCATCTGCTTTTAAGAAAACCAACTGTTGATGATCAATGATTGCTTTGTAACAGTATTTTTAGTTGGCAGTTGGCAGGGAGACGGTGACATAGTGACGCAGTGATACAGACATTAGCACTAGTGCCTCACTGCGCCAGAAACCCATGTTCAATTGGGTAACTGTCTGTTTGCAGTTTGTATGTCCATCCTGTGTTTGCGTCGGTTTCTTTGGGGTACTCCCACACTCCAATGATATGTAGATTCGGTGGATTGGCCATGTTAAAATTGCCCCTTCATGTCCCAAGATGTGTAGGTTAGGGTGATCAGCAGGATAAATATGTGGAATAACAGGGATGGGGCCTAGATAAATGCTGTATGGGAGAGTCGGTGCAGGCTTGATGGGATGAATGGCCTCCTTCTGCACTGTGGGATTCTATGAGTCTGTGTTTGAATTGCAAAGGCTTAATAACATAAAAATCCTTCCTTATCTCAGAGTTAACACAAAGCGGCTTTTTTACCTTTCCAGCTTATTACAATGAAAGTAAAATGAAATCGATCTGTTCTTGGCTGTTTTACACAAAAATCTTGTAACTTTTTACCTTAGAGATGTCATACCCCTCACTCCTGTTCCCTCTGATCCAGATTAATGGTGTAGGGATAAGGAGCAGGAACCTGTGCTGATGTCTCTTTCTAACCCAAGGTTACAATGTCGAGTCCAGGAGCAGGAACCTGTGTTGATTTCTTTTTCTATCCCTGAATAACTAATTGGAGATCAAAGCAGGAAACTTTGCTGATCTCTCTCTCAACCCAGCATAACTGTATAGAAATCAGGAGCAGGAACATGTGCTGATTTCTCTCTATTACTTGGGAATCCGTATTTCACTGCATCATCTTCTTCATTAAGTAACAAAGGCCAGAACTGCCAACGGGACATTCTATCCATTTTCCTTTCCATTTGGTTAAATGCCCGGTTCCCCCAAGATTGGGAAAGAAATATAATTTTAATCTGTTGAAACAATTTTTATTTCTCCTATGAATTAGCACTCTACTATTATATCCCCGTAATTTTTATTGCAGTTGTGAAATCCACTGTTGATTTTTTTGTAGTGGAGTCTGGCTGGATTAAATCCATTAATTAATTAAGTCACAAAGTTTCAAATTTCAATCTGAAGTTTCTACTCGCAGACTCAGAACTTCCACACTTTTTCCTTGTCCCTACGGTCAACTTCGTGATAATTGTCATCTGGTCTTGGAGTAATTGTAGACTCCGCAAAACTGACAGTTGTAACCTGGCGGTGGCTGTGGCTATGGCTGATTTATTGATCCTTATCCTTGATCTGATTCTGAGCCATAAATCTATTGTTTATTGTGTGCTGTATGTTGTGGTGTGCTGCAGAGTTTGCCACAAAGACAGTCTCAGCCTTTGGTTTACTCATTGTTCGCCCTCCATCGTGCACAGTATCATCAATCACATCTTTGTTTATTTGAATTTTAGCGGGCAATGACATTTCAAGATGTGAGAGGGAAACAGTCAAGATGACTGTGCCCCTGGGCATTGATTCTGTAAGGACTACACTTTACTTATCCAATGTTTCCATCAGCAGAGTGAAAGATCCAGTGAGAAATTGCCAGCAGCCCAAGATCTCTATACTTTCACTGAACAAAAGTTTCATTCTCGGGAAACAGGCCCTGTTCGATGGTTTTTATTATCTAATCACTGACTTTGTATTTCTGCTGTCTGAATAATTGGTTGTAATCGGAAATAAAATTTACGATATTGATCACTGCTTCATATCCCTGTTTTGTTTCTCTTTCCGATCAGGTAAAAAAGGTGCCTGAGGTGGAATGAGGCTGGGAACAGATGTGGGAATTCCAGGAAATGGGAAGGGGAGGTCAGTGCAGGGAAGCACAAAGTTCAGAATGACCCTTTTAGAAATGGACTGATATTAGATAGGAGTCCCACACTATTAGCACTTTGTCCAAAGTTCAAGTTATCTCACAAATACCGTAGTGTGGAGAAGGATTTGAGGGTTTAGACACGGTTGAAGATTCCAAGGAGACTGATTCAGAAGCCGGGAAGTTGTTTCAGGATACAGGGAAGGGATTCATAGGGAGGGTAAGATGTTCACCAGGCAGACCAGTTTCATGGACAGAGCAATGATTTCAATGGCTGAGAAAATGATTCAGGATGTGAAGATTCAGAGGGTGGGGAAGGGTTCAGTGGGAGGAGGGGGAGGGTTAATCTATGAGAGGCGTGATAAAAATGGGTGAAAAAAAGTTCAGTGTTTAGAGAAGGGTTTTGGTGGATGGTTAAGTGGTTCATAGTGAATGGATTGATGAAGTAAGACGTTTCTTTCATAGAGAAAGTACTTTTGTATCACAAAAGATTTAATAGTATGCCAAAATTTCACAGTGTGCAGAGGGAAAGAGGGTCAGGATGGTGAAGTGGATAGTGTATTGGGGAACATTTTTCAGCTCGTGAAATGATTGGAAGACAGGATATGATTTAGTGGGAGTGGAAGGAATCAATGGAAGGATGAAATAGATCAGGCATTGGAGACATGGATCAGTGGGTGGGAAAATGGGTTAATGGCCGTAGGATGGATGTCAGAGTGGCGAACATGATCAAGAGTTGGGAAAATGAGTTTGGGGCAGGGGAAGGAGATCACAGGAGCAGAGTTGGCGGAGGATCAGAGGGTGTAAAACTGATCAGTGGGTGTAAAATTGATCATTGGTGAGAAAGGAAATCAAGAGGTGTGGAAGGGGATCAGGGGCTAGGGAATGAGATCAGGAATGGGAGCTGAAGGATGGAGGAGTGAATCAGAGTTGCCTCAAATCTGATCTTTCGGAACAAATTCTCCACCAAAGACTGATTAAAATCCAACCAGGATCTCACTAGCAAGAAATATTAGTTGGATGAATATTAAAGTGCATGGGGAAAGAGAGATTTGATCTACTTGTCTCTCAGAATCAGGCAAGAGAAATTGACACTGTCTCAATTTCTTCAGGTCAATTTATTTGTCTCTTTACTCGCTGTCACATTTTAAGTCTTGCTCCCTCTCTTTCTCTGCTTTATCAGCCTGTCACCCTGCCAAATTCCCTCATTTTCTCTCTCACTCTGGTACAGTATATGTTTTTCTTGTTTTTTCAATTTAATGACTTTACTATTCCTCTCCCCCCTCTCTCTCTCTCTCTCTGTCCCTCGCTTGGTCCCCACCCCCGGGTCACATTCCCTCATCCTTTGATCTCTTTCCCAATCCCTATCACCCTTGCCCAATCCGTGATCTCCGCCCCCCCATGCCCTGATCTCCTTCCCCATCTCTGATCTCATTCCCCAACCACTGATTTCCTTCCCCCAAGCCCATGATCCCTTCAACACCTTGATCCGTTTTTCAATCCCCTCTCTCTGTAAATCTGTCTCATTCTGTTCATTGCTCCCATTCACTTTATGTTTCTGTCTTCTGCTGGATTACTAAATCCACATTTCCCCCTCTCTTATTTTTGTAAATATGTCATTACATTTCATATTACGTTATACTGACATAACCATATCATGATATTCTTCATGACTGTGACTCTATATCCTCAATCTTCTGAATCATGTGTTTTCCAGTTAATTTTGTCAGCCAATGTCCATAACTGAGTCAGTTTTTAGCCATTTTATTCAGTAGATTTCGAGCAGAAGTCTATCTCCATCAACAATCAGAGGCTGATCAGATCAGAAAAGGCTCCTCGCTGGATCTGTACACAATCCACATTCACTCCAATCCATAATGTGGATCATCCATTAGAGCAATGAGTCAAGATTCCTTCAACACTTTCTGAAATGATGAAATCTGTCACCTGGAAGCACAGGAGCAGCATAATCTGCAACTTACTGTACGATCTACACAGAAATTTAACATATCCTCACTCCTATATCATTACTGGGTCAAAGCTGGAAATTCCCTGCCTTGTGACATTATGGATGTCACCGAACCAAGTAGACTGCAGCAGTTCAGTCAAGCAGTCTCAACAGAACAGTCTCAACAACAAATGTGAGTGGGAAACCAATTCTTGCTGCGAGAAGGCAGCCCAAATCTCTTGACAACAATTAAAGACCGAAGTTGGAACAATTTGTCAATCATTTGTTGGCAATCTGTTTTGCCATGAATGAAACAATGTCACTCAAAAGCAAGGGTACCAGTATATCAAAAATCACACTTTTAAGATCATGCCATAAAGGAAGAGAGGCTGAGGGGGTTGGAAATGTAAATAAAATATGAAATGTGAATAAAGTATGGCAGCAGCTTCAAGACAGATTTCAACTATTCCTCTCACAAACTGGAACTAAGAGATGGGAAAAGGGCAAGTGAAATGAAGCATCTAACATCTGTTCAGAATTAATTTCTTTGTCACTATGTAAGAAAGAATTGGTAACAGATATTTAATTGGAAGTCAATACTAACTAGTAAGGAGGGTAGTCTGGAGACAGGGCTATAGCATAAAATAACCTTTAAAGGAATATTGATAAGAACATAGAACATAGAACACTACAGCGCAGAACAGGCCCTTCGGCCCTCGATGTTGCGCCGATAAAGACAACAGTAAAGGAAAAGCTAAATTTAATTAATTAAGGTACAGATAGCTTTGAGAGAGTGAAAATGGAAATAATGAAGAAATATTGGAAAAATGTCAACATATATATTTATACAACAGCAATGCTTTCTTTGACTCAGTGACAGTAAAGAAATAGTAATATATACAACTGAACATTGAATTCAACAAATTCAGAGCATAAATTCTCTTCTTCACTTCACTCCATTTCCATTTATTTTATTTCATTGTGTTTCTTCTCATCTCATTCATCCAGTTTTATCATCCTTAGTTCTCACTTCATTTTTTCCATTTCTCCATTCCTGATCTCCATCTGTCTCCCTTCACCACCCCTTTTAGGGTAACTGTCTTAACTATCTGTACCTCTGTTATACCATACCCAGATTCTGAGCAATTAATGGACACTTTTAGCACCTTGCTCAGTCTTGTTCATCTTCAGTTACATTTGCTCTTCTGATCACATGTTCATCCTTGGCCTTTTGCAATGCTCTAAGAACCCCAAAGCAAACTGGAGGACTAGCACTTGATCTTCCGATTGGCACCTTTATCAGACTTCTTCACCTTCACTTGCATTTCCTTTGTCCAATTACAGCCCCCACCCTCATAGTATAAATCGCTCTTGATTTGCTTTGGTCTTAACTCTGATGAAGAGTCATCCAAACTCAAAATGTTGGCTCTATTCTCTCTCCACAGATGAGAGCCAACCATTGAAGGTAAGTAGTTCAGGGTCTTTGAGTTTCTCCATGTCCTTCATGATGTATCCAACCAGATTAGTTATATTTTCTGAAATATTTGGTATGTACATGAGAACATAAGAACATAACACACAACACACTGATCTGGTTACTGCACATGTCACTCCCTTTGCTACCAAGATATAATGCAATGCCATTCTATGTTCAAGTACCACAGTATACATAGCAACCACCTCATCATTGATCTTAACAAAGACAATTGCTATATCATTGGCAATTTGTTCTAAAATGGAGTGCACACCACAATCTCTCCTTTTGTTTTAGCCATTCCATATTAGGGAACTATTATGCCAAAAAGCCATTCTCTCTGTAATGGTCTTTAATGTTGCAGT
>JAGIQG010000103.1:5000-86704 GCA_024679065.1 Sphyrna mokarran
CTCTCTCTTTATCTCTCCCTCTCTCTCTCTCTGTGTCCCTCTCTCTATCTGTGTGTGTGTGTCTCCCTCTATCTGTGTTTCTCTATCTCTCTATCTGTCTGTGTGTTTGTCTCTCTCTCCGTCTCTCTGCATCTCTGTCTCTTTATCTGTATCTCTGTCTCTTTATCTGTATCTCTGTCTCTCTCTCTCTATAAAATCTATCTATATATATATATATATCTAACTCTCTCTGTGTGTATGTGTGTGTGTCTCTCTCTCTCTCTATACTTGTGTGTCTCTGTACCTGTGTGTCTCTGTATCTTGTCTCTATACCTGTGTCTCTCTGTATATCTGTCCCTGTGTCTCTCTGTCCCTGTGTCTCTGTGTCTTGTCACTCTGTACCTTGACACTGTACCTGTGTCTCTCTATATCTGTGTATCTCTGTATCTGTGTGTCTCTATGTGTCTCTCTGTATTTCTAAGTTGCCCCTTAGTGTTCCAAGTTGCCCCAGAGATGGAGAGACAGGGACACAGGGGAGCCCAAAACGCTACAGAAACAGGAGAAAGGTTTGAAAATGGAGGAGTGTTTCTTATCCATCTATAAAAATCATCCACTCTGACAGCAGTTCCATTTCACACTCTCTGCTCAGTCCTGTGTTGGGGGGTGTTTAGTGTGGGATCAGTGTTTGCTTTTCTCAAACCGCACTGATATTCTCAACAAGGGCAAGAAGTTTCAGTCTTTAAAAATGTAAAGATTACAAACCCAAAGCAGACAGAGGATGATGAGGCCTCACACCTTCAATGTAGTAATTCCCCCAATCTTTCCTTTTGAATACTCTCACACTCTCTCACACTCACTCTCTCTCACACACACTCACACGCTCTCTCTCTCACTCATTCTTTCTGTCACACACTCTCTCACACTCACTCTCTCACATTAATTCTCTCACACACACTCACACGCTCTCACACGCACACACTCTCTCTCGCACACACACTCTCTCTCGCACACACTCTCACTCTCGCACACACTCTCTCTCGCACACACTCTCTCTCTCGCACACACTCTCTCTCGCACACTTCTCTCGCACACACTCTCTCACACACACTCTCTCTCGCACACACTCTCTCTCGCACACACTCTCTCTCGCACACACTCTCTCTCTCGCACACACTCTCTCTCTCTTTCGCACACACTCTCTCTCGCACACACTTCTCTCCCATCTCGCACACACTCTCTCTCGCTCACACTGTCTCTCTCTCTCTCGCACACACTCTCTCGCACACACTCTCTCACACACTCTCTCTCTCGCACACACTCTCTCTCTCGCACACACTCTGACACGCACACATTCCGACACGCACACACACACTCTGACACGCACACACACTGATACACACACACTCTCACACACTCTGTCTCTCTCCCTCTCTGTCTGTGTGCATCTTCTCTCTCTCTCTCGCTCTCTCTCTCATAGAACATAGAACGTTACAGCACAGTACAGGCCCTTCGGCCCTCAATGTTGTGCCGAGCTACGTCCAATCCCAGGATCAAGGTCATTTATAAAGATGACAAACAGCAATGGCCCCCAAAACAGATCCCTGCGGTACGCCACTAGTAACTGAACTCCAGGTTGAATATTATCCATCAATCACCACCCTCTGTCTTCTATCAGCGAGCCAATTCCTGATCCAAACCGCTAAATCCCCCTCAATCCCATTTATCCGTATTTTCTACAGTATCTTACCATCGGGAGACTTATCAAACACTCTCTCTATATATCGGTCTCTCTCTCTCTCTCTCTCTGCATCTGTCTTTCCCTGTATTTCTGCCTGTCTCTCTCTGTCTCTGTCGCTCTCTGTCTGTCTGTCTCTCTCTCTCTCTATGTCTGTCTCGCTCTCTCTCTCTCTGTATATGTCTTTCTCTTTATTTCTCTGTATTTCTGTCTCTCTCTCTCTCACTCTATCTGTCTCTCTGTTTGTCTCTCTCTCTCTCTCTGTATCTGTCTCCCTCTTTACGTCTCTCTCCCTGTGTATCTGCATCTCTCTCTCCCTATCTGTATGTGTGTGTGTGTGTCTCTCTCTCTGCATCTCTCTCTCGCTCTCTCTAACTCTCTCTCTCTGTGTATCTCTCTCTCTCTCTGTCTGTATCTCTGTCTCTTTATTTATCTCTGCATCTGTCTCTCTCTCACTCTCTCTATCTCTCTCTCTCTGTGTATCTCTCTCTCTCTCTGTCTGTATCTCTGTGTCTTTATTTATCTCTGCATCTGTCTCTCTCTCGCTCTCTCTAACTCTCTCTCTCTGTGTATCTCTCTCTCTCTCTGTCTGTATCTCTGTCTCTTTATTTATCTCTGTATCTGTCTCTTTCTCTCTCTATTGTGTTTCTCTCTCTCTATCTGTATCTCTCTCTCTGTATCTGTGTGTGTCTCTCTCTCTGTATCTGTATGTCTCACTCTGTATCTATGTGTGTATCTCTCTGTTTTTCTCTATCTGTATCTATATCTCTGTCCCTCTCTACTGTGTTTCTTGTTCTGTTTATCTGTATCTCTCTCTGTACCTGTCTCTCTCTCTCTCTCTCTTTCTCTCTCTCTCTAAAATGGTGTGTGTCTCTTTCTGTATCTCTGTCTGTCTCGCTGTATCTGTGTGTGTGTCTCCCTCTCACTTCCTATCCATCTGTCTCTCTCTCTGAGTTTTTCTCTCCCTCTCTGTCTCTCTCTCTCTCTGTATCGGTATGTCTCACTCTGTATCTATGTGTGTATCTCTCTCTCTTTCTGTCTCTATCTGTATCTATATCTCTGTCTCTCTCTATGGTGTTTCTTGTTCTGTTTATCTGTATCTCTCTCTGTAACTGTGTGTCTCTCTCTTTGTATCTGTGTGTATCTCTCTCTCTCTCTGTTTGTGCCTCTTTCTCTCCGTCTGTCTGTCTCACTCTTTCTCTCTCTCTCTCTCTCCCTCTATCAAAGTGTGTCTCTCTCTATCTGTGTCTGTGTCTGTGTGTGTGTGTGTGTGTCTCTATCTGCGTCTCTCTCTCTAACGGCGTGTATCTCTTTCTGTATCTGTGTGTGTGTGTGTCTCCCTCTCTCTTCCTATCCATTTCTGTCTCTCTGAGTTTTGCTCTCTATCTCTCTGTCTCTCTCTCTCTCTCTGTTTGTCTCTGGCTCTCTCTGTATCTGTCTGTCTCTCTCTCTCTCTATCCGTCTCTCTCTCTCTCTCTCGCTGCATCTCTCTCACTCTCTGTCTCTCCCTCTGTTGCTATGTGTCTCTGTGTCTGCCTCACTCTCTCTGTATATGTGTGTGCATCTCTCTCGCTCACTCTCTGTATCTGTGTGTCTCTGTACCTGTGTCTCTCTGTATCTCTGTACCTGTGTCTCTCTGTACCTGTGTGTCTCTGTATCTGTGTCTCTGTATCTGTGTCTCTGTACCTGTTTCTCTCTATATCTGTGTATCTCTGTACCTGTGTGTCTCTGTATCTCTGTACCTGTGTGTCTCTATGTGTCTCTCTGTATCTCTAAGTTGCCCCTTAGTGTTCCAAGTTGCCCCAGAGATGGAGAGACAGGGACACAGGGGAGACCGAAACGCTACAGAAACAGGAGAAAGGTTTGAAAATGGAGGAGTGTTTCTTATCCATCTATAAAAATCATCCACTCTGACAGCAGTTCCATTTCACACTCTCTGCTCAGTCCTGTGTTGGGGGGTGTTTAGTGTGGGATCAGTGTTTGCTTTTCTCAAACCGCACTGATATTCTCAACAAGGGCAAGAAGTTTCAGTCTTTAAAAATGTAAAGATTACAAACCCAAAGCAGACAGAGAATGATGAGGCCTCACACCTTCAATGTAGTAATTCCCCCAATCTTTCCTTTTGAATATTGCTTCCCTCCTCTGTTTGAAGTATTGGAGACGTAGAAATTACTGAAACAATTCAATCTCTCGGGACAATCTCTGTAAACAGCTTCTGGAAATAAATTGACACTTTAATCACCCAAAAAGCTGAATATTCATTCAAACATTTCCCTCCGCATATCCTTGTAAATGTAAAGATAACTCCCATTTCCCCAAAGCAGGAAGATATGGAATGGAATCATCTGAACCTCTCTATCAAAGATAGAAAGTTTGTTTTCTATCAAGTTTATTTATTAGTGTCACAAGTAGGTTCACATTAACACTGGAATGAAATTACTGTGAAAATCCCCCAGTCGACACACTCTGGGACCTGTTTGGGTTACACTGAGGGAGAATTTAGCGCGGCCAATGCTCTTAATCAACACATCTTCCGGACTGTGGGAGCAGCCGGGGGAAACCCACACAGACACGGGGAGACCATACAGAGTCCGCACTGACAGTGACCCAAGCTGGGAATCAAACCCGGGTCCGTGACGCTGTGTAGCAGTAGTTAGTGCAAACCACTGTGTCACCGTGCCAGCATCTATACATACAGACACATAGATATATGGAGACACACACACACACAGATCTGCTGCGATTATATACAGAGGCAGATATTCTTAGATACTGAGAAATATATAGAAAGACACACAGACAGACACCCACACACACACAGGGAGAGAGAGAGAGAGAAAAACACTGTAAGACAGATAGATACACAGAAAGAATTACACACACACACACACACATACAGATGTACAGACTGACATACAGAGAGAAGGGGTGGTGGAGGGTGAGGAGAGAAGGCAGAGAGTCCAGAGGGAGGGAGAGTCATAAAGTCAGAGAGGTTTACACACACTCTCAGACACACTCACACACACACACACAGACAGACAGACAGACACACACACACAGACACACACACACACACACACACAGACACACACACACACACACAGACACACACACAGACACACACACACACACAGACACACAGACACAGACACAGACACACACACACACACAGACACACACACACACACAGACACAGACACACACACACACAGACACACACACACACACACACACACACACACACACAGACACACACACACACACACACACACAGAGAAACACACACTTGACTTGTCCAAGCTGCCCCTTTTATTAAAACTCCTAAGCTAATCCCATTTGCCCACATTTGACCCATATCCCTCTGTACCCATCTTCCCCATGGAACTGTGGAAATATTTTTTAGAAGACAAGATTGTCTCCCTCTTTCTCTATGCCACTCTCTCTCTCTGCCAGCCACCTTCTCTCTCTGCCACTCACTCTCTCTCCCACTCTCTGTCTCACACACCCTCTCTCACACACTCTCTCTCTCTCACACTCTCTCTCTGTCATCACACTCTCTCTCTCTACACTACTCTCCCTCTCACACACGCTCTCTCTCTCACACACTCTCTCACACACACTCTCTCACACACACTCTCTCACACTCTCTCTCTCACACACACTCTCTCTCTCACACACACTCTCTCACCACCTCTTCAACTCTCTCTCACCCTCTCTCTCACACACACTCCCTCTCTCTCACACACTCTCTCACACACACACTGTCTCACACTCTCTCTCGCACACTCTCTCACATTGTCTATCACACACGTTCTCTCTCACACTATCACACACACTCTCTCTCTCACACTCTCCCTCCTCACACACTCTCTCTCACACACACTCTCACAATCTCTCTCACACACACTCTCTCTCTCACACACACTCTCTCTCTCACACACACACTCTCTCTTACACACACACTCTCTCTCTCACACACACTCTCTCTCTCACACACTCTCTCTCACACACACACTGTCTCACACTCTGCCTTGCACACTCTCTCACACTGTCTATCACACACACTCTCTCTCACACACTCTCTCTCTCCCACTCTCTCTCTCCCACTGTCTCTCTCACACATTCTCTCTCACACACACTCTCTCTCTCACACACACTCTCTCTCTCACATACACTCTCTCTCACACACAGTCTCGCTCACGCACAGTCTCTCTCACACACACTCTCACACACACACTCTCTCACCCACACTCTGTCCCACACACACTCCCTCTCACACACACTCTCTGCAACACACACACACTCTCTCACACACACTCTGTCTCACGCACACTCTGTCCAACACACACACACTCTCTCACACACACTCTGTCTCACACACACTCTCTCTCTGCTCTCTCACTCATAGAACATAGGGAGGGAGAGGGTGAGTCATAAAGTCATAGAGGTTTACACACACTCTGTCTGTCACACACACTCAGACACACTCACGTGCGCTCTCTATCACACGCACCCTCTCCCATGCGCACACATTTTCTCTCACACACTCACTCTGACACACACATACACTCTCTCTCACACGTTACCACTTACACACGCACTCTCGCACACTCTCTCTCATACACACACTCCATCTCTCACACAGACACAAACACACACTCTCTCTGTCACATTCTCTTTCTCAAACTCTCTCTCACACTCTCTCTCTCACACACTCTCTCTCTCACACACTCTCACACACTCTCTCTCTCACACACTCTCTCTCACACACACTCTCTCTCTCACACTCTCTCACACACTCCCTCACGCACACACTCTCTCTCTCACACACTCTCTCACACACTCTCTCTCTCACACACAATCTCTCACACATACACTGTCTCTCTCACACACATACTCTCTCACACACACTCTCTCACACACACTCTCTCAGACACACTCTCTCTCACACACACTCCCTCTCAGACACACTGTCTCTCACACACACTGTCTCTCTCACACACTCTGTCTCTCTCACACACTCTGTCTCTCTCACACCTATTGATCGCACGCTCACACTCTCTCATACCCTGTCTCTCTCTCACCCTCTCTCACTTGCACACAAACACACACTCTATCTTTTGCACACAAGCACAAAGACACACACATTCTCTCTTTCTCTCACACACACACTCTCTGACACTCTCTCTCACTCTCTCTCTCTCTCACACACTCTCTCTCTTTCACACACTCTTTCTCTCTCTAACACTCTCTCTCACACTCTCTCTCACACACACACTCTCCCTCACACTCTGATACACACTCTCTCGCACACACACTCTGCCTCGCACACACACACTCAGACACACTCACATACACAGTCTCTGTCACACACCCTCTCTCTCACGCGCGCTCTCTATCGCGCGCACCCTCTCCATCGCGCGCACCCTCTCCCATGCGCACACATTTTCTCTCACACACTCACTCTGACACACACATATACACTCTCTCTCACACACATTACCACTTACACACGCACTCACACACAGTCTCTCACACACTCACTCCATCTCTCACACAGACACAAACACACACACTCTCTCTGTCACATTCTCTTTCTCAAACTCTCTCACACACACTCTCTCTCACACACTCTCCCTCTCACACACTCTCTCTGTCACATTCTCTTTCTCAAACTCTCTCTCTCACATTCTCTCTCTCACACACACTTTCTCACACACTCTCCCTCTCACACACTCTCTCTCACACACACTATCTCTCACACACACTATCTCTCACACACACTCTCTCGCACACACTCTCTCGCACACACTCTCTTGCACACACTCTCTCTCGCACACACTCTCTCACTCACACACTCTCTCTAGTACACTCTCTCTCTCGCACACACTCTCTCGCACACACTCTCTCTCGCACACACTCTCTCTCACACACTCTCTCTCACACACTCTCTCTCACACACTCTCTCTCATACACACTCTCTCTCTCAAACACTCTCTCTCACACACACTCTCTCACACACTCTCGCACACACTGTCTCTCACACACTGTAACCTGTACACTGGAAACACACGCAGACACAGGGAGAATGTGCAAACTCCACACAGACAGCAACCCTAGGCCGGAATCGGGAGGGGGATAGAATATAAAAGCAATGAGGTCTCTTTGCTGCAATTGTACAAGGTGAGGCCGCAACTGGAGTACTGTTTGCAGTTTCAGTCCCCTTATTTGTGAAAGGATATATTGACCTTGGAGGGAGAACAGAGAAGGTTCACCAGGCTGATCCCAGAGATGAGGGGGTTAGTTTATGAAGGGAGATTGAATAGACTGGGCCTGTACTCATTGGAGTTTAGAAGCTGAGGGGGGATCTTATAGAGACTTACAAGATAATGAAGGGGCTGGATAGGGGAGAGGGAGAGAGATTCTTCCCACCTAGAAGGGAAACCAGAACTAGAGGCACAGTCTCAAAATAAGGAGGGAGGGCAGTTTGGAACAGAGTTGAGGAGGAACTTCTTTTCACTCAAAAGATGTCCAATCTCTGGAATTCTCTGCCCATTGAAGTGGTGGAGGCTCCCTCGCTGAACATATTGAACTCACGGATTAGATTTCTAATAGACAAGTGAATGAAGGGTTCTGGGGAGAAAGCGGGAAAGTGGAACTGATCCACTTCAGATCAGCCATGATCTTATTGAACGGCGAGGCAGGCTCGAGGGGCTGGATGGCCGACTCCTGCTCCTATTTCTTATGGAATTGAAGCCGGCTCCCTGGTGCCGTGAGGCAGCAATGCTAACCATCGTGTCACCGTGCTGTCCTATCCCGTGTATCGCGATGCAGTGAAAGGTTTTGTTTCTGATACAAGGCCCAGATTGTAATAACTGAGAGAGGTTTAGGGCAGAGATTACTGATACAAGGCCCAGATTGTAATTACTGAGAGAGGTTTAGAGCAGAGATTACTGATACAAGGCCCAGATTGTAATAACTGAGAGAGTTTAGGGCAGAGATTACTGATTCAAGGCCCAGATTGTAATAACTGAGAGAGGTTTAGAGCAGAGATTACTGATACAAGGCCCAGATTGTAATAACTGAGAGAGGTTTAGGGCAGAGATTACTGATACAAGGCCCAGATTGTAATAACTGAGAGAGGTTTAGAGCAGAGATTACTGACACAAGGCCCAGATTGTAATAACTGAGAGAGGTTTAGAGCAGAGATTACTGATACAAGGCCCAGATTGTAATAACTGAGAGAGGTTTAGGGCAGAGATTACTGATACAAGGCCCAGATTGTAATAACTGAGAGAGGTTTAGGGCAGAGATTACTGATAGTATCCCAGATTGTAATAACTGAGAGAGGTTTAGGGCAGAGATTACTGATACAAGGCCCAGATTGTAATAGCTGAGAGAGGTTTAGGGAAGAGATTACTGACACAAGGCCCAGATTGTAGTAACTGAGAGAGGTTTAGGGAAGAGATTACTGATACAAGGCGCAGATTGTAATAGCTGAGAGAGGTTGAGAGCAGAGATTACTGATACAAGGCCCAGATTGTAATGACTGAGAGAGGTTTAGAGCAGCGATTACTGATACAAGGCCCAGATTGTAATAACTGAGAGAGGTTTAGGGCAGGGATTACTGATACAAGGCCCAGATTGTAATAACTGAGAGAGGTTTAGGGCAGAGATTACTGATACAAGGCCCAGATTGTAATAACTGAGAGAAGTTTAGGGAAGAGATTACTGATACAAGGGCTAGATTGTAATAACTTGGAGAGGTTTCGGGCAGTGATTACTGATACAAGGCCTGGATTGTAATAACTGAGAGAGGTTTAGGGAAGAGATTACTGATACAAGGGCCAGATTGTAATAACTGAGAGAGGTTTAGGGAAGAGATTACTGACAGAAGGCCCTGATTGTAATCACTGAGAGAGGTTTAGGGCAGAGATTACTGATACAAGGCCCAGATTGTAATAACTGAGAGAGGTTTATGGCAGAGATTATTGATACAGGGGCCAGATTTTAATAACTGAGAGAGGTTTAGAGCAGAGATTACTGATACAAGGCCCAGATTGTAATAACTGAGAGAAGTTTAGGGAAGAGATTACTGATACAAGGGCTAGATTGTAATAACTTGGAGAGGTTTCGGGCAGGGATTACTGATACAAGGCCTGGATTGTAATAACTGAGAGAGGTAGAGGGAAGACATTACTGATACAAGGGCCAGATTGTAATAACTGAGAGAGGTTTAGGGAAGAGATTACTGACAGAAGGCCCTGATTGTAATCACTGAGAGAGGTTTAGGGCAGAGATTACTGATACAAGGCCCAGATTGTAATAACTGAGAGAGGTTTATGGCAGAGATTATTGATACAGGGGCCAAGATTTTAATAACTGAGAGAGGTTTAGAGCAGAGATTACTGGTGCAAGGCCCAGATTGTAATAACTGAGAGAGGTTTAGAGCAGAGATTACTGATACAAGGCCCAGGTTGTAATAACTGAGAGAGGTTTAGGGAAGAGATTACTGATACAAGGCCGAGATTGTAATAGCTGAGAGAGGTTTAGGGAAGAGATTACTGACACAAGGCCCAGATTGTAATAACTGAGAGAGGTTTAGGGAAGAGATTACTGATACAAGGCCCAGATTGTAATAACTGAGAGAGGTTTAGAGCAGAGATTACTGATACAAGGCCCAGATTGTAATAACTGAGAGAGGTTTAGAGCAGAGATTACTGATACAAGGCCCAGATTGTAATAACTGAGAGAGGTTCAGAGCAGAGATTACTGATACAAGGCGCAGATTGTAATAACTGAGAGAGGTTTAGGGCAGGGATTACTGATACAAGGGCTAGATTGTAATAACTGGGAGAGGTTTAGGGCAGGGATTACTGATACAAGGCCCAGATTGTAATAACTGAGAGAGGTTGAAGGAAGAGATTACTGATACAAGGGCCAGATTGTAATAACTGAGAGAGGTTTAGGGAAGAGATTACTGATAGAAGGCCCAGATTGTAATAACTGAGAGAGGTTTAGGGCAGAGATTACTGATACAAGGCCCAGATTGTAATAACTGAGAGAGGTTTAGGGCAGAGATTACTGATACAAGGCCCAGATTGTAATAACTGAGAGAGGTTTAGGGCAGAGATTACTGATACAAGGCCCAGATTGTAATAACTGAGAGAGGTTTAGGGCAGAGATTACTGATACAAGGCCCAGATTGTAATAACTGAGAGAGGTTTAGGGAAGAGATTACTGATAGAAGGCCCAGATTGTAATAACTGAGAGATGTTTAGGCCAGAGATTACTGATACAAGGCCAAGATTGTAAGCACTGAGAGAGGTTTAGGGCAGAGATTACTGATACAAGGCCCAGATTGTAATCACTGAGAGAGGTTGAGGGAAGAGATTACTGATACAAGGGCCAGATTGTAATAACTGAGACAGGTTTAGGGCAGAGATTACTGGTACAAGGCCCAGATTGTAATAACTGAGAGAGGTTTAGAGCAGAGATTCCTGATACAAGGCCCAGATTGTAATAACTGGGAGAGGTTTAGAGCAGAGATTACTGATACAAGGCCCAGATTGTAATAACTGAGAGAGGTTTAGAGCAGAGATTCCTGATACAAGCCCCTGATTGTAATCACTGAGAGAGGTTTAGGGCACAGATTACTGATACAAGGCCGAGATTGTAAGCACTGAGAGAGGTTTAGAGCAGAGATTACTCAGAGATTAGTCGAGAAGTTTGTTAGGAAGGCATATGGAGTCTTGGCTTTTATTGGTAGAGGGATTGAATTTCGGAGCCGCAACGTCATGTTGCAACTGTACAAAACTCTAGTGCGGCCGCACTTGGAGTATTGTGTGCATTTCTGGTCCCCACATTATAAGAAAGATGTGGAGGCACTGGAGAGGGTACAGAGGAGGTTTACCAGGATGTTGCCTGGTATGGAGGGCAGGTCTTATGAGGAGAGGCTGAGGGATTTGAGGTTGTTTTCGTTAGAAAGGAGGAGGCTACGAGGGGACCTAATCGAAACATATAAGATGATTAGAGGTTTAGATAGGGTGGACAGTGATAGCCTTTTTCCTAGGATGGAAAAAGCTAGCACGAGGGGACACAGCTTTAAATTAAGGGTGATAGTTATAGGACGGATATCAGAGGTAGGTTCTTTACCCAAAGGGTGGTTCGGGAGTGGAATGCCCTGCCTGCAGCAGTTGTAGATGCGCCAAGTTTGGTGGCGTTTAAGAGGTTAGTTGATAAGTATATGGAAGAGAAGGAATGGTTTAGTTTGGAGGGGCATTGCTTTTTATATTGGTCGGCGCAACATCGAAGGCCGAAGGGCCTGTTCTGTGCTGTAATGTTCTATATGTTCTATGTTCTATGTTCTACTGATACAAGGCCCAGATTGTAATCACTGAGAGAGGTTTAGAGCAGAGATTACTGATACAAGGCCCAGATTGTAATCACTGAGAGAGGTTTAGAGCAGAGATTACTGATACAAGGCCCAGATTGGAATAACAGGGAGTGTATTAATTGTAGTTAATATTTTTCTTGTAGTTTAAACTTCATGTAAATATAAATAACTTTTCTTGTTCCTTATTCACAATTGTTCATTCCCCGTGATGTGAAGCTGTGTTTTTTCTCTTTCTGGTCTCTGTTACAGTTGTACAGATCCTGGGCAGCTCAGATCGAATGGATTCTGATCCCAGTGTGAAGCTCAAAGATCATATTCACAGTGTTAACTTTAAAATCAATTCTCCTATAAAATATTCTCTGGATTTTTAATAAACATTGAATGCAAAATTAATAAATTCTGACTTTGTCTAACTCCATCTCTCTTTCTCTATATCTCTGTTTGTATGATTTTGTGTGTGTCTCTCTATGTATATCTCTACATATCTGTGTGGCTCTGTCTCTGTATTTCGCTGTATCTGTGTCTCTTTGTCTGTACCTGTGTATCTTTCTGTGTCTCTGTATTTCTCTGTATCTGTGACTCTCTATCTCTGTGTATCTGCGTCTCTCTGTCTCAATCTCTCTGCCTCTCTGTGTCCTTGTATTTCTCTGTGTCCATATCTCTCTTGATCTCTATCTCTCTGTGTGTCTGTGAATCCCTGTGTCTCGGTCTCTCTGTGTTTCTCTCTGTGTGTCTCTGTGTCTCTGTATATTTTTCTCTCTGTGTCTCTCTGTGTCTCTGTCTCTCTGTGTTTTTCTGTCTGTGTGTCTCTGTGTTCCTCTGTGTCTCTGTCTCCTGTGTTTTTCTCTCTGTGTGTCTCTGTGTTCCTCTGTGTCTCTGTCTCTGTGTTTTTCTCTCTGTGTGTCTCTGTCTCTCTGTGTTTTTCTCTCTGTGTTTCTCTGTGTCTCTGTCTCTCTGTGTTTTTCTCTCTGTGTCTCTGTGTGTCTCTGTGTCTCTCTCTCTCTGTGTTTTTCTCTCTGTGTGTCTGTGTTTCTCTGTGCCTCTGTTTCTCTGTGTTTTTCTCTCTGTGTGTCTCTGTGTCTCTCTGTGTTTCTCTGTCTCTCTGTGTTTTTCTCTCTGTGTCTCTGTGTGTCTCTATGTTACTCTGTCTCTCTGTGTTTCTCTCTCTGTGTCTCTGTGTTTCTCTCTGTGTTACTCTGTGTCCCTGTCTCTCTGTGTGTTTCTCTCTGTCTGTGTCTCTGTGTTTCTCTGTGTTTCTCTGTTTCTCTCTGTGTCTGTGTGTTTTGATGCTGAGGGCCTCGTATTTTCAGCTCTGAGCTGAATCCACAATCTCTGGAGGGATTCTCTCTGTGTCTCTGTCTCTCTGTGTTTTTCTCTCTGTGTGTCTCTGTGTCTCTCTCTGTCTCTGTCTCTCTGTGTTTTTCTCTCTCTCTCTGTGTCTGTGTGTTTTGATGCTGAGGGCCTCGTATTTTCAGCTCTGAGCTGAATCCACAATCTCTGGAGGGAAGATCGTTTCATTGAAGGCATGAGGCTGATTCCCTCTCTGTCTAGTTTGGTTTTGTAAAGTTTACGTGTTTAAACATCTGTTCCCCTTGTTGGGAATCTCACTGACAAAAGCAAACACTGATCCCACACTAAACACCCCCCAACACAGGCCTGAGCAGAGAGTGTGAAATGGAACCGGTCTGAGTGTGGATAGTTTTTTTCAAAAAAAGGAGAGAAACACTCCTTCATTTTCAAATCTTTACCCTGCTTCTGTAGCGTCTCGGACTCCCCTGACACTCACTATCCATCTGAGTGAATCTCAGTGTCTAACTCTCACTCTCTGCATTGCTCCCTCTCCCTATCTCTCTGTTACTCTGCATCCCTCCATCTCTCTCTCTCCCTCTCTCTCTCTATCCCTCTCCCACCGTGTGGTTCATCATTAAGGGGTCGTATCACGGGGAATACAAACACTCTTTCTGTTTCTGTCTTGGCAGAATTAGCGACATTAGTGGATCTTTCCAGGCTGGATTCACACAATACAGACAGAACGCTGCTGAGCTCAGCTCAGGTGGGACCGTAATGTTACAATAAGATCCAATCTGTAATCATGCGACTGTCTAAACGTCATCCGATTAATTTGATTTAATTTATTATTGTTACATGGAATAGAATCATAGAATCCCTACAATGCAGGAGGAGACCATTGATACCCCCCACCCCAACCCCCTGTCAATCTGGCACTGAACTTGTGTCTTAACTGAGAGAGAAGCAGAGAGACAGAGAAAGAATCAGAGGGTGAGAGACATCTCTTGCTCTGTCTTTCCCTCTCTCCCCGTCTCCCTCGCTCTCCTCCTCGTTCTCTCCCTCTCTCCTGCCGCTCTCCCTCCCCGTCTCCACCAGTCTCACAGTTGTCGTGTGCTAAGTGTTTCCCCACTGCTGGGAATTTGCAAAGGGGGAGAGACCCTGTGTAATACAATGAAGATAAATCTGCCCCCTTCACTCCTCACTCCCATTTCCTCAATCATTTGGATATGTGGAATGGTCACATCCAAGGGGGCCTTCACGACACACGACAGCGCAGAGTCGCTGAGCAGAGACTGATAGACAAGTTCCACACACATGAGGACGGTCTCAACAGGGATCTTGGCTTCATGTCACACTATCTGTAACCCCCGTGATTTGCCTGGGTTTATAAAACCTCACTAACTGTGCCGGTTAGAGACAATTCACACTCTTTAGTTTACCCCAGTTCAACGCTGGCATCTCTGTGAAAATATCACAGCAAGGTGATTATAATCATCTCCCCACTTGATTATGGGCAGTTCACCATCACCCCACCCCCCACAAACCACCCCCCCACCACACACACACACACACACACAGACACACACACACAGACACACACACACACACACACACAGACACACACAGACACACAGACACACACACAGACACACAGACACACACACACACACACACACACAGACACACAGACACACACACAGACACAGACACACAGACTGCAAACTGATGTTTAAAATGGAGCAGCAGACAGAAAATCGAGAGCTGGTTTTAAACTCTGAGAGAGAAACATTATAACTGGTGACAGGCTGTTATTGTACAGAAATGTGGAGGCTGTGGGCTCAGAGTTTCCACACCACCAGTTTAAAGTCCAAACAGGTTTATTTGGAGCAAAAGCCGTGAGTTTTGGGGAACAGCCCGTCCCTTCGTTCTGTGTTTCTGTGTGTCTCTGTATCTGTCTCTCTCCTTCTTTCTCTGTGTTTCTGACTCTCTCTCTCTGTGCCATTTTGTGTTTCTTTGTGTCTCTGTATCTGTGTGTCTCTCTGTGTCTCTGTATCTGTGTGTCTCTCTGTGTCTCTGTATCTGTGTGTCTCTGTGTTCCTGTGTGTCTCTGTATCTGTGTCTCTAACCCTCTTTCTCTCTGTTAATGCCTCTCTCTGTCTCTCTATCGTTCTGTGTTTCTGTGTGTCTCTGTATCTGTGTCTCTCCCTCTTCCTCTGTGTTTCTGACTCTCTCTCTGTGTGCCATTTTGTGTTTCTGTGTGTCTCTGTATCTGTGTGTCTCTCTGTGTCTCGGTATCTGTGTGTCTCTGTGTTCCTGTGTCTCTCTGTACCTGTGTCTCTGTACCTGTGTGTCTCTGTATCTGTGTGTCTCTGTATCTGTCTGTCTTTGTGTTCCTGTGTATATCTCTATCTGTGTGTCTCTGTGTTTCTGTGTATCTCTCTATCTGTGAGTCTCTGTAACTGTGTGTCTCTGTGTAACTGTGTGTCTCTGTGTTTCTGTGTGTCTCTGTATCTGTGTGTCTCTGTGTTTCTGTGTATATCTCTATCTGTGTGTCTCTGTGTTTCTGTGTGTCTCTGCTTCTGTGTGTCTCAGTGTTTCTGTGTATCTCTCTATCTGTGAGTCTCTGTAACTGTGTGTCTCTGTGTAACTGTGTGTCTCTGTGTTTCTGTGTGTCTCAGTGTAACTGTGTGTCTCTGTATCTGTCTGTCTCTGTATCTGTCTGTCTTTGTGTTCCTGTGTATATCTCTATCTGTGAGTCTCTGTAACTGTGGTCTCTGTAACTGTGTGTCTCTGTGTAACTGTGTGTCTCAGTGTAACTGTGTGTCTCTGTGTTTCTGTGTGTCTCTGCTTCTGTGTGTCTCTGTGTTTCTGTGTATCTCTCTATCTGTGTGTCTCTTTAACTGTGTGTCTCAGTGTAACTGTGTGTCTCTGTGTTTCTGTGTGTCTCTGTTTCTGTGTGTCTCTTTAACTGTGTGTCTCTGTGTAACTGTGTATCTCTGTATCTATGTGTCTCTATGTTTCTGTGTCTCTATGTTTCTGTGTGTCTCTGTATCTGTGTGTCTCTTTAACTGTGTGTCTCTGTGTTTCTGTGTGTCTCTGTGTTTCTGTGTGTCTCTGTATCTGTGTGTCTCTGTATTTCTAAGTTGCCCCTTAGTGATCCAAGTGTCTCAGAGATGGAGAGACAGGGACACAGGGGAGCCCGAAACGCTACAGAAACAGGAGAAAGGTTTGAAAATGGAGCCTTCTCTGCTGCGGTGAAAACTATCGAAGCCTATCCGGTCTGTCCTTATCGCTCAGAGCCTCCAGCCCAGGGAACGTCCTGTTGAAGCTCCCCCTCCAGTGCAGTCCCATCCTTCCCGATAGTGAGGTGAACAGAGCTGCACCCAGTGCTCCAGCTGTGGCCTCACGAACACTCTGTCCAACTCCAACCTGAACTCTTTGCTCTTATTCTCTGACTGATAAAAGCAAGTCTTTTATCTGCCTTCTTTAGCCCCTGATTCCCCTGCTCTGCTCCCTTCAGGGATCTGGGAATCATTACCCCAGATCCGTATGTTCCTCGGAGCTTCCCAGTGTCCCACCACTCATTAAATCCTCCCTCACCTTGTTCCTTCTTCCAAACTGTATCAGCTCACACTTATCAGGGTTAAATACCATCTGCCCCTGCTCTGCCTATCTGACCAACCCAGTTATATCTTCCTGTAACCTCCCACCTTCTTCCCTATTAACCATCCGCCCAATCCTGGGATCATCTGGACCCCTTGCTTCTCATTGCCCCCACGTTCCCATCTGGAACATTTCTATAGAACAATAACAAACAGCCCAGCACTGAGCCGTGTGGGACCCCACCACTGGACACAGGCCTCCAGTCTCTCAAACAGCTTTCTACCCCCCACCCTCTGTGTCCAAATACTCAACCCTTTCCAATCCCTCTCGCCAACTCTCCCTCAATCCCGTGTGCTTCCGTGAGGGTAAATCTTTGGAATTCTCTATCCCAGAGGCTGTGGAAGCTCCATCATCATTCACAGACTGAGATACCAGAGGAAATAACTTCTCAGTGTTCAGATTACTGATACAAGGCCCAGATTGTAATAACTGAGAGGGGTTCTGGGAAGAGATTACTGATACAAGGCCCAGATTGTAATAACTGAGAGAGGTTTAGGACAGAGATTACTGATACAAGGCCCAGATTGTAATAACTGAGAGAGGTTCAGGACAGAGATTACTGATACAAGGCCCAGATTGTAATAACTGAGAGAGGTTTAGGGCAGAGATTACTGATACAAGGCCCAGATTGTAATAACTGAGAGAGGTTCAGGACAGAGATTACTGATACAAGGCCCAGATTGTAATAACTGAGAGAGGTTTAGGGCAGAGATTACTGATACAAGGCCCAGATTGTAATAACTGAGAGGGGTTCTGGGAACAGATTACTGATGTAAGGTCCAAATTGTAATAATGGAGTCTAACACTCTCTTCTCTCTCAGACACACACAAACACACACACACTGTCTCTCACACATTCACTCTCATGCACACTCTCTCACACACATACATACACACATTCTCTCTCTCACACACACTGTCTCTCTCATATGCACTGTCTCTCTCACACGCTCTCTCTCCCTCACACACACTCTCTCTCACACTCTCTCACACACACACACTCTCTCACACACACTCTCACACACACTCTCTCTCTCACACACCTCTCACACACACACACTCTCTCTCACACACTCTCTCACCCACACACTCTCTCTCTCACACACACTCTCACACACACACACCTCTCTCTCACACGCACTCTCTCACACACACTCTCACACACACACACTCTCTCTCTCACCCACACACTGTCTCTCTCTCACACACACACACACACTGCAGTAGGGAATGAGTTAATGAACTGTGTAATACTTGAGAGAATGAGAAAAAACTCTCCAGTATCCCCGGTGCAGACTGTTTTTATAGAATTCAGATAAATATCACTTTGTTTTTGTGTGCCCAGACTGAGGATCTCCCTCTTATTGGACACAACGTTTTAGGTGACCCAGACAGGGAGGCAACAACTGTATCTATGTGTCTGTCTCTCTCTGTCTCTGTATCTGTATCTGTGTGTCTCTCTGTCTCTGTATCTGTATCTGTGTCTGTGTGTCTGTCTCTCTGTCTCTGTATCTGTATCTGTGTCTGTGTGTCTGTCTCTCTCTGTCTCTGTATCTGTGTGTCTCTCTGTCTCTGTATCTGTATCTGTGTCTGTGTGTCTGTCTCTCTCTGTCTCTGTCTCTGTATCTGTGTGTCTCTCTGTCTCTGTATCTGTATCTGTGTCTCTCTCTCTGTATCTGTCTCTGTATTTGTGTGTCTGTCTCTCTGTATCTGTATCTGTGTGTGTGTCTCTCTCTCTGTCTCTGTATCTGTGTGTTTGTCTCTGTCTCTGTATCTGTCTCTCTCTCTCTGTATCTGTATCTGTGTCTCTCTCTCTCTGTATCTGTCTCTGTATCTGTGTGTCTGTCTCTCTGTATCTGTATCTGTCTCTCTCTCTCTGTCTCTGTATCTGTATCTGTGTGTGTGTCTCTCTCTCTGTTCTGTCTCTGTATCTGTATCTGTGACTCTCTATCTCTGTGTATCTGTGTCTCTCTGTCTCAATCTCTCTGCCTCTCTGTGTCCTTGTATTTCTCTGTGTCCATATCTCTCTTGATCTCTATCTCTCTGTGTGTCTCTTTCTTTGTGTCTCTCTGTGTGTCTGTGTATCTCTGTGTTTCTGTGTGTGTGTCTCTCTCTGTATATTTTTCTCCCTGTGTGTCTCTGTCTCTCTGTGTTTTTCTCTCTGTGTGTCTCTGTGTTTCTCTGTGTCTCTGTCTCTCTGTGTTTTTCTCTCTGTGTGTCTGTGTTCTCGTGTTTCTCTGTGTCTCTGTCTCTCTGTGTTTTTCTCTCTCTGTGTCTCTGTTTTTCTCTGTGTCTCTGTCTCTCTGTGTTTTTCTCTCTCTGTGTCTCTGTGTTTCTCTGTGTCTCTGTCTCTCTGTGTTTTTCTCTCTGTGTGTCTGTGTTTCTCTGTGTCTCTGTCTCTCTGTGTTTTTCTCTCTGTGTCTCTCTGTGTTTTTCTCTCTGTGTCTCTCTGTGTTTTTCTCTCTGTGTCTCTCTGTGTTTCTCTGTGTCTCTGTCTCTCTGTGTTTTTCTCTCTCTCTGTGTCTCTGTGTGTCTCTGTCTCTCTGTGTTTTTCTCTCTGGTTTTCTCTTGTCTCTGTCTCTCTGTGTTTTTCTCTCTGTGTTCTCTGTGTTTCTCTGTGTCTCTGTCTCTCTGTGTTTTTCTCTCTGTGTGTCTGTGTTTCTCTGTGTCTCTGTCTCTCTGTGTGTTTCTCTCTCTGTCTCGTCTCTCTGTTTTTTCTCTCTCTGTCTCTCTGTGTTTTTCTCTCTGTGTTTCTCTGTGTCTCTGTCTCTCTGTGTTTTTCTCTCTCTGTGTCTCTGTGTTTCTCTGTGTCTCTGTCTCTCTGCGTGTTTCTCTCTGTGTCTCTGTGTTTCTCTGTGTCTCTGTCTCTCTGTGTTTTTCTCTCTGTGTGTCTGTGTTTCTCTGTGTCTCTGTCTCTCTGTGTTTTTCTCTCTCTGTGTTTCTCTGTGTCTCTATCTCTCTGTGTTTTTCTCTCTGTGTCTCTGTGTTGCTCTGTGTCTCTGTCTCTCTGTGTTTTTCTCTCTCTGTCTCTCTGTGTTTCTCTGTGTCTCTGTCTCTCTGTGTTTTTCTCTCTGTGTCTCTCTGTTTCTCTGTGTCTCTGTCTCTCTGTGTTTTTCTCTCTGTGTGTCTGTGTTTCTCTGTGTCTCTGTCTCTCTGTGTTTTTCTCTCTGTGTGTCTGTGTTTCTCTGTGTCTCTGTCTCTCTGTGTTTTTCTCTCTCTGTCTCTCTGTGTTTCTCTGTGTCTCTGTCTCTCTGTTTTTCTATCTGTCTTTGTGTTTCTCTGTCTCTCTGTTTTATTCCATATCTCTCTTGATCTCTATCTCTCTCTGTGTCTCTTTTCTCTGTGGATCTGTGTGTCTCTGTCTCTCTGTGTCCCTGTCTCTCTGTGTCTCTGTCTCTCTGTGTTTTTCTGTCTGTGTGTCTCTATGTTCCTCTGTGTCTCTCTGTTTTTCTCTCTGTGTCTGTGTTTCTCTGTGTCTCTGTGTTTTTCTCTCTGTGTGTCTGTGTGTGTCTCTGTTTCTCTGTGTTTTTCTCTCTGTGTCTCTGTCTCTCTGTGTGTCGGTGTGTCTCTATGTTTCTCTGTCTCTGTGTTTTTCTCTCTGTGATTCTCTCTGTGTTTTTCTCTCTGTGTGTCTCTGTCTCTCTGTGTTTTTCTGTCTGTGTGTCTCTGTGTCTCTGTCTCTCTGTGTTTTTCTCTCTGTGTCTCTGTGTCTCTGTCTCTCTGTGTTTTTCTCTCTGTGATTCTCTCTGTGTTTTTCTCTCTGTGTGTCTCTGTCTCTCTGTGTTTTTCTGTCTGTGTGTCTCTGTGTTTCTCTGTCTCGGTGTTTTTCTCTCTGTGTTTCTCTCTGTGTTTTTCTCTCTGTGTGTCTCTGTCTCTCTGTGTTTTTCTGTCTGTGTGTCTCTGTGTTTCTCTGTCTCTCTGTGTTTTTCTCTCTGTGTGTCTCTATGTTCCTGTGTGTGTCTCTCTCTCTGTGATTTTGCCTGTGTGTCTCTATGTTCCTCTGTGTCTCTGTGTTTTTCTCTCTGTGTGTCTGTGTGTGTCTCTGTGTCTCTGTTTCTCTGTGTTTTTCTCTCTGTGTGTCTGTGTGTCTCTGTGTTTCTCTGTGTCTGTGTCTCTGTGTGCCTGTGTGTCTCTGTCTCTCTGTGTCTCTGTCTCTCTGTGTGTCTGTGTTTCTCTGTATCTCGGTCTCTCTGTGTTTCTATCTGTGTTTCTCTGTGTCTCTGTCTCTCCGTGTCTCTGTCTCTCTGTGTGTCTGTGTTTCTCTGTATCTCGGTCTCTCTGTGTTTCTCTCTGTGTTTCTCTGTGTCTCTGTGTCTCTGTCTCTCTGTGTTTTTCTCTCTGTGTGTCTCTGTGTTTCTCTGTCTCTCTGTGTTTTTCTGTCTGTGTGTCTCTATGTTCCTGTGTGTCTCTCTCTCTCTGTGATTTTGCCTGTGTGTCTCTATGTTCCTCTGTGTCTCTCTGTTTTTCTCTCTGTGTTTCTCTGTCTCTCTGTATTTTTCTCTCTGTCTCTCTGTGTTTCTCTGTCTCTCTGTGTTTCTCTGTGTCTCTGTCTCTCTGTGTTTCTCTGTGTCTCTGTCTCTCTGTGTTTTTCTCTCTGTGTGTCTCTGTGTCTCTGTGTGTCTCTGTCTCTCTGTGTTTCTCTGTGTCTCTCTGTGTTTTTCTCTTTCTGTGTCTCTGTGTCTCTCTCTGTCTCTGTCTCTCTGTGTTTTTCTCTCTGTGTCTCTGTGTGTTTTTCTCTCTGTGTGTCTCTGTGTCTCTCTCTGTCTCTGTCTCTCTGTGTTTTTCTCTCTGTGTCTCTGTGTGTTTTTCTCTCTGTGTGTCTCTGTGTCTCTCTCTGTCTCTGTCTCTCTGTGTTTTTCTCTCTGTGTTCTCTGTGTCTCTCTCTGTCTCTGTCTCTCTGTGTTTTTCTCTCTGTGTGTCTCTGTGTCTCTCTCTGTCTCTGTCTCTCTGTGTTTTTCTCTCTCTGTGTCTCTGTGTCTCTCTCTGTCTCTGTCTCTCTGTGTTTTTCTCTCTCTCTCTGTGTCTGTGTGTTTTGATGCTGAAGGCTTGTATTTTCAGCTCTGAGCTGAATCCACAATCTCTGGAGGGAAGATCGTTTCATTGAAGGCATGAGGCTGATTCCCTCTCTGTCTAGTTTGGTTTTGTAAAGTTTACGTGTTTAAACATCTGTTCCCCTTGTTGGGAATCTCACTGACAAAAGCAAACACTGATCCCACACTAAACACCCCCCAACACAGGCCTGAGCAGAGAGTGTGAAATGGAACCGGTCTGAGTGTGGATAGTTTTTTTCAAAAAAAGGAGAGAAACACTCCTTCATTTTCAAATCTTTACCCTGCTTCTGTAGCGTCTCGGACTCCCCTGACACTCACTATCCATCTGAGTGAATCTCAGTGTCTAACTCTCACTCTCTGCATTGCTCCCTCTCCCTATCTCTCTGTTACTCTGCATCCCTCCATCTCTCTCTCTCCCTCTCTCTCTCTATCCCTCTCCCACCGTGTGGTTCATCATTAAGGGGTCGTATCACGGGGAATACAAACACTCTTTCTGTTTCTGTCTTGGCAGAATTAGCGACATTAGTGGATCTTTCCAGGCTGGATTCACACAATACAGACAGAACGCTGCTGAGCTCAGCTCAGGTGGGACCGTAATGTTACAATAAGATCCAATCTGTAATCATGCGACTGTCTAAACGTCATCCGATTAATTTGATTTAATTTATTATTGTTACATGGAATAGAATCATAGAATCCCTACAATGCAGGAGGAGACCATTCAGCCCATCCATACTCCTATCCCCATAACCCCATGGATTTGCTCCAGCGAGTCCCCCTGACACTAAGGGGCAATTTAGCAAGGCCAGTCCTCCTAACCTGTACACTGTAAACCCACGCAGACACAGGGAGAATGTGCAAACTCCACACAGACAGTAATTCCCCAGTCGACACACTCTGGGACCTATTTGGGTTACAGTGAGGGAGAATTTAGCGCAGCCAATGCTCTTAATCATCACATCTTCCGGACTGTGGGAGGAAACCGGAGCAGCCGGGGAAAACCCACGCAGAGACGGGGAGAACATACAGAGTCTGCACAGACAGTGACCCAAGCTGGGAATCAAACCCGGGTCCCTGACGCTGTGTAGCAGTAGTTAGTGCAAACCACTGTGTCACCGTGCCAGCATCTATACATACAGACACATAGATATATGGAGACACACACACAGACACACACACAGACACAGACACACACACAGACACACACACACACACACACACAGACACAGACACACACACACACACACACACACACACACACACACACACACACACACACACACACACACACACACACACACACACACACACACACACACACACAGACACACACACACACAGACAGAGAGAAACACACACTTGACTTGTCCAAGCTGCCCCTTTTATTAAAACTCCTAAGCTAATCCCATTTGCCCACATTTGACCCATATCCCTCTGTAGCCATCTTCCCCATGGAACTGTGGAAATATTTTTTAGAAGACAAGATTGTCTCCCTCTCTACTATTACCCCCGGCAGCTTGTTCCGCACACTCCCCACCCTCTGGGTGAAAACACTGTCCCTCTGGACCCTTTTGTATCGCTCCCCTCTCACCTTCAACCCATAGCCTCTAGTTTTACACTCCCTGACCTTTGGGAAAAGATATTGACGTGTGTGTGTTTCTCTCTTTGTGTGTCTCTCTCACACACCCTCTCTCGTACGTGCACGCTCTCTCTCACACACACATACACACTCACATAAACACACTCTCACACACATACCCTCTCTCATGCACACTCTCTCTCACCCACACCCTTTCTCTCTTGCACACTCTCTCTCTCACAGTCCGTCCGTCGCACACACTCTCTCCGTCGCACACACTGCCTCGCACACACACTCTGCCTCGCACACACACTCAGACAACACTCACATATAAAGTCTCTGTCACACACCCTCTCTCTCACACTCCCTCTGACACACACATACACTCTCTCTCACACATTACCACTTACACACGCACTCTCGCACACTCTCTCACACACACACAAGACCCAGATTGTAATAACTGAGAGAGGTTTAGGGCAGAGATTACTGATAGAAGGCACAGATTGTAAATACCAAGAGCTTTAGGGCAGTGATTACTAATACTAGACCCAGATTGTAATAACTGAGAGAGATTTATGGCAGAGATTACTGATACAAGACCCAGATTGTAAATAACTGAGAGAGGTTTAGGGCAGAGATTACTGATACAAGGCCTAGATTGTAATAAGTGGAAGATATTTAGGGCAGAAATTGATGATACAGGGCCCAGATTGTAATAACTGGGAGAGGTTTAGGGTAGAGATTATCGATACAAGGCTCAGATTGTAACAACAGAGAGGTTTTTTATGACCGAGTTTACAGATGCAAGGCACAAATTAGAATAATTTGGGGAAGCTTAATGCAGAGATTACTGATACAAGACACAGATTGTATAATCTGAGGGAGGTTTAGGGCAGAATTTACTGATACAAGGCACAGATTACAATATCTGAGAGAAGTTTAGTGCAGTGATTACTGATACAAGCCTAGATGGTAATAACTGATGGGAGTTCAGAGCAGTGATTACTGATACAAGCCTAGATTGTAATAACTGAGGGGAGTTTAGAGCAGAGTTTACTGATACAAGGCCCAGATTCTAATAACTGAGAGAGGTTTAGGACAGAGATTACTGATACAAGGCCCAGATTGTAATAATTGAGAGAGGTTTAGGGCAGAGATTACTGATACAAGGCCCAGATTGTAATAACTGAGAGGGGTTCTGGGAAGAGATTACTGATACAAGGCCCAGATTCTAATAACTGAGAGAGGTTTAGGACAGAGCTTACTGATACAAGGCCCAGATTGTAATAACTGAGAGAGATTTAGGGCAGAGATTACTGATACAAGGCCCAGATTGTAATAACTGAGAGAGGTTTAGGGCAGAGATTACTGATACAGGGCCCAGATTGTAATAACTGAGAGGGGTTCTGGGAAGAGATTACTGATACAAGGCCCAGATTGTCATAACTGAGAGGGGTTCTGGGAAGAGATTACTGATACAAGGCCCAGATTGTAATAACTGAGACAGATTTAGGGCAGAGATTACTGATACAAGGCCCAGATTGTAATAACTGAGAGAGGTTTAGGACAGAGATTACTGATACAAGGCCCAGATTGTAATAACTGAGAGAGGTTTAGGACAGAGATTCCTGATACAAGGCCCAGATTGTAATAACTGAAAGTAGATTTAGGGCAGAGATTACTGACACAAGGCCCAGATTGTAATAACTGAGAGAGACATGAACGGTGTGGATGGGGAGCAGTTACTCCCCTGAGTTGAAGGGTGAGTGACGAGGGGGACACAGGTTCAAGGTGAGGGACGGGAGGTTTAGGGGGGGATGTGAGGAAGAACTGTTTTACCCAGAGGGTGGTGAGGGTCTGGAATGAGCTGCCTGGGAGGGGGGAGGGGGTTGGGTAGAGGCAAGTTGTCTCAGATCCTTTAAAAAGTCCCTGGATGAGCACTTGGCCCATCATCACATTCAGGGCTATGGGCCCAGTGCTGGGAAATGGGCTTCGGGCGGGATGTTAGGTGGGTCACACGGGTCGGGTCACACTCGATGGGCCGAAGGGTCTCTTCTGCACTGTGTGAATCTGTGATTGTGTGACGGGGAAATGATTTTAACGCAGTGACTGCTGGGATCTGGAACGTTGTGTCTGAGCCAGAGGGGGAAGAAGATTCCATCCAGAGGAGATTGAATGGGAAGCTGAAGGGAAAATATTGACAGGGTTCCGGCGACAGGGTGGGGGGGAGTGGGAATAGTGAAACTGCTCTTGCAGGGTGTCCGTCCTGGTTTGACGGGCTGAATGGCCTCCTGTGCTGTCCCCATTCTATGATTCATACACAAGTGAACCTCTCCATGTCTATTAGGCCCCACTCATTCCTCCCTGATCAGTTCCAGCATTTCAAGCTCAGATCCCAGTGCTTTATAGTTGGGGCAGTGAGGAGTAAAACACAGATAGGAATGAATGTGTGGGAGTGTGTCAGTGTGGTTGTGTTTCTGTGTGTTTGGGGGAGAGAGTTTCTAAATGTGTATATGTTTTTCTGTGAGTGTGTGTGTGTCTGTCTGTGTATTTCAATGTGTGTCTCTCTGTGTCGGTGTGGGTCTGTGAGCATGTGCATGTGTGTGTGAGTGTGTGTCTCTCTCTCTTAGGGTGCACAAGTGTCTCTCTCTGTGTCTGTGTGTGTGTCTCTCTCTGTGTATCTCAGTGTGTGTGTCTCTAACTCTGTGTGTGTGTGTGTGTGTGTGTCTCTCTCTCTCTCTTAGGGTGCACAAGTGTCTCTCTCTGTCTCTGTGTGTGTGTCACTCTCTGTGTATCTCAGTGTGTGTGTCTCTAACTCTGTGTGTGTGTGTGTGTTGAATGTACTTGTGTGTGTGACTCTCTGTGTGTCTCTGTGTGTGTCTCTGTCCATGTGTGTGTGTGTGTGAGTTTGCCCTGATCTGTTGTGTAGTTCTCCCGCGATGGGTCAAATGTCCTAAACCTGCACATATTTGAGATTTAAAATACGTTGATACACACACACACACACACATTCAGAAAGACACACACAGTTTTAACGTATTTATTGACCATTTAATGTGACTGAATGCTTCACATCGCAGTTTGCCATAGAGACAGAAAATGAGACAGCATTGTAAGCAGCGTAGCTGGAAACATCAAATTGCAAAGAGTTTTTCATATTTTGTAAATGGACAAAACTGGTGGGGATGTTTCAGTGCAGGGAAATGTAAAATGACACAACTTAGATTTAAAAGGGACAGAACGATGTACTTTAATAAATGATGAAAAGACAGAAACAGTGGAAGCTCCAAATGTCCCGATATTTCACAGCTGGATTCACACAATCCACAAAACAATGTCTCTGATATTGTGGGATTGTTGTAAATGTGGTCAATCTCGGTCCGGAGGCTGCCTTCATGATACAGAGTTAATCTGATCACTCTCATCGAAACAGCATCAACCTTTCTGTACAATGTGAGGGAATCAGAAACTCAATGAGTTCAGGTTCAATGTTTAAAATAACCGGTCACTTTTCTGTGGCTGCTTTGGGGAATGTCAGTGGAATGTCATTTCCAGTCAAGTGTGAAGAATTGTATTGGGGAGTCATTGGAAGCAATTTCCATTGTGAGCTTCCTGCATTCTGGAAATGTGTGGGATCTATTCAGAGATCGGAAATGGGTGGATGAATAAAGTTTGATGTTAATGAGATGAGACTGTCTGCCTTACAGATTCCCAAGTTCCATGTGCTGAGAGAAAGGAACGATTAAACAATATCTACAATTCAAATTCTTCAGACAAGTGAAAAAGCAAGAGAACAACTGAATCCACAAACACTGCCACAGACAGGATTCGAAGCTTCAACTTCATGTTTTAATGTGAAGGGCTGATTGAAATAAACCCGAGGCCCCACTGGGATGCTGAACTATTTGATTCCTGTTTTTTCCCCAAACTTCAAAATAAAACTCTGTGCTGAAACATTCCTTGGACAGAGCAGAGGGAATGTTACTCTGGATTTAGCCCATGACAGTATTTGTGTTGGGGACATTTGATGAACGGTGCAGATTAAACATTATTCTTAACCACTGGAATTGAAGTTGGGGGCTGATTGAATCAAAGATTGAAAATAATGAGGGAAAGGGAGAGGCTGATAAAGAACAAGTTTTTCTGCTGGTTGGGCAATTCCAGGATTTGGGAATATTTGGGTGTTAGCCTCAGTGTAGAATTTGAGAATTGTAGGAATGAAAACATTGCCAGATGGGGTGTGGAGTTAGTTTGAAACAATCTTCTGCAAATGGCTATTGATGCTCAGTCACTTGTAATTATTTGAAATCTGGGGTTTGATAGATTTCCCTTAGTCCGAAGGGGTAAAGAGACAGAGAGTTCGATAACACATCAGCCAGGATCTTATTGAATATTGGAACAGGCTTTCAGGAAGATTGTTCCAGATTCCAACCCCCCTCTTGGTGAAGTGGTTTTCCACATTTCACTTCTGATCCATTTCCCCATCATTTCCAATCTGGGCCCTCTAGTTCATCACCAGCTCTTGAGAGGGAAGAGTTTCTCACTCTTTAACCTGTCCAAAATCCTCAGGATCTTCAATCTCTCTCTCAAATCTCACCTCGGCCTTCTTTTCTCCAAGGAAAACAGTCCCAAGCTTTCCGATTTACCCTCGTAGCTACGGATCTTAATCCCTGGAATCATTCTTGTGAACCTGCTCTGTACTCTTCCCAATATCTTCACATCCCATCAGAACTGACCACAGGCTCCAGATGAGGCCTAATGAGTGTCTACCCTGATAAGTGCGAGGTGATTCATTTTGGAAGGAAAAACTTGAATGCGGATTACAGGGTCAACGGCAAGGTTCTGTGGAATGGGGAGGAACAGAAAGATTTTGGGGTTCATGTCCACAGATCTCTGAAGGTTGCCACTCAAGTAGATAGAGCTGCGACGAAGCTCATAGTGTGTTAGCACGATAATGTTATTAACAGGGGGTTTTAATTTTTAGAACCGTGGGATTATACTGCAACTGTACAACACCCTCTGAGGGCGACTGTCACTCTGAGCCACTGTCAGCGACCACATTTGGAATATAGTGTTCAGTTCTGGTCACCTCACTAAGAAGGATGTGGAAGGATTGGAGAGAGTGCAGAGGAGATTTCCCACGATGCTGCCTGGTTTGTAGGGTAGGGTCTTATGAGCAAAGGTTGAGGGAGCTGGGGCTTTTCTCTTTGGAGCAGAGGAGGATGAGAGGCGATTTAATAGAGAGTTATAAGATGATGAGGGGGATAGAGTGGATGTTCGGAGACTATTTCCTCAGATGTAGCTGTTACTAGGGGACATAACTATAAGGTTCATGGTGGGAGATATCGGAGGGATGTGCGAGGTAGACTCTTCACTCAAGAGAGTGGTTGGGATGTGGAATGCACTGCCTGCTGTGATAGTGGAGTCGGACACTTCAGGAACTTTCAAGCGGTTATTGGATAGGCTGATGGAGCACACCGGAATGATAGGGAGTGGGATAGCTCGATCTTGGGTTTGGACAAAGCTCGGCACAACATTGAGGGCCGAAGGGCCTGTACTGTGCTGTACTGTTCTAGGTTCGATTTTACGAGCTCAATATGAGCTCCTTCCTCTTGTACTCAATTCCTCCCTTAATAAAAACTGGGATACCACATCCTGCTCTCTCAAAAGTGCCCTCTCAACTTCCTGAATGGATGTAGATATTCCAGTCATAGAATGCCCTACAGTGCAGAAGGAGGCCATTCAGCCTATCCAGCCTGTACTTACCACAATCCCACCCAGGCCCTACCACTGCAATATCACATATTGACCCTGCTCATTCCCCTGACACTAAGGGGCCATTTGAATGGCCAATCAACCCCGAACCCACACTTCTTTGGACTGTGGGAAGAAACCAGAATTTCTTTAATCTGTCTTTAAAGAATTATTGACTAATCTTTAAACATCCACATGAACTCTCACAGAACACGGCCAACATGGGGGAATCTAGTATCAGCTTTCAAAATGTATTCATTAGTGTCACAAGTAGAGTTACATTAACACTGCGATGAAGTTACTGTGAAAAGCCTGTAGTCACCAAGCTCTGGCACCTGTTTGGGGTACACTGAGGGTGAATTTAGCACGGCTGATACACCCTAACCAGCACGTCTTTCGCACCGTGGGAGGAAACCAGAGCACCCGGAAGAAACCCACGCCGACACGGGGAGAATGTGCAAGCTTCACACAGACAGTGAGCCCAGCACTGTCTCAGAGTAAGGGGGGGTTAGGGATATTTAAGAGTGAAATGAGGAGGAAATTCCTCCCCTCAGAGTCTCACGGTGAAGAAGAGGCCCTTCGGCCCATCGAGCCTGTACCACCAGTAACTCCCACTAAAGTTGTGCTGACCCAATTTTCCATCTCTTGCACCATATCTTTGAACGTTGAGATGTTTTGATGCTCATCCACATGTTTTTGAAAGGTTTTCGGCCTCCCCTCCCTTTCCCAGACAGTGCGTTCCTGATCCTCACCACCCTCGGAGTGAATGTTTTTCACAACTCCCCTCTGTCTCACCCGCTCTTTGTCTGACTAAAATCCTGTCCCCTCGTGACTGACCCCTCAACCGAGCGGAACAACTGCCTCCTCTTCACTCTGTCTGTCCGTCCCCCCCTCATAACCTTCTCCACCTCGATCCTGTCACCCCTCGGCCTTCTCTGAAAACAATCGAAGCCTATCCGGTCTGTCCTTATCGCTCAGAGCCTCCAGCCCAGGGAACGTCCTGTTGAAGCTCCCCCTCCACTGCAGTCCCATCCTTCCCGATAGTGAGGTGAACAGAGCTGCACCCAGTGCTCCAGCTGTGGCCTCACGAACACCCTGTCCAACTCCAACCTGAACTCTTTGCTCTTATTCTCTGACTGATAAAAGCAACTCTTTTATCTGCCTTCTTTAGCCCCTGATTCCCCTGCTCTGCTCCCTTCAGGGATCTGGGAATCATTACCCCATATCCGTATGTTCCTCGGAGCTTCCCAGTGTCCCACCACTCATTAAATCCTCCCTCACCTTGTTCCTTCTTCCCAACTGTATCAGCTCACACTTATCAGGGTTAAATACCCTCTGCCCCTGCTCTGCCTATCTACCTGAGAGAGGATTAGGGCAGAGAATCCTGATACAAGGCCCAGATTATAATGACTGAGAGAGGTTTAGGGCAGAGATTACTGATACAAGGCCCAGATTATAATGACTGAGAGAGGTTTAGGGCAGAGATTACTGATACAAGGCCCAGATTGTAATAACTGAGAGAGGTTTAGGACAGAGATTACTGATACAAGCCCCAGATTGTAATAACTGAGAGAGGTTTAGGACAGAGATTCCTGATACAAGGCCCAGATTGTAATAACTGAGAGAGGTTTAAGGCAGAGATTACTGATACAAGGCCCAGATTGTAATAACTGAGAGAGGTTTAGAGCAGAGATTCCTGATACAAGGCCCAGATTGTAATAACTGAGAGAGGTTTAGGGCAGAGATTAATGATACAAGGCCCAGATTGTAATAACTGAGAGAGGTTAAGGACAGAGATTACTGATACAAGGCACAGATTGTAATAACTGAGAGAGGTTTAGGACAGAGATTACTGATACAAGGCCCAGATTGTAATAACTGAGAGAGGTTTAGGACAGAGATTACTGATACAAGGCCCAGATTGTAATAACTGAGAGAGGTTTAGGGAAGAGATTACTGATACAAGGCCCAGATTGTAATAACTGAGAGAGGTTTAGAGCAGAGATTACTGATACAAGGCCCAGATTGTAATAACTGAGAGAGGTTTAGAGCAGAGATTACTGATACAAGGCCCAGATTGTAATAACTGAGAGAGGTTTTGGGTCAGAGATTACTGATACAAGGCCCAGATTGTAATAACTGAGAGAGGTTTAGGAAAGAGATTACTGATACAAGGCCCAGATTGTAATAACTGAGAGAGGTTTAGAGCAGAGATTACTGATACAAGGCCCAGATTGTAATAACTGAGAGAGGTTTAGGGCAGAGATTACTGATACAAGGCCCAGATTGTAATAACTGAGACAGGTTTTGGGGCAGAGGTTACAGATGTAAGGTCCAAATTGTAATAATGGAGTGTTACACTCTCTTCTCTCTCACACACACACAAACACACACACACTGTCTCTCACACATTCACTCTCATGCACACTCTCTCACACACATACATACACACATTCTCTCTCTCACACACACTGTCTCTCTCATACGCACTGTCTCTCTCACACGCACTCTCTCTCACACGCACTCTCTCCCTCACACACACTCTCTCCCTCACACACACTCTCTCCCTCACACACACTCTCTCTCACACTCTCTCACACACTCTCTCCCTCACACACACTCTCTCTCACACTCTCTCACACACTCTCTCCCTCACACACACTCTCTCCCTCACACACACTCTCTCACACACTCTCTCTCTCACACTCTCTCACACACACACTCTCTCTCTCACACACACACTGTCTCTCTCTCACACACACACACACACACTGCAGTAGGGAATGAGTTAATGAACTGTGTAATACTTGAGAGAATGAGAAAAAACTCTCCAGTATCTCAGGTGCAGACTGTTTTTATAGAATTCAGATAAATATCACTTTGTTTTTGTGTGCCCAGACTGAGGATCTCCCTCTTATTGGACACAACGTTTTATGTGACCCAGACAGGGAGGCAACAACTGGATCTATGTGTCTGTCTCTCTCTGTCTCTGTATCTGTATCTGTGTCTGTGTGTCTGTCTCTCTCTGTCTCTGTATCTGTATCTGTGTTTCTCTCTGTCTCTGTATCTGTATCTGTATCTGTGTCTGTGTGTCTGTCTCTCTCTGTCTCTGTATCTGTGTGTCTCTCTGTCTCTGTATCTGTATCTGTGTCTGTGTGTCTGTCTCTCTCTGTCTCTGTATCTGTGTGTCTCTCTGTCTCTGTATCTGTGTGTCTGTCTCTGTCTCTGTATTTGTCTCTCTCTCTCTGTCTCTGTATCTGTGTGTCTGTCTCTGTCTCTGTATCTGTGTGTCTGTCTCTCTCTGTATCTGTCTCTCTCTCTCTGTCTCTGTATCTGTCTCTCTCTCTCTGTATCTGTATCTGTGTGTCTCTCTCTCTCAGTATCTGTCTCTGTATCTGTGTGTCTGTCTCTCTGTATCTGTATCTGTCTCTCTCTCTCTGTATCTGTATCTGTATCTGTGTGTCTGTCTCTCTTTGTCTCTGTATCTGTGTGTCTCTCTGTCTCTGTATCTGTATCTGTGTCTGTGTGTCTGTCTCTCTCTGTCTCTGTATCTGTGTGTCTCTCTGTCTCTGTATCTGTGTGTCTCTCTCTGTCTCTGTATCTGTCTCTCTCTCTCTGTATCTGTATCTGTGTCTCTCTCTCTCTGTATCTGTCTCTGTATCTGTGTGTCTGTCTCTCTGTCTCTGGACCTGTCTCTCTCTCTCTGTATCTGTATCTGTGTCTCTCTCTGTCTCTGTATCTGTCTCTGTATCTGTGTTTCTGTCTCTCTGTATCTGTATCTGTGTGTCTGTCTCTCTGTCTCTGTATCTGTATCTGTGTCTATTTTTCTGTACCTGTGTATCTCTCTGTGTCTCTGTATTTCTCTGTATCTGTGACTCTCTATCTCTGTGTATCTGCGTCTCTCTCTCTCAATCTCTCTGCCTCTCTATGTCCTTGTATTTCTCTGTGTCCATATCTCTCTTGATCTCTATCTCTCTGTGTGTCTCTTTTCTTTGTGTCTCTCTGTGTGTCTGTGTATCTCTGTGTTTCTGTGTGTGTGTCTCTCTCTGTATATTTTTCTCCCTGTGTGTCTCTGTCTCATGATAGATTGCCTTAGGAGCTCAAATGCGTGAGGTAGATGAGATTGGCATGATAAATTCCCATAGTGCTCCAAATGTTTAAGACAGATGGGAATGGCTATGGCAAATTGCCCCTTAGTGTCCCCAAAATGTGATAAGACAGATGGACTGGCCATGAAAATCGCCCCTAGTGTACCCAAAGTTGATGACAGATGGATAGCCATGATAAATGCCCCTTAGTTCCAAATGTTTAGACAGATAGGATTGCCCCCCATCATAAATTGCACTCTTTACGGTCCAAAGTGTAATACAGAGGATTGGCAATGATTAAATGCCCATTAGTGTCCGAAATGGTAGACGATGGGACTGGCCATTGAATAAATGACCCTTAGTTCCCAAATGTGTAAAGACAGAGGTATTGCCATGATAAATTGGCCCTTAGTGTCCCAAATGTGTTACAGACAGATTGATTGGCCATGATTAAATTGCCCCTTAGTGGTCCCAAATGGTTGAAGAACAGATGGATTGGCATAGATAAATTTCCCACTTACTGTCCCATAATGGTAAGAAAGATGGATTCCCCATGATAAATTGCCCTTAGTGTCCAAAAGTTAAGAAAGATGGATTGGCAATGATAAATGCCCCTTAGTGTCCAAATTTGTAAACAGATGGATTGGCAATGATAAATTGCCCCTTAGTATCCACTAAATGTGTAAGACAGATGGATTGGCTATGGTCAATTGCCCCTTAGAGTCTCAAACTTGTAATACAGATGGATTGGCCATGATAAATTGCCCCTTAGTGTCCCAAATGTGTAAGACAGATGGATTGGCCATGATAAATTGCCCCTTAGTGGCCCAAATGTGTATGACAGATGGATTGGCCATGGTAAATTGCCATTTAGTCTCCCAAATGTGTAAGACAGATCGACTGGCCATGATAAATTGCCCCTTAGAGTCCCAAACGTGTAAGACAGAAGGATTGGCTATGGTCAATTGTCCCTTAGTGTCACAAATGTGTAAGACAGATGGATTGGCCATGATAAATTGCCCCTTAGTGTCCCAAATGTGTAAGACAGATGTTTTGGCTATAGTCAATTGCCCCCTAGAATCCCAAACGTGTAAGACAGATGGATTGGATATGATAAATTGCCTCTTAGTGTCCCAAATGTGTAAGACAGATGGATTGGCCATGATAAATTGCCCCTTAGTGTCCTAAATGTGTAAGACAGATGGATTGGCCATTATAAATTGCCTCTTAGTGTCCCAAATGTGTAAGACAGTTGGATTGGCCATGATAAATTGCCCCTTAGTGTCCCAAATGTTGAAGACAGATGGATTGGCCATGATAAATTGCCCCTTAGTGTCCCAAATGTGTAAGAAAGATGGATTTGCAATGAGAAATTGCCCCTTAGTGTCCAAATGTGTAAACAGATGGATTGGCAATGATAAATTGCCCCTTTGTGTACGGCAAATGTGTAACAGAGATGGATTGGCTATGGTCAATTGTCCCTTAGTGTCCCAAATGTATAAGACAGATGGATTGGCCATGGTAAATTGCCACTTCGTGTCCCAAATCTGTAAGACAGAGGGATTGCCCATGGTAAATTGCCACTAAGAGTCCAAAATGTGTAATCTCAGATGGATTGGCCATGATAGATTGCCCCTTAGTAGCACAAATGTGTGAGGTAGATGGATTGGCCATGATAAATTCCCCCATAGTGTCCCAAATGTGTAAGACAGATGGATTGGCCATGAGAAATTGCCACTTAGTGACCCAAATGTGTAAGACAGATGGATTGGCCACGATAAATTGCCCCTTCGTGTCCGGAATGTGGAAGACAGATGGATTGGCCGTGGTAAATTGCCCCTTAGTGTCCCAAATGTGTAAGACAGCTGGATTGCCGATGGTAATTTGCCAGTCAGTGTCCCAAATGTGTAAGACAGATGGATTAGCCATGGTAAATTGCCCCTTAGTGTCCCAAATGTGAAAGGCAGATGGATTAGCCATGATAAATTGCCCCTTAGTGTCCCAAATGTGTAAGACAGAAGGATTGGCCATGATAAATTGCCCCTTAGTGTCCCAATTCCGGCCTAGGGTTGCTGTCTGTGTGGAGTTTGCACATTCTCCCCACGTCTGCGTGGGTTTGCACTGTACAGGTTAGGAGGACTGGCCTTGCTAAATTGCCCCTTAGTGTCAGGGGGCCTCGCTGGAGCAAATCCATGGGGTTATGGGGATAGGAGTATGTCGGTGTAGACTCGATGGGCTGAATGGTCTCCTCCTGCCTTGTAGGGATTCTATGATTCTATTCCATGTAACAATAATAAATTAAATCAAATTAATTGGATGACGTTTAGACAGTCGCATGATTACAGATTCGATCTTATTGTAACATTACGGTCCCACCTGAGCTGAGCTCAGCAGCGTTCTGTCTGTATTGTGTGAATCCAGCTGGAAAGATCCACTAATGTCGCTAATTCTGCCAAGACAGAAACAGAAAGAGTGTTTGTATTCCCCTGATACGACCCCTTAATGATGAAACACACGGTGGGAGAGGGATAGAGAGAGAGAGGGAGAGAGAGAGATGGAGGGATGCAGAGTAACAGAGAGATAGGGAGAGGGAGCAATGCAGAGAGTGAGAGTTAGACACTGAGATTCACTCAGATGGATAGTGAGTGTCAGGGGAGTTCGAGACGCTACAGAAGCAGGGTAAAGATTTGAAAATGAAGGAGTGTTTCTCTCCTTTTTTTGAAAAAAACTATCCACACTCAGACCGGTTCCATTTCACACTCTCTGCTCAGGCCTGTGTTGGGGGGTGTTTAGTGTGGGATCAGTGTTTGCTTTTGTCAGTGAGATTCCCAACAAGGGGAACAGATGTTTAAACACGTAAACTTTACAAAACCAAACTAGACAGAGAGGGAATCAGCCTCATGCCTTCAATAAAACGATCTTCCCTCTAGATATTGTGGATTCAGCTCAGAGCTGAAAATACTAGGCCTTCAGCATCAAAACACACAGACACAGAGAGAGAGAGAAAAACACAGAGAGACAGAGACAGAGAGAGACACAGAGACACACAGAGAGAGAAACACACAGAGACAGAGACACAGAGACACAAAGAGACACAGAGACACACAGAGAGAAAAACACAGAGAGACAGAGACACAGAGAAACACAGACACACAGAGAGAAACACACAGAGAGACAGAGACACAGAGAAACACAGAGACACAGAGAAAAAAACACAGAGAGACAGGACACAAGAGAAACACAGAGACACAGAGAGAAAAACACAGAGAGACAGAGACACAGAGAAACACAGACACACAGAGAGAAAAACACAGAGAGACAGAGACACAGAGAAACACAGACACACAGAGAGAAAAACACAGAGAGACAGAGACACAGAGAAACACAGAGACACACAGACAACAGAGAGAAAAAGACACAGAGAAACAGACACAGAGAAACACAGACACACAGAGAGAAAAATACGCAGAGACACAGAGACAAACAGAGAGAACACAGAGAGACAGAGACACAGAGGAACATAGAGACATACAGAGAAAAACACAGAGAGACAGAGACACAGAGAAACACAGAGACACAGAGAGAGAAAAACACAGAGAGACAGAGACACAGAGAAACACAGAGACACAGAGAGAAAAACACAGAGAGACAGAGACACAGAGAAACACAGAGACACAGAGAGAGAAAAACACAGAGAGACAGAGACACAGAGAAACACAGAGACACAGAGAGAGAAAAACACAGAGAGACAGAGACACAGAGAAACACAGAGACACAGAGAGAAAAACACAGAGAGACAGAGACACAGAGAAACACAGAGACACAGAGAGAAAAACACAGAGAGACAGAGACACAGAGAAACACAGAGACACAGAGAGAAAAACACAGAGAGACAGAGACACAGAGAAACACAGACACACAGAGAGAAAAACACAGAGAGACAGAGACACAGAGAAACACAGAGACACAGAGAGAAACACACAGAGAGACAGAGACACAGAGAAACACAGACACACAGAGAGAAACACACAGAGAGACAGAGACACAGAGAAACACAGACACACAGAGAGAAACACACAGAGAGACAGAGACACAGAGAAACACAGAGACACAGAGAGAAAAACACAGAGAGACAGAGCGAAAAACACAGACACACAGAGAGAAAAACACAGAGAGACAGAGACACACAGAGAAACACAGAGAGACAGAGAGAAAAACACACAGAGACAGAGACACAGAGAAACACAGAGACACACAGACACACAGAGAGAAAAACACAGAGAGACAGAGAAACACACAGAGAGAAACACAGAGAGACACAGAGACACAGAGAGAAAAACACAGAGAGACAGAGAAACACAGAGAGAAACACAGACAGTCTGAGACACAGAGAGACAGAGACACACAGAGAGAAAAACACAGAGCGACAGAGATACACAGAGAGAAAAATATACAGAGACACAGAGAAACACACAGACACACAGAGAGAAAAATATACAGAGACACAGAGATACACAGAGAGAAACACAGAGAGACTGAGAGACAGAGACACAGAGAGACAGAGACACACAGACCCACAGAGAAAAGAGACACACAGAGAGATAGAGATCAAGAGAGATATGGACACAGAGAAATACAAGGACACAGAGAGGCAGAGAGATTGAGACAGAGAGACAGATACACAGAGATAGAGAGTCACAGATACAGAGAAATACAGGGACACAGAAAGATACACAGGAACAGACAAAGAGACACAGATACAGAGAAATACAGAGACAGAGCCACACAGATATGTAGAGATATATATAGAGAGACACACACAAAATCATACAAACAGAGATATAGAGAAAGAGAGATGGAGTTAGACAAAGTCAGAATTTATTAATTTTGCATTCAATGTTTATTAAAAATCCAGAGAATATTTTATAGGAGAATTGATTTTAAAATTAACACTGTGAATATGATCTTTGAGCTTCACACTGGGATCAGAATCCAGTCGATCTGAGCTGCCCAGGATCTGTAGAACTGTAACAGAGACCAGAGAGAGAGAGAGACAGTGTGAGCGAGAGAGAGTGTGTGTGCGAGAGACAGTGTGTGCGAGAGAGAGAGTGTGTGCGAGAGAGAGTGTGTGTGAGAGAGTGTGTGCGAGAGAGTGTGTGCGAGAGAGAGAGAGAGAGACAGTGTGAACGAGAGAGAGTGTGTGCGAGAGAGAGAGTGTGTGCGAGAGAGAGTGTGTGCGAGAGAGAGAGTGTGTGCGAGAGAGAGTGTGTGCGAGAGGAGAGTGTGTGCGAGAGAGAGTGTGTGTGCGAGAGAGAGTGTGTGCGTGTGAGAGCGTGTGAGTGTGTGTGAGAGAATGAATGTGAGAGAGTGAGTGTGAGAGAGTGTGTGACAGAAAGAATGAGTGAGAGAGAGAGCGTGTGAGTGTGTGTGAGAGAGAGTGAGTGTGAGAGAGTGTGAGAGTATTCAAAAGGAAAGATTGGGGGAATCTCTACATTGAAGGTGTGAGGCCTCATCATTCTCTGTCTGCTTTGGGTTTGTAATCTTTACATTTTTAAAGACTGAAACTTCTTGCCCTTGTTGAGAATATCAGTGCGGTTTGAGAAAAGCAAACACTGATCCCACACTAAACACGCCCCAACACAGGACTGAGCAGAGAGTGTGAAATGGAACTGCTGTCAGAGTGGATGATTTTTATGGATGGATAAGAAACACTCCTCCATTTTCAAACCTTTCTCCTGTTTCTGTAGCGTTTTGGGCTCCCCTGTGTCCCTGTCTCTCCATCTCTGGGGCAACTTGGAACACGAAGGGGCAACTTAGAAATACAGAGAGACACATAGAGACACACAGAAACAGAGATACACGGATATAGAGAGACACAGGTACAGTGTCAAGGTACAGAGTGACAAGATACAGAGACACAGGGACAGAGAGACACAGGGACAGAGAGAAACAGGGACAGATATACAGAGAGACACAGGTATAGAGACAAGATACAGAGACACACAGGTACAGAGACACACAAGTATAGAGAGAGAGAGACACACACACATACACACAGAGAGAGTTAGATATATATATATATATATAGATAGATTTTATAGAGAGAGAGAGACAGAGATACAGATAAAGAGACAGAGATACAGATAAAGAGACAGAGATGCAGAGAGACGGAGAGAGAGACAAACACACAGACAGATAGAGAGATAGAGAAACACAGATAGAGGGAGACACACACACACAGATAGAGAGAGGGACACAGAGAGAGAGAGAGGGAGAGATAAAGAGAGAGAGAGAGAAATGGAGAGACAGAGACAGATGGAGAGACACACACATAAAGAGAGAGAGATAGAGATAAATAGACAGACAGAGAAACGCAGGGAGAGAGACATAGAGAGAAACTGGGTGTGAGAGAGACAGAGAGAGGGACACACATACAGATAGAGAGTGAGACATACAGATACGGAGAGAAAGAGAGAGAGAGAGGGAGAGAAAAACTCAGAGAGAGACACAGATGGATAGGAAGTGAGAGGGAGACACACACACACAGATACAGAGAGACAGAAAGAGGCACACACCGTTAGAGAGAGAGACACACATACAGAGAGAGATACAGATAAACAGAACAAGAAACACAATAGAGAGAGACAGAGATATAGATACAGATAGAGAAAAACAGAGAGAGATACACACATAGATACAGAGTGAGACATACAGATACAGAGAGAGAGACACACACAGATACAGAGAGAGAGATACAGATAGAGAGAGAGACACACACACAGATACAGGGAGAGAGATACAGATAGAGAGAGAAACACACAATAGAGAGAGAAAGAGACAGATACAGGGACAGAGATACTGATGGAGAGAGAGATAGATACACACATGGAGAGAGAGAGAGAGAGAGAGAGATGCAGAGAGGGAGACACACACACATAGGGAGAGAGAGATACAGAAAGAGAGAATCAGACACAAAGAGAGAGACAGATGCAGAGAGAGAGAGAGAGAGAGACGGATAGAGTGAGAGATACAGAGACAGAGAGAGAGAGACAGAGAGAGACAGAGACAGACGGAAATACAGAGTAATACAGAGAAAGACGGATACAGATAGAGAGAGAGAGAGAGAGAGAGACCGATATATAGAGAGAGTGTTTGATAAGTCTCCCGATGGTAAGATACTGTAGAAAATACGGATACTTCTCTGTACTCCCTCCAAGGTCAATATATCCTTTCACAAATAAGGGGACTGAAACTGCAAACAGTACTCCAGTTGCGGCCTCACCTTGTACAATTGCAGCAAGAGACCTCATTGCTTTTATATTCTATCCCCCTCCCGATTCCGGCCTAGGGTTGCTGTCTGTGTGGAGTTTGCACATTCTCCCCGTGTCTGCGTGGGTTTGCAGTGTACAGGTTAGGAGGACTGGCCTTGCTAAATTGCCCCTTAGTGTCAGGGGGACTCGCTGGAGCAAATCCATGGGGTTATGGGGATAGGAGTATGTCGGTGTAGACTCGATGGGCTGAATGGTCTCCTCCTGCATTGTAGGGATTCTATGATTCTATTCCATGTAACAATAATAAATTAAATCAAATTAATCGGATGACGTTTATACAGTCGCATGATTACAGATTGGATCTTATTGTAACATTACGGTCCCACCTGAGCTGAGCTCAGCAGCGTTCTGTCTGTATTGTGTGAATCCAGTCTGGAAAGATCCACTAATGTCGCTAATTCTGCCAAGACAGAAACAGAAAGAGTGTTTGTATTCCCCGTGATACGACCCCTTAATGATGAACCACACGGTGGGAGAGGGATAGAGAGAGAGAGGGAGAGAGAGAGATGGAGGGATGCAGAGTAACAGAGAGATAGGGAGAGGGAGCAATGCAGAGAGTGAGAGTTAGACACTGAGATTCACTCAGATGGATAGTGAGTGTCAGGGGAGTCCGAGACGCTACAGAAGCAGGGTAAAGATTTGAAAATGAAGGAGTGTTTCTCTCCTTTTTTTGAAAAAAACTATCCACACTCAGACCGGTTCCATTTCACACTCTCTGCTCAGGCCTGTGTTGGGGGGTGTTTAGTGTGGGATCAGTGTTTGCTTTTGTCAGTGAGATTCCCAACAAGGGGAACAGATGTTTAAACACGTAAACTTTACAAAACCAAACTAGACAGAGAGGGAATCAGCCTCATGCCTTCAATAAAACGATCTTCCCTCCAGAGATTGTGGATTCAGCTCAGAGCTGAAAATACGAGGCCTTCAGCATCAAAACACACAGACACAGAGAGAGAGAGAAAAACACAGAGAGACAGAGACAGAGAGAGACACAGAGACACACAGAGAGAAAAACACACAGAGACACAGAGAGAAAAACACAGAGAGACAGAGACAGAGAGAGACACAGAGACACACAGAGAGAAAAACACAGAGAGACAGAGACACAGAGAAACACAGACACACAGAGAGAAAAACACAGAGAGACAGAGACACAGAGAAACACAGAGACACAGAGGAGAAAAACACAGAGAGACAGAGACACAGAGACACACAGAGAGAAAAACACAGAGAGACAGAGACACAGAGAAACACAGACACACAGAGAGAAAAACACAGAGAGACAGAGACACAGAGAAACACAGACACACAGAGAGAAAAACACAGAGAGACAGAGACACAGAGAAACACAGAGACACAGAGAGAAAAACACAGAGAGACAGAGACACAGAGAAACACAGAGACACACAGAGAGAAAAACACAGAGAGACAGAGACACAGAGAAACACAGAGACAGAGAGAAAAACACAGAGAGACAGAGACACAGAGAAACACAGAGACACAGAGAGAAAACACAGAGAGACAGAGACACAGAGAAACACAGAGACACAGAGAGAAAAACACAGAGAGACAGAGACACAGAGAAACACAGACACACAGAGAGAAAAACACAGAGAGACAGAGACACAGAGAAACACAGACACACAGAGAGAAAAACACAGAGAGACAGAGACACAGAGAAACACAGACACACAGAGAGAAAAACACAGAGAGACAGAGACACAGAGAAACACAGACACACAGAGAGAAAAACACAGAGAGACAGAGACACAGAGAAACACAGACACACAGACACACAGAGAGAAAAACACAGAGAGACAGAGACACAGAGAAACACAGAGACACACAGAAACAGGAGAAAAACACAGAGAGACAGAGACACAGAGAAACACAGAGAACAGAGAGAAAAACACAGAGAGACAAGAGAGACAGAGACACAGAGAAACACAGAGACACACAGACACACAGAGAGAAAAACACAGAGAGACAGAGACACAGAGAAACACAAGAGACACACAGAGAGAAAAACACAGAGAGACAGAGACACAGAGAAACACAGAGACACAGAGAGAAACACACAGAGAGAAACACAGAGAGACACAGAGACAAGAGAGAAAAACACAGAGAGACAGAGAAACACACAGACACACAGAGAGAAAAATATACAGAGACACAGAGATACACAGAGAGAAACACAGAGAGACTGAGACACAGAGACACAGAGAGACAGAGACACAGAGAGACAGAGACACACAGAGAGAAAAACACAGAGAGACAGAGAAACACACAGACACACAGAGAGAAAAACACAGAGAGACAGAGACACAGAGAAACACAGAGAGACTGAGACACAGAGAGACAGAGACACACAGAGAGAAAAACACAGAGCGACAGAGATACACACAGACACACAGAGAGAAAAATATACAGAGACACAGAGATACACAGAGAGAAACACAGAGAGACTGAGAGACAGAGACACAGAGAGACAGAGACACACAGACCCACAGAGAAAAGAGACACACAGAGAGATAGAGATCAAGAGAGATATGGACACAGAGAAATACAAGGACACAGAGAGGCAGAGAGATTGAGACAGAGAGACGCAGATACACAGAGATAGAGAGTCACAGATACAGAGAAATACAGAGACACAGAGAGATACACAGATACAGACAAAGAGACACAGATACAGAGAAATACAGAGACACAGAGAGATACACAGATACAGACAAAGAGACACAGATACAGAGAAATACAGAGACAGAGCCACACAGATATGTAGAGATATATATAGAGAGACACACACAAAATCATACTAACAGAGATATAGAGAAAGAGAGATGGAGTTAGACAAAGTCAGAATTTATTAATTTTGCATTCAATGTTTATTAAAAATCCAGAGAATATTTTATAGGAGAATTGATTTTAAAGTTAACACTGTGAATATGATCTTTGAGCTTCACACTGGGATCAGAATCCATTCGATCTGAGCTGCCCAGGATCTGTACAACTGTAACAGAGACCAGAAAGAGAAAACACACAGCTCAACATCACGGGGAATGAACAATTGAGAATAAGGAACAAGAAAAGTTATTTATACATACATGAATATATACTGTATATTATATATTATATATACATTACATTATATATATAGGATATATATATATGGTTAGTACATTATATACACATTATATATACGCCTTATTGAAATATATAAGATGATTAGAGGTTTAGATAGGGTGGACAGTGATAGCCTTTTTCCTAGGATGGAGAAAGCTAGCATGAGGGGACATAGCTTTAAATTAAGGGGTGGTAGTTATAGGACGGATGTCAGAGGTAGGTTCTTTACCCAGAGGGTGGTAAGGGTATGGAATGCCCTGCCTGCTGCAGTTGTAGATGCGCCAAGTTTGGTGGCGTTTAAGAGGTTAGTGGATAAGTTTATGGACGAAAAGGGAATGGTTTAGGTTGTAGGGTCATTGCGTTTTCTTAATTGGTCGGCGCAATATCGAAGGCCGAAGGGCCTGTTCTGCGCTGTAATGTTCTATGTTCTATGAACTTTAAACTACAAGAAAAATATTAACTACAATTAATAGACTCCCTGTTATTCCAATCTGGGCCTTGTATCAGTAATCTCTGCTCTAAACCTGTCAGTGATTACAATCTGGGCCTTGTATCAGTAATCTCTGCCCTAAACCTCTCTCAGTTATTACAATCTGGGCCTTGTATCAGTAATCTCTGCCCTAAACCTCTCTCAGTTATTACAATCTGGGCCTTGTATCAGTAATCTCTGCCCTAAACCTCTCTCAGTTATTACAATCTGGGCCTTGTATCAGTAATCTCTGCTCTAAACCTCTCTCAGTTATTACAATCTGGGCCTTGTATCAGTAATCTCTGTCCTAAACCTCTCTCAGTGATTACAATCTGGGTCTTGTATCAATAATCTCTGCTCTAAACCTCTCTCAGTGATTACAATCTGGGTCTTGTATCAATAATCTCTGCTCTAAACCTCTCTCAGTTATTACAATCTGGGCCTTGTATCAGTAATCTCTGCCCTAAACCTCTCTCAGTTATTACAATCTGGGCCTTGTATCAGTAATCTCTGCCCTAAACCTCTCTCAGTTATTGCAATCTGGGCCTTGTATCAGTAATCTCTGCCCTAAACCTCTCTCAGTTATTACAATCTGGGCCTTGTGTCAGTAATCTCTGCCCTAAACCTCTCTCAGTTATTACAATCTGGGCCTTGTGTCAGTAATCTCTGCCCTAAATCTACTTTCAGTTATTACAATCTGGGCCTTGTATCAGTAATCTCTTCCCAGAACCCCTCTCAGTTATTACAATCTGGGCCTTGTATCAGTAATCTCTGTCCTAAACATCTCTCAGTTATTACAATCTGGGCCTTGTATCACTAATCTCTGTCCTAAACCTCTCTCAGTTATTACAATCTGGGCCTTGTATCAGTAATCTCTGTCCTAAACCTCTCTCATTTATTAGAATCTGGGCCTTGTATCAGTAAACTCTGCTCTAAACTCCCCTCAGTTATTACAATCTAGGCTTGTATCAGTAATCACTGCTCTAAACTCCCCTCAGTTATTACCATCTAGGCTTGTATCAGTAATCACTGCACTAAACTTCTCTCAGATATTGTAATCTGTGCCTTGTATCAGTAAATTCTGCCCTAAACCTCCCTCAGATTATACAATCTGTGTCTTGTATCAGTAATCTCTGCATTAAACTTCCCCAAATTATTCTAATTTGTTCCTTGCATCTGTAAACTCTGCCATAAAAAACCTCTCTGTTGTTACAATCTGAGCCTTGTATCGATAATCTCTACCCTAAACCTCTCCCAGTTATTACAATCTGGGCCCTGTATCATCAATTTCTGCCCTAAATATCTTCCACTTATTACAATCTAGGCCTTGTATCAGTAATTTCTGCCCTAAACCTCTCTCAGTTATTTACAATCTGGGTCTTGTATCAGTAATCTCTGCCATAAATCTCTCTCAGTTATTACAATCTGGGTCTAGTATTAGTAATCACTGCCCTAAAGCGCTTGCTATTTACAATCTGTGCCTTCTATCAGTAATCTCTGCCCTAAACCTCTCTCAGTTATTACAATCTGGGTCTTGTGTGTGTGTGAGAGAGTGTGCGAGAGTTCGTGTGTAAGTGGTAATGTGTGAGAGAGAGTGTATGTGTGTGTCAGAGTGAGTGTGAGAGAGAGGGTGTGTGACAGAGACTGTATATGTGAGTGTTGTCTGAGTGTGTGTGCGAGGCAGAGGGTGTGTGCGAGGCAGTGTGTGCGACGGAGAGAGTGTGTGCGACGGACGGACTGTGAGAGAGAGAGTGTGCAAGAGAGAAAGGGTGTGGGTGAGAGAGAGTGTGCATGAGAGAGTGTATGTGTGTGAGAGTGTGTTTATGTGAGTGTGTATGTGTGTGTGAGAGAGAGCGGGCACGTACGAGAGAGGGTGTGTGAGAGAGACACACAAAGAGAGAAACACACACACGTCAATATCTTTTCCCAAAGGTCGGGGAGTGTAAAACTAGAGGCTATGGGTTGAAGGTGAGAGGGGAGCGATACAAAAGGGTCCAGAGGGACAGTGTTTTCACCCAGAGGGTGGGGAGTGTGTGGAACAAGCTGCCGGGGGTAATAGTAGAGAGGGAGACAATCTTGTCTTCTAAAAAATATTTCCACAGTTCCATGGGGAAGATGGGTACAGAGGGAGATGGGTCAAATGTGGGCAAATGGGATTAGCTTAGGAGTTTTAATAAAAGGGGCAGCTTGGACAAGTCAAGTGTGTGTTTCTCTGTGTCTGTGTCTGTGTGTGTGTGTGTGTCTCCATATATCTATGTGTCTGTATGTATAGATGCTGGCACGGTGACACAGTGGTTTGCACTAACTACTGCTACACAGCGTCAGGGACCCGGGTTTGATTCCCAGCTTGGGTCACTGTCTGTGCAGACTCTGTATGTTCTCCCCGTCTCTGCGTGGGTTTTCCCCGGCTGCTCCGGTTTCCTCCCACAGTCCGGAAGATGTGATGATTAAGAGCATTGGCTGCGCTAAATTCTCCCTCACTGTAACCCAAATAGGTCCCAGAGTGTGTCGACTGGGGAATTACTGTCTGTGTGGAGTTTGCACATTCTCCCTGTGTCTGCGTGGGTTTGCAGTGTACAGGTTAGGAGGACTGGCTTTGCTAAATTGCCCCTTAGTGTCAGGGGGACTCGCTGGAGCAAATCCATGGGGTTATGGGGATAGGAGTATGTCGGTGTAGACTCGATGGGCTGAATGGTCTCCTCCTGCATTGTAGGGATTCTATGATTCTATTCCATGTAACAATAATAAATTAAATCAAATTAATCGGATGATGTTTAGACAGTCGCATGATTACAGATTGGATCTTATTGTAACATTACGGTCCCACCTGAGCTGAGCTCAGCAGCGTTCTGTCTGTATTGTGTGAATCCAGCCTGGAAAGATCCACTAATGTCGCTAATTCTGCCAAGACAGAAACAGAAAGAGTGTTTGTATTCCCCGTGATACGACCCCTTAATGATGAACCACACGGTGGGAGAGGGATAGAGAGAGAGAGGGAGAGAGAGAGATGGAGGGATGCAGAGTAACAGAGAGATAGGGAGAGGGAGCAATGCAGAGAGTGAGAGTTAGACACTGAGATTCACTCAGATGGATAGTGAGTGTCAGGGGAGTCGAGACGCTACAGAAGCAGGGTAAAGATTTGAAAATGAAGGAGTGTTTCTCTCCTTTTTTTGAAAAAAACTATCCACACTCAGACCGGTTCCATTTCACACTCTCTGCTCAGGCCTGTGTTGGGGGGTGTTTAGTGTGGGATCAGTGTTTGCTTTTGTCAGTGAGATTCCCAACAAGGGGAACAGATGTTTAAACACGTAAACTTTACAAAACCAAACTAGACAGAGAGGGAATCAGCCTCATGCCTTCAATGAAACGATCTTCCCTCCAGAGATTGTGGATTCAGCTCAGAGCTGAAAATACGAGGCCTTCAGCATCAAAACACACAGACACAGAGAGAGAGAGAAAAACACAGAGAGACAGAGACAGAGAGAGACACAGAGACACACAGAGAGAAAAACACACAGAGACACAGAGAGAAAAACACAGAGAGACAGAGACAGAGAGAGACACAGAGACACAGAAAGAGAAAAACACAGAGAGACAGAGACACACAGAGACACAGAGACACACAGAGAGAAAAACACAGAGAGACAGAGACACAGAGAAACACAGAGAACAGAGAGAAAACACAGAGAGACAGAGACACAGAGAAACACAGAGAGACAGAGAAACACAGAGAGACAGAGAGAAAAATACAGAGAGAAAAACACAGAGAGACAGAGAAACACAGACACAGAGAGAAAAACAGAGAGACACAGAGGAACATAGAGACACACAGGCAAAATCACAGAGAGAGAGAGACACACAGGAACATAGAGACACACAGACAGAAAAACACAGAGAGACAGAGAAACACAGAGACACACAGAGAGAAAAACACAGAGAGACAGAGACACAGAGACACAGAGAAACACAGAGAGAAACACAGAGAGACCGAGATACAGAGAAACACAGACACACAGAGAGACAGAGACACGGAGAGACAGAGACACAGAGAAACACAGATAGAAACACAGAGAGACCGAGATACAGAGAAACACAGACACACAGAGAGACAGAGACACAGAGAGACAGAGACACACAGGCACACAGAGACACAGACACAGAGAAACACAGAGACACACAGACACACAGAGAGAAAAACACAGAGACACAGAGACACACAGACACACAGAGAGACAGAGACACAGAGAGAAAAACACAGAGAAACAGAGACACAGAGACACACACAGACACACAGAGAAAAACACGAGACACAGACACAGAGACACAGAGGAACATAGAGACACACAGGCAAAATCACAGAGAGAGAGACACACACAGGAACATAGAGACACACAGGCAAAATCACAGAGAGAGAGACACACACAGGAACATAGAGACACACAGACAGAAAAACACAGAGAGACAGAGAAACACAGAGACACACAGACAGAAAAACACAGAGAGACAGAGACACACAGAGAGAAAAACACAGAGAGAAACACAGAGAGAAAAACACCGAGACAGAGAAACACAGAGACACACAGAGAGAAAAACACAGAGAGACAGAGACACAGAGACACAGAGAGAAAAACACAGAGAGACAGAGACACAGAGACACAGAGACAGAAAAACACAGAGAGACAGAGACACACAGAGAGAAAAACACAGAGAGAATCACAGAGAGATAAACACAGAGACAGAGAAACATAGAGACACACCGACACACAGAGAGACAGAGACACAGAGAGAAAAACACAGAGAAACAGAGACACACACAGACACACAGAGAGAAAAACACAGAGACATAGAGAAACACAGACACAGAGAGAAAAACAGAGAGACACAGAGGAACATAGAGACACACAGACAGAAAAACACAGAGAGACAGAGACACACAGAGAGAAAAACACAGAGAGAAACACAGAGAGAAAAACACAGAGACAGAGAAACACAGAGACACACAGAGAGAAAAACACAGAAACACAGAGACACAGAGAGACAGAGACACAGAGAGACAGAGACACACAGATCCACAGAGAAAAGAGACACAGAGAGAGATAGAGATCAAGAGAGATATGGAATAAAACAGAGAGACAGAGAAACACAAAGACAGATAGAAAAACAGAGAGACAGAGACACAGAGAAACACAGAGAGACAGAGAGAGAAAAACACAGAGAGACAGAGACACAGAGAAACACAGACACACAGAGAGAAAAACACAGAGAGACAGAGACACAGAGCAACACAGAGACAAAGAGAGAGAAAAACACAGAGAGACAGAGACACAGAGAAACACAGACACACAGAGAGAAAAACACAGAGAGACAGAGACACAGAGCAACACAGAGACACAGAGAGAGAAAAACACAGAGAGACAGAGAGAGAAAAACACAGAGAGACAGAGACAGAGAGAGAAACACACAGAGAGACAGAGACACAGAGAAACACAGACACACAGAGAGAAAAACACAGAGAGACAGAGACACAGAGCAACACAGAGAGACAGAGAGAGAAAAACACAGAGACACAGAGAGAAAAACACAGAGAGAAAAACACAGAGAGACAGAGAGAGAAAAACACAGAGAGACAAAGACACAGAGAAACACAGAGACACAGAGAGAAAAACACAGAGAGAAAAACACAGAGAGACACAGAGACACAGAGAGAGAAAAACACACAGAGACAGAGACACAGAGAAACACAGAGACACAGAGAGAGAAAAACAGAGACAGAGACACAGAGAAACACAGAGACACACAGAGAGAAAAACACAGAGAGACAGAGACACAGAGAAACACAGAGACACAGAGAGAAAAACACAGAGAGACAGAGACACAGAGAAACACAGAGACACAGAGAGAAAAACACAGAGAGACAGAGACACAGAGAAACACAGAGACACACTTGGAGAAAAACACAGAGAGACAGAGACACAGAGACACAGAGACACAGAGAGACACAACACAGAGAGAAAAACACAGAGAGACAGAGACACAGAGAAACACAGAGACACAGAGAGAGAAACACAGAGAGACAGAGACACAGAGAAACACAGAGAGACAGAGAGAAAAACACAGAGAGAAAAACACAGAGAGACAGAGACACAGAGAAACACAGAGAGACAGAGACACAGAGAGAGAAAAACACAGAGAGACAGAGACACAGAGAAACACAGACACACAGAGAGAAAAACACAGAGAGACAGAGACACAGAGAAACACAGAGACACAGAGAGAAAAACAGAGAGACAGAGACACACAGAGAGAGAAAAACACAGAGACACAGAGAGACAGAGAGACACAGAGACACAGAGAGACAGAGAGACACAGAGAGAAATATATACAGTGACACAGAGACACAGAGATACACAGAGAGAAACACAGAGAGGCAGAGACACAGAGACACAGAGAGACTGAGACACAGAGACACAGAGAGACTGAGACACAGAGAAACACGGAGACACAGACAGACAGATACACACAGACACAGAGAGAAAAGAGACAGACAGAGAGATAGAGATCAAGAGAGATATGGACACAGAGAAATACAAGGGCACAGAGAGGCAGAGAGATTGAGACCGAGAGACGCAGATACACAGAGATAGAGTCATAGATACAGAGAAATACAGAGACACAGAGAGATAAACAGATACAGACAAAGAGACACAGATACAGAGAAATACAGAGACACAGAGAGATACACAGATACAGACAAAGAGACACAGATACAGAGAAATACAGAGACACAGAGAGATAAACAGATACAGACAAAGAGACACAGATACAGAGAAATACAGAGACACAGAGAGATACACAGATACAGACAAAGAGACACAGATACAGAGAAATACAGAGACACAGAGAGATACACAGATACAGACAAAGAGACACAGATACAGAGAAATACAGAGACAGAACCACACAGATATGTAGAGATATATATAGAGAGACACACACAAAATCATACTAACAGAGATATAGAGAAAGAGAGATGGAGTTAGACAAAGTCAGAATTTATTAATTTTGCATTCAATGTTTATTAAAAATCCAGAGAATATTTTATAGGAGAATTGATTTTAAAATTAACACTGTGAATATGATCTTTGAGCTTCACACTGGGATCAGAATCCATTCGATCTGAGCTGCCCAGGATCTGTACAACTGTAACAGAGAGCAGAAAGAGTAAAAAACACAGCTTAACATCACGGGAAATGAACAATTGTGACTAAGGAACAAGAAAAGTTATTTATATAGACATGAAGTTTAAACTACAAGAAAAATATTAACTACAATTAATACACTCCCTGTTATTCCAATCTGGGCCTTGTATCAGTAATCTCTGCCCTAAACCTCTCTCAGTTATTATAATCTGGGCCTTGTATCAGTAATCTCTGCCCTAAACCTCTCTCAGTGACTACAATCTGGGTCTTGTATCAATAATCTCTGCTCTAAACCTCTATCAGTTATTACAATCTGGGCCTTGTATCAGTAATCTCTGTCTTAAACCTCTCTCAGTTATTACAATCTGGGCCTTGTATCAGTAATCTCTGCCCTAAACCTCTCTCAGTGATTACAATCTGGGCCTTGTATCAATAATCTCTGCCCTAAACCTCACTCAGTTATTACAATCTGGGCCTTAGTATCAGTAATCTCTGCCCTAAACCTCTCCAAGTTAATACAATCTGGGCCTTGTATCAGGAATCTCTGCTCTAAACCTCTCTCAGTTAATACAATCTGGGCCTTGTATCAGTAATCTCTGCTCTAAACCTCTCTCAGTTATTACAATCTGGGCCTTCTATCAGTAATCTCTGCCCTAAACCTCTCTCAGTTATTACAATCTGGGCCTTTTATCAGTAATCTCTGCCCTAAACCTCTGTCAGTTATTACAATCTGGGCCTTGTATCAGGAATCTCTGCTCTAAACCTCTCTCAGTTATTACAATCTGGGCCTTGTATCAGGAATCTCTGCCCTAAACCTCTCTCAGTTATTACAATCTGGGCCTTGTATCAGTAATCTCTGCCCTAAACCTCTCTCAGTTATTACAATCTGGGCCTTGTATCAGTAATCTCTGCCCTAAACCTCTCTCAGTTATTACAATCTGGGCCTTGTATCAGAAACAAAACCTTTCACTGCATCCCGATACACGGGATAGGACAGCACGGTGGCACGATGGTTAGCATTGCTGCCTCACGGCACCAGGGAGCCGGCTTCAATTCCATAAGAAATAGGAGCAGGAGTCGGCCATCCAGCCCCTCGAGCCTGCCTCGCCGTTCAATAAGATCATGGCTGATCTGAAGTGGATCAGTTCCACTTTCCCGCTTTCTCCCCAGAACCCTTCATTCACTTGTCTATTAGAAATCTAATCCGTGAGTTCAATATGTTCAGCGAGGGAGCCTCCACCACTTCAATGGGCAGAGAATTCCAGAGATTGGACATCTTTTGAGTGAAAAGAAGTTCCTCCTCAACTCTGTTCCAAACTGCCCTCCCTCCTTATTTTGAGACTGTGCCTCTAGTCCTGGTTTCCTTTCTAAGTGGGAGTTTTTCTCTGAAAGTAGGCAGTCAAGTTGAGAAGGTTGTTAAGAAGGCATATGGAGTCTTGGTTTTATTGGTAGGGGGATTGAATTTTGGAACCGCAACGTCATGTTGCAACTGTACAAAACTCTAGTGCGGCCGCACTTGGAGTATTGTGTGCAGTTCTGGTCCCCACATTATAAGAAAGATGTGGAGGCATTGGAGAGGGTACAGAGGAGGTTTACCAGGATGTTGCCTGGTATGGAGGGCAGGTCTTATGAAGAGAGGCTGAGGGATTTGAGGTTGTTTTCGTTAGAAAGGAGGCGGCTAAGAGGGGACCTTATCGAAACATATAAGATGATTAGAGGTTTAGATAGGGTGGACAGTGATAGCCTTTTTCCTAGGATGGAGAAAGCTAGCACGAGGGGACACAGCTTTAAATTAAGGGGTGATAGTTATAGGACGGATATCAGAGGTAGGTTCTTTACCCAAAGGGTGGTTCGGGAGTGGAATGCCCTGCCTGCAGCAGTTGTAGATGCGCCAAGTTTGGTGGCGTTTAAGAGGTTAGTTGATAAGTATATGGAAGAGAAGGGAATGGTTTAGTTTGGAGGGGCATTGCTTTTTATATTGGTCGGCACAACATCGAAGGCCGAAGGGCCTGTTCTGTGCTGTAATGTTCTATATGTTCTATGAATCTCTCTCCCTCTCCCCTATCCAGCCCCTTCATTATCTTGTAAGTCTCTATAAGATCCCCCCTCAGCTTCTAAACTCCAATGAGTACAGGCGCAGTCTATTCAATCTCCCTTCATAAACTAACCCCCTCATCTCCGGGATCAGCCTGGTGAACCTTCTCTGTACTCCCTCCAAGGTCAATATATCCTTTCACAAATAAGGGGACTGAAACTGCAAACAGTACTCCAGTTGCGGCCTCACCTTGTACAATTGCAGCAAGAGACCTCATTGCTTTTATATTCTATCCCCCTCCCGATTCCGGCCTAGGGTTGCTGTCTGTGTGGAGTTTGCACATTCTCCCCGTGTCTGCGTGGGTTTGCAGTGTACAGGTTAGGAGGACTGGCCTTGCTAAATTGCCCCTTAGTGTCAGGGGGACTCGCTGGAGCAAATCCATGGGGTTATGGGGATAGGAGTATGTCGGTGTAGACTCGATGGGCTGAATGGTCTCCTCCTGCATTGTAGGGATTCTATGATTCTATTCCATGTAACAATAATAAATTAAATCAAATTAATCCGTTGACGTTCAGACAGTCGCATGATTACAGATTGGATCTTATTGTAACATTACGGTCCCACCTGAGCTGAGCTCAGCAGCGTTCTGTCTGTATTGTGTGAATCCAGCCTGGAAAGATCCACTAATGTCGCTAATTCTGCCAAGACAGAAACAGAAAGAGTGTTTGTATTCCCCGTGATACGACCCCTTAATGATGAACCACACGGTGGGAGAGGGATAGAGAGAGAGAGGGAGAGAGAGAGATGGAGGGATGCAGAGTAACAGAGAGATAGGGAGAGGGAGCAATGCAGAGAGTGAGAGTTAGACACTGAGATTCACTCAGATGGATAGTGAGTGTCAGGGGAGTTCGAGACGCTACAGAAGCAGGGTAAAGATTTGAAAATGAAGGAGTGTTTCTCTCCTTTTTTTGAAAAAAACTATCCACACTCAGACCGGTTCCATTTCACACTCTCTGCTCAGGCCTGTGTTGGGGGGTGTTTAGTGTGGGATCAGTGTTTGCTTTTGTCAGTGAGATTCCCAACAAGGGGAACAGATGTTTAAACACGTAAACTTTACAAAACCAAACTAGACAGAGAGGGAATCAGCCTCATGCCTTCAATAAAACGATCTTCCCTCCAGAGATTGTGGATTCAGCTCAGAGCTGAAAATACGAGGCCTTCAGCATCAAAACACACAGACACAGAGAGAGAGAGAAAAACACAGAGAGACAGAGACAGAGAGAGACACAGAGACACACAGAGAGAAAAACACACAGAGACACAGAGAGAAAAACACAGAGAGACAAGAGACAGAGAGAGACACAGAGAAACACAGAGAGAAAAACACACAGAGACACACAGAGAAACACAGAGAGACAGAGACAGAGAGAGACAGAGACACACAGAGAGAAAAACACACAGAAACAGACAGAGAGAAAACACAGAGAGAGACACGGAGAAACACAGAGACACAGAGACACACACACAGAGAAAAACACACAGAGACAGAAACACAGAGTAACACAGGGACACAGAGAGAAAAACACAGAGAGAGACAGACACAGAGGAACACAGAGACACAGAGAGAGAAACACAGAGAGACAGAGACACAGAGAAACACAGAGACACACAGAGAGAAAAACACAGAGAGACAGAGACACAGAGAAACACAGAGACACACAGAGAGAAAAACACAGAGAGACAGAGACACAGAGAAACACAGAGACACACAGAGAGAAAAACACAGAGACACAGAGCAACACAGAGACACACAGAGAGAAAAACACAGAGAGACAGAGACACAGAGAAACACAGAGACACAGAGACACACACAGAGAGAAAAACACAGAGAGACCGAGATACAGAGAAACACAGACACACAGAGAGACAGAGACACAGAGAGACAGAGACACAGAGAAACACAGAGAGACAGAGACACAGAGACACACAGAGAGAAAAACACAGAGAGACACAGAGAAAAAGAGGCACACAGAGAGAAAAACAGAGAGACAGAGAAACAGAGGAACATAGAGACACACAGAGAAAAACACAGAGACACAGAGGAACATAAAGACACAGAGGAAAACACAGAGAGACAGAGAAACACAGAGAAATACAGGCACACAGAGAGAGAAAAACAGAGAAGACAGAGACACAGAGGAACATAGAGACACACAGAGACACAGAGAGACAGAGACACACAGACACACAGAGAGACAGAGACACAGAGAAGCACAGACACACAGAGAAAAACACAGAGAGACAGAGAAACACACAGACACACAGACACACAGACACACAGAGAGAAAAACACAGAGAGACAGAGAAACACAGAGAAACACAGAGAGAAAAACAGAGAAACAGAGACACAGAGAAACACAGACACACAGAGAAAAATACAGAGAGACAGAGAAACACAGAGACACACAGACACACAGAGAGAAAAACACAGAGAGAGACAGACACAGAGAAACACAGACACACAGAGAGAAAAACACAGAGAGACAGAAAAACACACAGACACACAGAGACACAGAGAGACACAGAGAGAAAAATATACAGTGACACAGAGACACAGAGATACACAGAGAGAAACACAGAAAGACTGAGACACAGAGAAACACGGAGACACAGAGAGACAGAGACACAGAGAGACACAGAGAGACAGAGACACAGAGAGACAGAGACACACAGACCCACAAAGAAAAGAGACACACAGAGAGGTAGAGATCAAGAGAGATATGGACACAGAGAAATACAAGGACACAGAGAGGCAGAGAGATTGAGACAGAGAGACAGATACACAGAGATAGAGAGTCATAGATACAGAGAAATACAGAGACACAGAGAGATACATAGATACCGACAAAGAGACAGAAAGAGACACAGATACAGAGAAATACAGAGACACAGAGAGATACACAGATACAGACAAAGAGACACAGATACAGAGAAATACAGAGACACAGAGAGATACATAGATACCGACAAAGAGACAGAAAGAGACACAGATACAGAGAAATACAGAGACACAGAGAGATACACAGATACAGACAAAGAGACACAGATACAGAGAAATACAGAGACACAGAGAGATACACAGATACAGACAAAGAGACACAGATACAGAGAAATACAGAGACAGAGCCACACAGATATGTAGAGATATATATAGAGAGACACACACAAAATCATACTAACAGAGATATAGAGAAAGAGAGATGGAGTTAGACAAAGTCAGAATTTATTAATTTTGCATTCAATGTTTATTAAAAATCCAGAGAATATTTTATAGGAGAATTGATTTTAAAGTTAACACTGTGAATATGATCTTTGAGCTTCACACTGGGATCAGAATCCATTCGATCTGAGCTGCCCAGGATCTGTACAACTGTAACAGAGAGCACAAAGAGAAAAAACACAGCTTAATATCACGGGAAATGAACAATTGTGACTAAGGAACAAGAAAAGTTATTTATATTTACATGAAGTTTAAACTACAAGAAAAATATTAACTACAATTAATACACTCCCTGTTATTCCAATCTGGGCCTTGTATCAGTAATCTCTGCTCTAAACCTCTCTCAGTTATTACAATCTGGGCCTTGTATCAGTAGAACATAGAACAGAGAACATTACAGCACAGAACAGGCCCTTCGGCCTTCGATGTTGCGCCGACCAATATAAAAAGCAATGCCCCTCCAAACTAAACCATTCCCTTCTCTTCCATATACTTATCAACTAACCTCTTAAACGCCACCAAACTTGGCGCATCTACAACTGCTGCAGGCAGGGCATTCCACTCCCGAACCACCCTTTGGGTAAAGAACCTACCTCTGATATCCGTCCTATAACTATCACCCCTTAATTTAAAGCTGTGTCCCCTCGTGCTAGCTTTTTCCATCCTAGGAAAAAGGCTATCACTGTCCACCCTATCTAAACCTCTAATCATCTTATATGTTTCGATCAGGTCCCCTCTTAGCCTCCTCCTTTCTAACGAAAACAACCTCAAATCCCTCAGCCTCTCCTCATAAGACCTGCCCTCCATACCAGGCAACATCCTGGTAAACCTCCTCTGTACCCTCTCCAATGCCTCCACATCTTTCTTATAATGTGGGGACCAGAACTGCACACAATACTCCAAGTGCGGCCGCACTAGAGTTTTGTACACTTGCAACATGACGTTGCGGCTCCGAAATTCAATCCCTCTACCAATAAAAGCCAAGACTCCATATGCCTTCCTAACAAACTTCTCGACTAATCTCTGAGTAATCTCTGCTCTAAACCTCTCTCAGTGCTTACAATCTGGGCCTTGTATCAGTAATCTGTGCCCTAAACCTCTCTCAGTGATTACAATCAGGGGCTTGTATCAGGAATCTCTGCTCTAAACCTCTCTCAGTTATTACAATCTGGGCCTTGTATCAGTAATCTCTGCTCTAAACCTCTCCCAGTTATTATAATCTGGACCTTGTATCAGGAATCTCTGGTCTAAACCTCTCTCAGTTATTACAATCTGGGCCTTGTACCAGTAATCTCTGCCCTAAACCTGTCTCAGTTATTACAATCTGGCCCTTGTATCAGTAATCTCTTCCCTCAACCTCTCTCAGTGATTACAATCTGGGCCTTGTATCAGTAATCTCTGCCCTAAACCTCTCTCAGTGCTTACAATCTGGGCCTTGTATCAGTAATCTCTGGCCTAAACATCTCTCAGTTATTACAATCTGGGCCTTCTATCAGTAATCTCTTCCCTAAACCTCTCTCAGTTATTACAATCTGGGCCTTGTATCAGTAATCTCTGCCATAAACCTCTCTCAGTTATTACAATCTGGGCCTTGCACCAGTAATCTCTGCTCTGAACCTCTCTCAGTTATTACAATCTTGGCCCCTGTATCAATAATCTCTGCCCTAAACCTCTCTCAGTTATTACAATCTGGGCCTTGTATCAATAATCTCTGCCCTAAACCTCTCTCAGTGATTACAATCTGGGCCTTCTGTCAGTAATCTCTTCCCTAAACCTCTCTCAGTTATTACAATCTGGCCCTTGTATCAGTAATCTCTTCCTTCAACCTCTCTCAGTTATTACAATCCAGGCCTTGTATCAGTAATCCCTGCCCTAAACCTCTCCCAGTTATTACAATCTAGCCCTTGTATCAGTAATCCCTGCCCTAAACCTCTCTCAGTTATTACAATCTGCGCCTTGTATCAGTAATCTCTGCTCTGAACCTCTCTCAGTTATTACAATCTGGGCCTTGTATCAGTAATCTCTGCTCTAAACCTCTCTCAGTTATTACAATCTGGGCCTTGTATCAGTAATCTCTGCTCTAAACCTCTCTCAGCTATTACAATCTGGGCCTTGTATCAGTAATCTCTTCCCTAAACCTCTCTCAGTTATTACAAGCTGGGCCTTGTGTCAGTAATCTCTTCCCTAAACCTCTCTCAGCTATTACAATCTCGGCCTTGTATCAGTAATCTCTTCCCTAAACCTCTCTCAGTTATTACAACCTGGGCTTTGTATCAGTAATCTCTGCTCTAAACCTCTCTCTGTTATTACAATCTGGGCCTTGCACCAGTAATCTCTGCTCTAAACCTCTCTCAGTTATTAAAATCTTGGCCCCTGTATCAATAATCTCTGCCATAAACCTCTCTCAGTTATTACAATCTGGGCCTTGTATCAGTAATCTCTGCCCTAAACCTCTCTCAGTGATTACAATCAGGGCCTTCTGTCAGTAATCTCTTCCCTAAACCTCTCTCAGTTATTACAATCTGGCCCTTGTATCAGTAATGTCTTCCCTCTACCTCTCTCAGTTATTACAATCCAGGCCTTGTATCAGTAATCCCTGCCCGAAACCTCTCCAAGTTATTACAATCTAGCCCTTGTATCAGTAATCTCTTCCCTAAACTTCTCTCAGTTATTACAATCTGGGCCTTGTATCAGTAATCTCTGCCCTAAACCTCTCTCAGTTATTACAATCTGGGCCTTGTATCAGTAATCCCTGCCCTAAACCTCTCTCAGTTATTACAATCTGGGCCTTGTATCAGTAATCTCTGCTCTAAACCTCTCTCAGTCATTACAATCTGGGCCTTGTATCAGTAATCTCTGCTCTAAACCTCTCTCAGTTATTACAATCTGGGCCTTGTATCAGTAATCTCTTCCCTAAACCTCTCTCAGTTACTACAATCTGGGCCTTGTGTCAGTAATCTCTTCCCTAAACCTCTCTCAGTTATTACAATCTGGGCCTTGTATCAGTAATCTCTGCCCTAAACCTCTCTCAGTTATTACAATCTGGGCCTTGTATCAGTAATCTCTGCCCTAAACCTCTCTCAGTTATTACAATCTGGGCCTTGTATCAGTAATCTCTGCCCTAAACCTCTCTCAGTTATTACAATCTGGGCCTTGTATCAGAAACAAAACCTTTCACTGCATCGCGATACACGGGATAGGACAGCACGGTGGCACGATGGTTAGCATTGCTGCCTCACGGCACCAGGGAGCCGGCTTCAATTCCATAAGAAATAGGAGCAGGAGTCGGCCATCCAGCCCCTCGAGCCTGCCTCGCCGTTCAATAAGATCATGGCTGATCTGAAGTGGATCAGTTCCACTTTCCCGCTTTCTCCCCAGAACCCTTCATTCCCTTGTCTATTAGAAATCTAATCCGTGAGTTCAATATGTTCAGCGAGGGAGCCTCCACCACTTCAATGGGCAGAGAATTCCAGAGATTGGACATCTTTTGAGTGAAAAGAGGTACCTCCTCAACTCTGTTCCAAACTGCCCTCCCTCCTTATTTTGAGACTGTGCCTCTAGTTCTGGTTTCCCTTCTAAGTGGGAAGAATGTCTCTCCCTCTCCCCTATCCAGCCCCTTCATTATCTTGTAAGTCTCTATAAGATCCCCCCTCAGCTTCTAAACTCCAATGAGTACAGGCCCAGTCTATTCAATCTCCCTTCATAAACTAACCCCCTCATCTCCGGGATCAGCCTGGTGAACCTTCTCTGTTCTCCCTCCAAGGTCAATATATCCTTTCACAAATAAGGGGACTGAAACTGCAAACAGTACTCCAGTTGCGGCCTCACCTTGTACAATTGCAGCAAGAGACCTCATTGCTTTTATATTCTATCCCCCTCCCGATTCCGGCCTAGGGTTGCTGTCTGTGTGGAGTTTGCACATTCTCCCCGTGTCTGCGTGGGTTTGCAGTGTACAGGTTAGGAGGACTGGCCTTGCTAAATTGCCCCTTAGTGTCAGGGGGACTCGCTGGAGCAAATCCATGGGGTTATGGGGATAGGAGTATGTCGGTGTAGACTCGATGGGCTGAATGGTCTCCTCCTGCATTGTAGGGATTCTATGATTCTATTCCATGTAACAATAAGAAATTGAATCAAATTAATCCGTTGACGTTCAGAGTGTCGCATGATTACAGATTGGATCTTATTGTAACATTACGGTCCCACCTGAGCTGAGCTCAGCAGCGTTCTGTCTGTATTGTGTGAATCCAGTCTGGAAAGATCCACTAATGTCGCTAATTCTGCCAAGACAGAAACAGAAAGAGTGTTTGTATTCCCCGTGATACGACCCCTTAATGATGAACCACACGGTGGGAGAGGGATAGAGAGAGAGAGGGAGAGAGAGAGATGGAGGGATGCAGAGTAACAGAGAGATAGGGAGAGGGAGCAATGCAGAGAGTGAGAGTTAGACACTGAGATTCACTCAGATGGATAGTGAGTGTCAGGGGAGTTCGAGACGCTACAGAAGCAGGGTAAAGATTTGAAAATGAAGGAGTGTTTCTCTCCTTTTTTTGAAAAAAACTATCCACACTCAGACCGGTTCCATTTCACACTCTCTGCTCAGGCCTGTGTTGGGGGGTGTTTAGTGTGGGATCAGTGTTTGCTTTTGTCAGTGAGATTCCCAACAAGGGGAACAGATGTTTAAACACGTAAACTTTACAAAACCAAACTAGACAGAGAGGGAATCAGCCTCATGCCTTCAATATAACGATCTTCCCTCCAGATATTGTGGATTCAGCTCAGAGCTGAAAATACGAGTCCTTCAGCATCAAAACACACAGACACAGAGAGAGAGAGAAAAACACAGAGAGACAGAGAGAGACACAGAGACACACAGAGAGAAAAACACACAGAGACACAGAGAGAAAAACACACAGAGACACAGAGAGAAAAACACAGAGAGACAGAGACAGAGAGAGACACAGAGACACACAGAGAGAAAAACACACAGAGACACAGAGAGAAAAACACAGAGAGACAGAGACAGAGAGAGACACAGAGACACACAGAGAGAAAAACACAGAGAGACAGAGACACAGAGACACACAGAGAGAAACACACAGAGAGACAGAGACACACACAGAGAGACAGAGACACAGAGAAACACGGAGAGACACAGACACACAGAGAGAAAAACACAGAGAGACAGAGACACAGAGAAACACAGACACACAGACAGAAAGACACACAGAGAGAAAACCACAGAGACACAGAGAAACACAGAGACACAGAGAGAAAAACACAGAGAGACAGAGACACAGAGGCACACAGAGACACACAGAGAGAAAAACACAGAGAGACAGAGACACACAGGGAGAAAAATATACAGAGAGAGACACACACACAGAAACACAGAGATACACAGACACACAGAGAGACACAAAGAAAAGAGACACACAGAGAGATAGAGATCAAGAGAGATATGGACACAGAGAAATACAAGGACACAGAGAGGCAGAGAGATTGAGACAGAGAGACACAGATACACAGAGATAGAGAGTCACAGATACAGATACAGAGACAGAGAGAGAGAGACACACACAGATACAGATACAGAGAGACAGAGACAAGATACAGAGCAGATACAGAGAGAGAGAGACACAACAGATACAGAGAGAGAGAGACAGATACAGAGACAGAGAGACAGACACACAGATACAGAGACAGATACAGAGAGAGAGAGACACAGATACAGATACAGAGAGAGAGAGACAGATACAGAGACAGAGACAGACACACAGATACAGAGACAGAGAGACACACAGATACAGAGACAGAGAGAGACAGACACACAGACACAGATACAGATACAGAGACAGAGAGACACACAGATACAGAGACAGAGAGAGACAGACACACAGATACAGATACAGATACAGAGACAGAGAGACACACAGATACAGAGACAGAGAGAGACAGACACACAGACACAGATACAGATACAGAGACAGAGAGAGACAGACACACAGACACAGATACAGATACAGAGACAGAGAGACACACAGATACAGATACAGAGACAGAGAGAGACAGACACACAGACACAGATACAGATACAGAGACAGAGAGACACACAGATACAGAGACAGAGAGAGACAGACACACAGACACAGATACAGATACAGAGACAGAGAGAGAACAGACACAAACAGAGACGAGAGAGACAGACACACAGACACAGATACAAGATACAGAGAAAGAGAGACACACAGACAGATACAGATAAGACACAGAACAGATACAGAGACCGAGAGATACAGAACAGAGACAGACAGACAGACACAGATACAGATACAGAGAAGAGAGACACACAGATACAGAGACAGAGAGAGACAGACACACAGACACAGATACAGATACAGAGACAGAGAGAGACAGATACAGATACAGAGACAGAGAGAGACAGACACAAGACACAGATACAGAGACAGAGAGAGACAGACACACAGACACAGATACAGATACAGAGACAGAGAGACACACAGATACAGAGACAGAGACAGAGAGAGACAGACACACAGATACAGATACAGATACAGAGACAGAGAGACACACAGATACAGATACAGAGACAGAGAGAGACAGACACACAGACACAGATACAGATACAGAGACAGAGAGACACACAGATACAGATACAGAGACAGAGAGAGACAGAAACACAGGATACAGATACAGATACAGAGAAACAGAGACACACAGATAACAGCATACAGAGACAGAGAGACAGACACACAGACCACAGATACAGATACAGAGGACAGAGAGACACACAGATACAGATACAGAGACCGAGAGAGACAAGACACATAGATTTTCCAGTTGTGCCTCCCTGTCTGGGTCACCTAAAACGTTGTGTCAATAAGAGGGAAGATCCCAGTCTGGGCACACAAAAAACAAAAGTGATATTTATCTCGATTCTATAAAAAACAGCTGCACCTGAGATACTGGAGAGTTTTTTCTAATTCTCTCAAGTATTTACACAGTCATGAACCATTCCCTACTGCACATGTGGTGCTGTGGAAAATATTCTACAGATGTGTGTGGGTGAGAGAGAGAGTTGTGTGTGTGAGAGAGTAGTGAGAGAGAGGTGTGTGAGGCAGAGGTGTGTGAGAGAGGTGTGTGTGAGAGAGTGTGATGAGAGAGTGATGCAATCGTGAGGCGTGACGAGGTTTTCCGCGGAGAGAGTGTGAGAGAGAGAGAGTGTTTGTGTGTGAGAGAGTGTGAGGAAGAGAGTGTGTGTGGGAGGGAGAGAGTGCGTGTGAAAGGAGTGTGTGAGGAGAGAACAGTGTGTGTGAGAGAGAGAATGTAGTGTGAGGGAGAGAGAGTGTGTGAGGGAGAAAGTGCGCCTGTGAGAGAGAGAGTGCGTGGAGAGAGACAAGTGCGTGTGAGAGAGAGAAAGTGGTTGTATGTGTGTGAGACAGTGTGAAAGAGAGTGAATGTGTGAGAGACAGTGTGTGTGTGCTTGTGTGGTCTGAGAGAGAAGAGAGTTTTAGACCCCATTATTACAATCTGGACCTTACATCAGTAATCTCTTCCCAGAACCCCTCTCAGTTATTACAATCTGGGCCTTGTATCAGTAATCTCTGTCCTAAACCTCTCTCAGTTATTACAATCTGGGCCTTGTATCAGTAATCTCTGCCCAAAACCCCTCTCAGTTATTACAATCTGGGCCTTGTATCAGTAATCTGAACACTGAGAAGTTATTTCCTCCGGTATCTCAGTCTGTGAATGATGATGGAGCTTCCACAGCTCTCTGGGATAGAGAATTCCAAAGATTTACCCTCACGGAAGCACACGGGATTGAGGGGGAGTTGGCGAGAGGGATTGGAAACGGGTCGGGTATTTGGACACAGAGGGTGGGGGGTAGAAAGCTGTTTGAGAGACTGGAGGCCTGTGTCCAGTGGTGGGGTCCCACACGGCTCAGTGCTGGGCTGTTTGTTATTGTTCTATTGAAATGTTCCAGATGGGAACGTGGGGGCAATGAGAAGCAAGGGGTCCAGATGATCCCAGGATTGGGCGGATGGTTAATAGGGAAGAAGGTGGGAGGTTACAGGAAGATATAACTGGGTTGGTCAGATAGGCAGAGTTTAATCGGGTGACGTTTAGACAGTCGCATGATTACAGATTCGATCTTATTGTAACATTACGGTCCCACCTGAGCTGAGCTCAGCAGCGTTCTGTCTGTATTGTGTGAATCCAGTCTGGAAAGATCCACTAATGTCACTAATTCTGCCAAGACAGAAACAGAAAGAGTGTTTCTCCTACAGAGACACAGACAGATACACAGATACAGACAAAGAGACAGAAAGACCCACAGATACAGAGAAATACAGAGACACAGAGAGATACACAGATACAGACAAAGAGACAGAAAGACCCACAGATACAGAGAAATACAGAGACACAGAGAGATACACAGATACAGACAAAGAGACACAGATACAGAGAAATAGAGACACAGAGAGAGACACAGATACAGACAAAGAGACAGAGATACAGAGAAATACAAAGACAGAGCCACACAGATACAGACAAAGAGACACAGATACAGAGAAATAGAGACACAGAGAGACACACAGATACAGACAAAGAGACAGAAAGAGACACAGAGCCACACAGATATGTAGAGATATATATAGAGAGACACACACAAAATCATACAAACAGAGATATAGAGAAAGAGAGATGGAGTTAGACAAAGTCAGAATTTATTAATTTTGCATTCAATGTTTATTAAAAATCCAGAGAATATTTTATAGGAGAATTGATTTTAAAGTTAACACTGTGAATATGATCTTTGAGCTTCACACTGGGATCAGAATCCATTCGATCTGAGCTGCCCAGGATCTGTACAACTGTAACAGAGACCAGAAAGAGAAAACACACAGCTCAACATCACGGGAATGAACAAATTGTGAATAAGGAACAGAAAAGTTATTATATACATGAACTTTAAACTAAAAAAATATAACTACATAATAAGACTCCCTGTTATTACAATCTGGGCCTTGTATCAGTACCCAAACCCAAAACACACACAAATCTCTGCCCCCTAAAACCTCTCTCAGTTATTACAATCTGGGCCTTGTATCAGTAATCTCTGCCCTAAACCTCTCTCAGTTATTACAATCTGGGCCCTGTATCAGTAAACTCTGCCCGAAACCTCTCTCAGTTATTGAGAGAGTGCGTGTGAGAGAGGGAGTGCGTGTGAGAGAGAGAGTGTGTTAGAGAGAGAGTGCGTGTGAGAGAGAGAGTGCGTGTGAGAGAGAGAGTGCGTGTGAGAGAGAGTGCGTGTGAGAGAGAGAGTGTGTGTGAGAGAGAGAGTGCGTGTGAGGGAGAGAGTGCGTGTGAGAGAGAGAGTGCGTGTGAGAGAGAGAGTGTGTGTGAGGAAGAGAGTGCGTGTGAGAGAGAGTGCGTGTGAGAGAGAGGAGTATGAGTGAGAGAGTGCATTTGAGAGAGACAGTGCGTTTGAGAGAGAAGGCGAGTGCGTGAGTGAGAGTGCGTCGAGAGAAGAGTGTGTGTGAGAGAGAGAGTGCGTGTGAGAGACGAGTGCGTTTGAGAGAGAGAGTGCGCGTTGTGATGAGAGAGGTGTGTGTGAGGGAGAGAGTGTGTGTGAGGAGAGAGTGCGTGTGAGAGAGAGTGCGTGTGAGAGAGACAGTGCGTATGAGAGAGACAGTGTGTGTGAGAGAGAGAATGTGTGTATGTATGTGTGTGAGAGAGTGTGCATGAGAGTGAATGTGTGAGAGACAGTGTGTGTGTGTTTGTGTGTGTGTGAGAGAGAAGAGAGTGTAACACTCCATTATTACAATTTGGACCTTACATCAGTAACCTCTGCCCCAAAACCTCTCTCAGTTATTACAATCTGGGCCTTGTATCAGTAATCTCTGCCCTAAACCTCTCTCAGTTATTACAATCTGGGCCTTGTATCAGTAATCTCTGCTCTAAACCTCTCTCAGTTATTACAATCTGGGCCTTGTATCAGTAATCTCTTTCCTAAACCTCTCTCAGTTATTACAATCTGGGCCTTGTATCAGTAATCTCTGCCCTAAACCTCTCTCAGTTATTACAATCTGGGCCTTGTATCAGTAATCTCTGCCCTAAACCTCTCTCAGTTATTACAATCTGGGCCTTGTATCAGTAATCTCTGCCCTAAACCTCTCTCAGTTATTACAATCTGGGCCTTGTATCAGTAATCTCTGCCCTAAACCTCTCTCAGTTATTACAATCTGGGCCTTGTATCAGTAATCTCTGCCCTAAACCTCTCTCAGTTATTACAATCTGGGCCTTGTATCAGTAATCTCTGCCCTAAACCTCTCTCAGTTATTACAATCTGGGCCTTGTATCATAATCTCTGCCCTAAACCTCTCTCAGTTATTACAATCTGGGCCTTGTATCAGTAATCTCTGCCCTAAACCTCTCTCAGTTATTACAATCTGGGCCTTGTATCAGTAATCTCTGCCCTAAACCTCTCTCAGTTATTACAATCTGGGCCTTGTATCAGTAATCTCTGCCCTAAACCTCTCTCAGTTATTACAATCTGGGCCTTGTATCAGTAATCTCTGCCCTAAACCTCTCTCAGTTATTACAATCTGGGCCTTGTATCAGTAATCTCTGCCCTAAACCTCTCTCAGTTATTACAATCTGGGCCTTGTATCAGTAATCTCTGCCCTAAACCTCTCTCAGTTATTACAATCTGGGCCTTGTATCAGTAATCTCTGCCCTAAACCTCTCTCAGTTATTACAATCTGGGCCTTGTATCAGTAATCTCTGCCCTAAACCTCTCTCAGTTATTACAATCTGGGCCTTTTATCAGTAATCTCTGCCCTAAACCTCTCTCGTTATTACAATCTGGGCCTTGTATCAGTAATCTCTGCCCTAAACCTCTCTCAGTTATTACAATCTGGGCCTTGTATCAGTAATCTCTGCCCTAAACCTCTCTCAGTTATTACAATCTGGGCCTTGTATCAGTAATCTCTGCTCCAAAACCTCTCTCAGTTATTACAATCTGGGCCTTGTATCAGTAATCTCTGTCTAAACCTCTCTCAGTTATTACAATCTGGGCCTTGTATCAGTAATCTCTGTCCTAAACCTCTCTCAGTTATTACAATCTGGGCCTTGTATCAGTAAATCTCTGCCCTAAACCTCTCTCAGTTATTACAATCTGGGCCTTGTATCAGTAATCTCTGCTCTAAACCTCTCTCAGTTATTACAATCTGGCCTTGTATCAGTAATCTCTGCCCAACCCCCAAACAACCACAAACCCCAAACCCCCAACACAACCCCAAAACCCAAACACCCCAAAACAACCCCCACAACAACCCCCTAAACCTCTCAGTTATACAATCTGGGCCTTGTACAGTAATCTCTTCCCTAAACCTCTCTCAGTTATTACAATCTGGGCATTGTATCAGAATCTATGCCCTAAACCTCTCAGTTATTACAATCTGGGCCTTGTATCAGAAACAAAACCTTCACTGCACCCGATACACGGATAGGACAGCACGGTGACACGATGGTTAGCATGCTGCCTCACGGCACAGGAGCCGGATTCAATTCCATAAGAAAAGGAGAAGGAGCGGCCATCAAGCCCTCGAGCCTGCCCGCCGTTCAATAAGATCAGGCTGATCTGAAGTGGATCAGTTCCAATTTCCCGCTTTCTCCCCAGAACCCTCATTCACTGTCTATTAGAAATCTAATCCGTGAGTTCAAATGTTCAAGCCAGGGAGCCTCCACCACTTCAATGGGCAGAGAATTCCAGAGATTGGACATCTTTTGAGTGAAAATAAGTTCCTCCTCAACTCTGTTCCAAACTGCCCTCCCCCCTATTTTGAGATGTGCCTCTAGTCCTGTTCCCATCTAAGTGGGAAGAATCTCTCTCCATCTCACCTACCACCACTTCATTATCTGTAAGTCCCTATAAGATCCCCCCTCAGCTTCTAAAACTCCAATGAGTACATGCCCAGTCTATTCAATATCCCTTCAAAACTAAACCCACTCATCTCCGGGATCAGCCTGTGAACCTTCTTGTTCTCCCCCAAGGTCAATATATCCTTTCAAAAATAAAGGGACTGAAAACTGCAAACAGTACTCCAGTTGCGGCCTCAACTTGTACATTGCAGCAAGAGACCACATTGCTTTTAAATTCTATCCCCCTCCCGATTCCGGCCTAGGGTTGCTGTCTGTGTGGAGTTGCACATTATCACCTGTCTGCGTGGGTTTCCAGTGTACAGGTAGGAGGACTGGCCTTGCTAAATTGCCCCTTAGTGTCACGGGGACTCGCTGGAGCAAATCCATGGGGTTATGGGATAGGAGTATGTCGGTGTAGACTCGATGGGCTGAATGGTCTCCTCCTGCATTGTAGGGATTCAATGATTCTATCCATATAAACAAAATAAATTAAATCAAATTAATCCGTGACTTTCAGACAGTCGCATGATCACAGATGAATACTTATTGTAACATTACGGTCCCACCTGAGCTGAGCTCAGCAGCGTTCTGTCTGTATGTGTGAATCAGCCTGGAAAAAGATCCACTAATGCGCTAATCTGCCAAGACAGAAACAGAAAGAGTGTTTGTATCCCAGTGATACGACCCCTTAATGATGAACCAAACGGTGAGGAGAGGGATAGAGAGAGAGAGGGAACGAGAGAGAGATGGAAAGGATGCAAAAAAAGAGTAAAAAAACAAAAACAGAGAGACTAGGGAGAGGGAGCAATGCAGAGAGGAGAGTAGACACTGAGATTCACTCAGATGGATAGTGAGTGCTCAGGGAGTTCCAGAGACGCTACAGAAAGCAGGCGCAAAGATGAAAAAGAACAGTATGTTCTCTCCTTTTTTTGAAAAAAACTATCAACACTCAGAGGTTCCATTTCACACTCTCTGCCTCAGCCTGTGTTGGGGGGTGTTTATGGTGGGATCAGTGTTTTCTCTTTGTCGTCCAGAATCCCAAACAAGTGGAACAGATGTTTAACAACACGTAAAACTTTACCAAAACCAACTGACAGAGAGGGAATCAGCCTCATGCCTTCAATATAAACGATCTTACCCCAGAGATTGTGGATTCAGCTCACGAGCTAAAAATACTAGTCCTCAGCTCCAAAACACACAGACACAGAGAGAGAGAGAAAAAAAACAGAGAACAGGACACAGACACAGAGACACAAGAGAGAAAAACACACAGAAGACACAGAGAGAAAAAACACAGAGAGACAGAGACAGAGAGAGACACAGAGACACACAGACAGAAAAACACAGAGACAAGAGAGAAAAAAAAACACAGAGAGACAGATACACAGAGAACACAAGACACACAGAGAGAAAAAACACAGAGAGACAGAGACACAGAGAAACACAGAGAGAAAACACACAGAGAGACAGAGACACCACACAGAGGAGACAGAGACACAGAGAAACACCGAGACACACAGACAAACAGAGAAAAAAAACACAAAGAGACAGAGACACAGAGAAACAACAGAAACCACAAAGAAAACAAACAGAGAGAAAAAACCACAGAAACACAGAGCAAAACACAGACACCAGAGAGAAAAAACACAGAGATACAGAGACACACAGAAAGAAAAAACACAGAGAGAGACACACAACACAGAAACACCAGAGACACACGAAACACAGAAGACACAAAGAAAAGAGAAACACAGAGAGACAGAGACAAAAAAACCCAGAGAAAAACAAACACAGAGAGACACACACATCTAGACACAGAGACAAAAATACACAGAATAACAGGACACAGATACAACAGAGACACACAGAGAGAAAACACACAGATACAGACACAGAGACAAACACAAGACACAGAGCAGATACCAGAGAGACGAGAGACACAACAGACAACACAGAGACACACATACGACACAGAGAGAAAAACACAAGAAACAGAGCACAGATAAACAACAGAGACACACAGAACAACAAAGAGATAGACAGGACAGACACAGAGACACAAGACAGAACACACAGCAGTGGCAGAGACACAGAGACACACAGATACAGAGAACAGAGAGAGACAGACACACAGACACAGAACAAAACAGACACACAGAGACACACAGATTACAGAGACATATAGGAACCACACAGATAAAGACACAGATACAGAGACAGAGAGCAACACAAGATACAAACAGAGATACAGACACACAGACACAGACAAACAATACAGAGACACAGAGAGATAACAGACACACAGACACAGATACAGATACAGAGAAACAGAGACCACACAGATACACAGACCATACAGACAAAGACACACAGATACAGAAACAGAGACAGAGAAACACAAGAGAAGAGACAGAGGGACAGAGAGAAGACAGACACACAGACACAGTACAGATACAGAGACGGCGAGACACACAGATACAAACAGAGACCGGGTGAGAGACAGACACACCCAGACACAGATGTACAGAGATACAGAGAAAGAGAGACACAACCAGACCAGAAACAGATAAGACACAGAACAGATACAGATGGAAGGACCGTGAGGAATTGTGAAGAGAGACAAACACAAGACACAGATACGATTACAGAGACATGAGAGACAAACAAGACTACAGAGCAGAGAGAGACAGACACACAGACAGATACAGATACAGAGACAGAGAGAGACAGATACAGATACAGAGGACAGAGGAGACAAACATGATACAGATACAGATACAGAGAGAGCAGACACACGGACACAGATACAGATACAGAGGACAGAGAGACACACAGATACAGGAGACAGAGACAGAGAGAGGACAGGACACATAGGATTACAGATACAGATAGAGAGACGAGAGACACACAGATACAGGAGTAGAGCGACAGAGAGAGACAGAACCACAAGATGTTACAGATACAGATACAGAGACAGAGAGACAACACAGATACAGATACAGGAGACAGAGCGAGACCGAAACCACAGGACACAGATACAGATACAGAGAAAGCGAGACACACAGATAACAGCATACAGAGACAGCGAGAGACAGGACACACAGACCACAGATACAGATACAGAGGACAGAGGAGACACACAGATACAGATACAGAGACCGAGAGAGACAAGACACATAGATTTTCCAGTTGTGCCTCCCTGTCTGGGTCACCTAAAACGTTGTGTCAATAAGAGGGAAGATCCCAGTCTGGGCACACAAAAAACAAAAGTGATATTTATCTCGATTCTATAAAAAACAGCTGCACCTGAGATACTGGAGAGTTTTTTCTAATTCTCTCAAGTATTTACACAGTCATGAACCATTCCCTACTGCACATGTGGTGCTGTGGAAAATATTCTACAGATGTGTGTGGGTGAGAGAGAGAGTTGTGTGTGTGAGAGAGTAGTGAGAGAGAGGTGTGTGAGGCAGAGGTGTGTGAGAGAGGTGTGTGTGAGAGAGTGTGATGAGAGAGTGATGCAATCGTGAGGCGTGACGAGGTTTTCCGCGGAGAGAGTGTGAGAGAGAGAGAGTGTTTGTGTGTGAGAGAGTGTGAGGAAGAGAGTGTGTGTGGGAGGGAGAGAGTGCGTGTGAAAGGAGTGTGTGAGGAGAGAACAGTGTGTGGGTGAGAGAGAGGTGTGTGTGTAGTGTGAGGGAGAGGAGAGTGTGTGAGGGATGAGAGTGCGTTCCTTGTGAGTGGAGAGAGTTGCGTGGAGAGATTGAGTGTTTTCTAAGTGTGTGTGAGAGAGAGGAAGTGGTTGTATGTGTGTGAGAGAGTGTGCATGAGAGTGAATGTGTGAGAGACAGTGTGTGTGTGCTTGTGTGGTCTGAGAGAGAAGAGAGGTTTTTAGACTCCATTATTACAATTTGAACCGTACATCAGTAATCTCTTCCCAGAAAGAACCCCTCTCAGTTATTACAATCTGGGCCTTGTATATATCAGTAATCTCTGCTCGAACCTCTCTCAATTATACCAAATCTGGTCCTTGTATCAGATTAATCTCGTCCTAAACCTATCTCCGTTATTACAATTGGCCGTGTATCAGTAATCTGAACACTGCAGAAGGTATTTCCTCCGGTATCTCACAGTCTGATGGATGATGATGGAGCTTCACAGCCCTCTGGGATAGAGAATTCAAGATTTACCCTCACGGAAGCACACGGGATTGAGGAGAGTTGGCGATGAGGGATTGGAAACGGGTAGGGTATTTGCGACACAGAGGGTGGGGGTAGAACGCTGTTTGAGAGACTGGAGCCTGTGTCCAGTGGGTGGGTCCCCACACCGGCTCAGGTGGGCTGTTTGTTATTGTTCTAGTGAAATGTTCCAGATGGGAACGGGGGGCAATGAGAAGCAGGGGTCCAGGATGATCCCAGGATTGGGCGATGGTAATAGGGAGAAGGTGGGAGGTTACAGAAGATATAACTGGGTTGGTCAGATATGCCAGAGTTTAACGGGTGACGTTTCTAGGACAGTCGCATGATCTACAGATTCGATCTTATTGTAAAAACATTACGTCCCACCTGAGCTGAGTCCAGCAAGCGTTCTGTCTGTATTGTGTGAATCCAGTCTGGAAAGATACACTAATGTCGCTAATTCTGCCAAGACAGAAAACAGAAAGAGTGTTTCTCTACAGAGACACAGGAGATACACAGATACAGACAAAGAGACAGAAAGAGGACAAAGATACAGAGAAATAAAGAGACAACAGAGAGATACACAGATACAGACAACGAGACAGAAAGACCCACAGATACAGAAGAAATTAGAGACAAGGAAAGATCACAAGGATACAGACAAAGGACACAGATACAGAGAAATAGAGACACAGAGAGAGACACAATATACAGACAAAGAGACACAGAAGATACCAGAGAAATACAAAGACAGAGCCACACAGGATACAGACAAAGAGACACAGATACAGAGAAATAGAGAACAGAGAGACACACAGATACAGACAAAGAGACAGAAAGAGAAACAGAGCACACAGATATGTAGCATGATAATTATAGAGAGACGCACACAAAAACATACTAACAGAGATATAGAGAAGAGAGATGGTAGTTAGGAAAAAAGGTCAGAATTTATTAATTTTGCATTCAATTTGTTTATTAAAAATCCATGAGAACTATTTTATAGAGAATTGATTTTTAAAGTTAACACTGTGAATATGATCTTGAGCTTCACACTGGGATCAGAATCCATTCGATCTGAGCTGCCCAGGATCTGTTACAACTGTAACAGAGGACCAGAGAGAGAAAACACACAGCTCAACATCACGGGAATGAACAAATTGTGAAATAAGGAACAGAAAAGTTATTATATACATGAACTTTAAACTAAAGAAATATAACTACATAATAGGACTCCCTGTTATTACAATCTGGGCCTTGTATCAGTATCTGCTCTAAACCTGTCAGTGATTAACACTTATGGGTCTTGTATCAGAATCTTCTGCCCCCTAAAACCTCTATCAGTTATTCCAATCTGGGCCTGGTATCAGTAATCTCTGCCCTAAACCTCTCTCAGTATTACAATCTGGGCTTGTCATCAGTAATCTCTGCCCGAAACCTCTCCTCAGTATTGAGAGATGTGCGTTCGTGAGAGAGCGATGTGCGTGTGAGAGAGCGTGGTTCTGAGAGAGAGAGTGTGTGTGAGAGGAGAGTGCGTGTGAGCGGAGAGATTGTCGCTGTGAGGGAGAGAGATGCGTGTCGAGGGAGGATAGTGTGTGTGAGGGCGAGAGGCGTGTGAGGGAGAGAGTGGTGTGAGAGAGAGAGTGCGTTGTGAGAGAGAGGTGTGTGTGAAGAAGAGGAGTTGCATATGAGGGACGGAGAGTGCGTGTGAGAGAGAGGAGTATGTGTGAGAGAGTGCATTTGAGAGGGACAGTGCGTTTGGAGAGCGAAGGCGATAGTGCGTGGTAGTGAGAGTGCGTCGAGAGAAGAGTGTGTAGTGAGAGAGAGAGTGCGGTGTGAGAGACGAGTGCATTTGAGAGAGAGAGTGCGACCGCATATGTGATGAGAGAGGTGTGTGCTGAGGGAGAGAGTGGTGTGTGAGGAGAGAGTGCGTGTGAGAGAGAGCTGCGGTGAGAGCGAAAGTGCGTTATGATCGAGGACAGTGTGTGTGAGAGAGAGAATGTGTGTATGTATGTGTGTGACACATTTGTGCATGAGAGTGAAGTGTGAGAGACAGTGGGGTGGGTGTTTGTGTGTGTGTGAGAGAGTAAGAGATGTAACACTCCATTATTACAATTTGGATCTACATCAGTAACCTCTGCACCCAAAAACCTCTCCAGTTATTACAATCTGGGCCTTGACAGAATCTCTGCCTTAAACCTCTCTCGACTTATTAACAATCGGGGTCGTGTATCAGTAATCTCTGCCAAAACTCTCTCATTATACAATCTGGCCTTGTATCAGTAATCTCTTTCCTAAACCTCTCTCAGTTATTACAAATCTGGCCTTGTAGTCAGTAATCTTGCCCCAAAACCTCTCTCAGTTATTACAATCTGGCCTTGTATCAGTAATATCTGCGTCTAAACCTCTCTCAGTTATTACAATCTGGGCATTGGATCAGTATTCTGCCCTAAACTTCTCAGTTATTACAAATCTGGTCTTGTATCAGTAATCTCTGTCCTAAACCTCTCAGTTATTACAATCTGGGCCTTGTATCAGTAATCTCTGCCATAAACCTCTCTCAGTCATTATTAATCCTGGGCCTTGTATCAGTAATCTCTGGCCCTAATCCTCTCTCAGGTAGATCGGCAGAGCAGGGGCAGAGGGATTTAACCCTGAAAGTGTGAGCTCTGATACAATTTGGAAGAAGGAACAATGTGAGGGAGGATTTAGAGTGTGGGACACTGGGAAGCTCGAGGAACATACGATCTGGGTAAGATTTCCAGATCCCTGAAGGGAGCATGAGCAGGCGGAATCAGGGGCTAAAGAAGCAGATAAAAGAGTTGCTTTGATAAGTCGAGAATAAGAGCAAGAGTTTCAGGTTGGAGTTGGACAGAGTGTTCGTGGCAGGCCACAGCTGGAGCACTGGGTGCAAGCTCTGTTTCACTCACTATCGGGAAGGGAGGGGACTGGCACTGGAAGGGGGAGCTTCAACAGGACGTTCCCTGGGCTGGAGGCTCTGAGCGATAAGACAGACCGGATAGGCTTGATTGTTTTAGAGAAGGCCGAGGGTGACAGGTCGAAGGTGGAGAAAGGTTATCTTATGAGGTGGGGATGGAAGGACAGAGGTGAAGAGGAGGGCAGGTGTTCCGCTCGGTGTGAGGGGGTCCAGCACGAGGGGACAGGATTTTAGTCGGACAAAAGAGCGGGTGAGACAGGGGGAGATTGTGAACAAAACATCACTCCGAGATGGTGTGAGGAGTCAGGACGCACTGTCTGGGAAAGGGAGGGGAGGCCGAAAACCTTTCAAAAACATTTGGTGAATGAGCAATCAAAACATCTCAACGTTTCAAAGATATGGTGCAAGAGATGGAAAATTGGGTCAGCACAACTTTCGTGGAGTTACTGGTGGTCCAGGCTCTATGGGGGCCGTAAGGGCATCTTACTTCACCGTGAGACTCTGAGAAAGGAATTCTCCTAATGATTTCACTCCTAAAATCCCTAACCCCCCTTACTCTGAGACCAGTGCGGGCTCACTGTTCTGTGTGAAGCTTGCACATTCTCCCCGGTCGGCGTGGGTGTCCTCCGGGTGCTCTGTTTCCTCCCACAGTGCGAAAGACGTGATGGTTAGGGTGTATCCAGCGTGCTAAATCACCCTCAGTGTTACCCAAAACAGGTGCCAGGCTTGGTGACTACAGGCTTTTAACAGTAACTTCATCGCAGTGTTAATGTAACTCTACTTGTGACACTAATGAATACATTTTGAAAGCTGATACTAGATTCCCCCATGTTGGCTAGTTCTGTGAGTAGTTCATGTGGATGTTTAAAGATTATGTCAATAATTCTTTAAAAGAAGATTAAAGAAATTCTGGTTTCTTCCCACACAGTCAAGAATGTGGGGTTCGGGGATGATGGGCCATCAAATTGCCCCTTAGTGTCAGGGGAAATAAATAAACAAACAACGAGCAAGGGTCAATATGTATATTGCAGTGGTAGATGAGGTTTTAGACAACTATTATATTCGATTTTTTTTGCTAGGGCTGGTTTATCATTTTCCACTAGATCTAGCTATTTCTTTCGTAAGACTTGCATTCATTTGTCTACCCTTCTGTTTAGGTCCATTTGTTTTTAAATTGTTTGCGTTACCCATTATCCTTTTTTCTCGTGCTAGGTCATTTGTGTTGTATTCTACTTTCCCAATTTATTTCTCCTATTTGTTTTTTATTTCTTTTTTTTTTATCTTTCTTTTTCGCTTTCAATTTTAATAGATCCTCCTTTGTATTTTTTATTGGATATCACTTTTTATAGGGCCAATTTTCTTTTGTTTTTTTTCTTAGATTTTTTTATTTCTTGTCTCATTTTTAGTCTAGAAGTCTTCTTTACAACACTTTCATCGTTATATGATATTTTTTTTTTTTTTCCTTTACTTACTTCGATTCTTCTCATGAATACTCTTTTCTTCTTTTAGGTTCTTACTTAGGGTAACTTCTTTTGTCTTCTCGTCTTCTTTAGTTTTATTCTTGTGTCTCTCCTCGTTTTTTTACATATCGTTTTTTTATCGTTATGCTATTTTCATTGTTTTTTATTCTACTTTCTTTCTATGTTTTATATTTATCCTCGCCTTCTTTTCACTAGTTTAATCTATTATTTGGATATTTTTTGTTATTTTTCTTATTTCTTTTCCTAGTTTTTCGAGTTGTTTCCTAGTTTAATATTCCTTTTGTGTTTTTACGGGCTATCCTTAAATTAGGTTTAACCTTCCTGGCATATTAGTCAACTTTTTCTTTTTCATTTCTTTTTTTATCCCATCTGCATTTAATGATCTGGTTTTTATCATTCAGTTTTCTTATATTAGCACTCCCACATATGTTAACCTATTACACTAATTAATAGGTTACTCTTTCTTGTTATTTTTCTTGTTAGCTTTTTTCTTATTATTCCTCGTCCACCTTACTCCTCAGTAGCTTAAATCTTTTTTCTCTTATTAAACATGGTGTATACTTCTTTTAGTTGCTAGTTTTCTCTATTCTTTTTTCTTTTTTTTTGTTTCGTTTTTTATATGTATGGGTTAGCCGTTTTATTATTCCCCTATATTACTAGGGCCTGATAGTTCTTTTAGGGCTCTTGTTTTATCTTGGTATTTTGTTTTTGTAAGTTTTTTTTTTTTGTTTTTAGCCTTTGCATCCTTTTTTTCCTACGCTCTCTCTCTAGGTTTTTGTTATGTCTTGTTATTGTTTATCCTGTTTTAACTTTGTTCCTTGTAATTTTCTTTTCTTTTTTTGTTTTTTTCTCTTTTTTTTCCAGGCCTGGGTGGGATTGTGGTAAGTACAGGCTGGATAGGCTGAATGGCCTCCTTCTGCACTGTAGGGAATTCTATGACTGGAATATCTACATCCATTCAGGAAGTTGAGAGGGCACTTTTGAGAGAGCAGGATGTGGTATCCCAGTTTTTATTAACGGAGGAATTGAGTACAAGAGGAAGGAGCTCATATTGAGAGGGAGACAATCTTGTCTTCTAAAAAATATTTCCACCGTTCCATGGGGAAGATGGGTACAGAGGGATATGGGTCAAATGGGGGCAAATGGGATTAGCTTAGGAGTTTTAATGAAAGGGGCAGCTTGGACAAGTCAAGTGTGTGTTTCTCTCTGTGTGTGTGTGTGTGTGTGTCTGTGTGTGTGTGTGTGTCTGGTGTGTGTGTCTCCATATATCTATGTGTCTGTATGTATAGATGCTGGCACGGTGACACAGTGGTTTGCACTAACTACTGCTACACAGCGTCACGGACCCGGGTTTGATTCCCAGCTTGGGTCACTGTCAGTGCGGACTCTGTATGGTCTCCCCGTGACTGTGTGGGTTTCCCCCGGCTGCTCCCACAGTCCGGAAGATGTGTTGATTAAGAGCATTGGCCGCGCTAAATTCTCCCTCAGTGTAACCCAAACAGGTCCCACAGTGTGTCGACTGGGGAATTTTCCCAGTAATTTCATTCCAGTGTTAATGTGAACCTAGTTGTGACACTTATAAATAAACTTGATAGAAAACAAACTTTCTATCTTTGATAGAGAGGTTCAGATGATTCCATTCCATATCTCCTGCTTTGGGGAAATGGGAGTTATCTTTACATTTACAAGGATATGCGGAGGGAAATGTTTGAATGAATATTCAGCGTTTTGGGTGATTCAAGTGTCAATTTATTTCCAGAAGCTGTTTACAGAGATTGTCCCGAGAGATTGAATTGTTTCAGTAATTTCTACGTCTCCAATACTTCAAACAGAGGAGGGAAGCAATATTCAAAAGGAAAGATTGGGGGAATTAATACATTGAAGGTGTGAGGCCTCATCATTCTCTGTCTGCTTTGGGTTTGTAATCTTTACATTTTTAAAGACTGAAACTTCTTGCCCTTGTTGAGAATATCAGTGCGGTTTGAGAAAAGCAAACACTGATCCCACACTAAACACCCCCAAACACAGGACTGAGCAGAGAGTGTGAAATGGAACTGCTGTCAGAGTGGATGATTTTTATAGATGGATAAGAAACACTCCTCCATTTTCAAACCTTTCTCCTGTTTCTGTAGCATTTCGGTCTCCCCTGTGTCCCTGTCTCTCCATCTCTGGGGCAACTTGGAACACTAAGGGGCAACTTAGAAATACAGAGAGACACATAGAGACACACAGGTACAGAGATACAGAGACACACAGGTACAGAGATAAACAGATATAGAGAGAAACAGGTACAGAGACACAGATACAGAGACACAGATACAGAGACACACAGGTACAGAGAGACACAGGTACAGAGATACAGAGAGACACAGTTACAGAGACACACAGACACAGAGAGTGAGCGAGAGAGATGCACACACATATACAGAGAGAGTGAGGCAGACACAGAGACACATAGCAACAGAGGGAGAGACAGAGAGTGAGAGAGATGCAGCGAGAGAGAGAGAGAGAGACGGATAGAGAGAGAGAGAGAGAGACAGATACAGAGAGAGCCAGAGACAAACAGAGAGAGAGAGAGAGACAGAGAGAGAGAGAGCAAAACTCAGAGAGACAGAAATGGATAGGAAGAGAGAGGGAGACACACACACACACAGATACAGAAAGAGATACACGCCGTTAGAGAGAGAGACGCAGATAGAGACACACACACACACACACAGACACAGACACAGATAGAGAGAGACACACATTGATAGAGGGAGAGAGAGAGAGAGAGAGAAAGAGTGAGACAGACAGACGGAGAGAAAGAGGCACAAACAGAGAGAGAGAGAGATACACACAGATACAAAGAGAGAGACACACAGGTACAGAGAGAGATACAGATAAACAGAACAAGAAACACCATAGAGAGAGACAGAGATACAGATACAGATAGAGACAGACAGAGAGGGAGATACACACATAGATACAGAGTGAGACATACCGATACAGAGAGAGAGAGAGACAGAGAGGGAGAGAAAAACTCAGAGAGAGAGACAGATGGATAGGAAGTGAGAGGGAGACACACAAACAGGTACAGCGAGACAGACAGATATACAGAAAGAGACACACACCATTTTAGAGAGAGAGAGAAAGAGAGAGAGAGAGAGAGACAGGTACAGAGAGAGATACAGATAAACAGAACAAGAAACACAGTAGAGAGGGACAGAGATATAGATACAGATAGAGAAAAACAGAGAGATACACACATAGATACAGAGTGAGACATACAGATACCGAGAGAGAGACACACACAGATACAGGGAGAGAGATACAGATAGAGAGAGAAAAACACAATAGAGAGAGAAAGAGACAGATACAGGGACAGAGATACTGATGGAGAGAGAGAAAGATACACACATGGAGAGACAGAGAGAGAGAGAGAGAGAGAGATGCAGAGAGGGAGACACACACACATAGGGAGAGAGAGATACAGAAAGAGAGAATCAGACACAAAGAGAGAGACAGATGCAGAGAGAGAGAGAGAGAGAGAGACGGATAGAGAGAGAGATACAGAGACAGAGAGAGAGAGACAGAGAGAGACAGAGACAGACGGAAATACAGAGTAATACAGAGAAAGACGGATACAGAGAGAGAGAGAGAGAGAGAGAGAGAGACCGATATATAGAGAGAGTGTTTGATAAGTCTCCCGATGGTAAGATACTGTAGAAAATACGGATAAATGGGATTGAGGGGGATGTAGCGGTTTGGATCAGGAATTGGCTCGCTGATAGAAGACAGAGGGTGGTGATTGATGGATAATATTCAACCTGGAGTTCAGTTACTAGTGGCGTACCGCAGGGATCTGTGTTGGGGCCACTGCTGTTGGTCATCTTTATAAATGACCTTGATCTGAGATGGACATAGCTCGGCACAACATTGTTGCCAGAGAGAGTGGGTTGCCAGAGAGACTGTGAGTAGCGTGCGGGACGAGAGTGCGCCGCGGGGAGAGAGTGCATTTTTAAAGAGATGTGTGAGAGAATGTGACGAGAGAGGTGGGGTTTGTGTTCGTGTGAGAGATGGAGTGTGTGTGTGAGAGACGTGCGAGAGTGCACGAGAGTGCGTGTGTAAGTGGGAATGTGTGTGGCGAGAGTGATGTGTGTGTCGGTTGTGAGTGTGTGAGAGAAAATATGTGCACATGGGATGAGGGTGC
>JAGIQG010000103.1:86799-106799 GCA_024679065.1 Sphyrna mokarran
CACGCACGTGCATACACAGACACACACACACACACACAGACAAACACACACAGACACGTAACTCCTAACCAGCATCTTCATTCTGGACCCTGCTGTGATTTAGTTCAGCCAGTATGGAGCAGTGACCCTGACACAGAACAATGTGTCACCCAGAGCAGTATTGTACCTTTTACAGTGAGCTGCTCTCTTCTGCTCCAATAAGGATGGAATTGGGACTGTACTGGTCTTTCCATTCCTCCCCATCAGCACTAGTTGGTTCACTTTGGAGAGGACCCGGGTCTTTCACATCCAAAGTTCTGTGTCGTCTGCGGGCACAGGTCGGATATCCAGAACATTCGTGGTCATTACCGTCTCTTCTACTTGTGCTCCCATCGCTGGTGTGTCTGCTAAAGGAGGCTACTCGTGGCCTCTGCGTTTGCTACGTGACCTCCCGGCTGGTGTTCCAGCCGATGGTTGGAGTGGGCCAATAATAAATCTCTCGGCTGAACAAGGGACCGATGTTATCGGGGGCACCGTTCTGTCCTCTCTGAATAGTTACAATATTGGCTGGTGATCAATGAGAATTACAAAGATCCACCGATAAATAAAGACAGACAGGAAAAAGCTGAGATAATATAACTCGATTTCCCAGGTGGACACTCGACCTATTTGGTGGCATCGTGTTGGCAGCTTCATTGTTGGTCAAGCCCTGGGGTGTGACTCGAACCCAGAGCTTCTGATCGCATCGAGGAGAACAAAGTTCACTTTTCACCCGTCCGCGACAGTGAGTGTAAAACAAATGAAATCGAATTGTCAGAAAGGAGATGCCGGGGAACCCTAAACAAAGCTGTGCAGGACGGGATTAAAACAAATCATTGGTGGGACATTTAGGATAATGAATGAAAAAGATGAATGTGATCCTGGGGGATCGATCCTGCTCTGTGGAACGGTGATAGAAGGTGTTCCAGGATGACGGGATCATCGATTGTGTTAACGACACAGACAGACAGGAAAAAGCTGGGATAATATAACTCGATTCCACAGAAATATAGTAAAATAAATTCAAACGTTAAGACATTGTGCTGGGGGATTTTTAACATTTTGATTTGATTTGTTATTGCCACATGCATTACTCTACACTGAAAAAAAACTCTCGTACTGTACAGGTCTGGCCAGGTTCAGTGAGTGTCAAATCACATGTATTGGTCTAAAGGATCCAATCCTGGCTCTACCAGGCCACAAAGCCTGAATATTAGGCCCTGGGGACACAATACAGCCTGCGGGAAGTCCCCATCCTGAATTGTAGGTGCCAGGGGACACAATCTTGTTTTCAACAGGCCTGAAGCCTGAATGTTAGGGCCCAGAAATACAATCATAACTCTAGCAGGCCTGAATCTGAACACAAGGCCCTGGGGGACACAATCCTGGCTAGGCCTGAATCCTGAACACAAGGCCCTGGGGACACAATCCTGGCTTAACTAGGCCTGAATTCTGAACACAAGGCCCTGGGGGACACAATCCTGGCTTAACCAGGCCTGAATTCTGAACACAAGGCCCTGGGGGACACAATCCTGGCTTGACTAGGCCTGAATCCTGAACACAAGGCCCTGGGGGACACAATCCTGGCGTAACTAGGCCTGAATTCTGAACACAAGGCCCTGGGGGACACAATCCTGGCTTGACTAGGCCTGAATTCTGAACACAAGGCCCTGGGGGACACAATCCTGGCGTAACTAGGCCTGAATCCTGAACACAAGGCCCTGGGGGACACAATCCTGGCTTGACTAGGCCTGAATCCTGAACACAAGGCCCTGGGGGACACAATCCTGGCTTGACTAGGCCTGAATTCTGAACACAAGGCCCTGGGGGACACAATCCTGGCTTGACTAGGCCTGAATTCTGAACACAAGGCCCTGGGGGACACAATCCTGGCTTAACTAGGCCTGAATTCTGAACACAAGGCCCTGGGGGACACAATCCTGGCTTGACTAGGCCTGAATCCTGAACACAAGGCCCTGGGGGACACAATCCTGGTGTAACTAGGCCTGAATCCTGAACACAAGGCCCTGGGGGACACAATCCTGGCTTGACTAGGCCTGAATTCTGAACACAAGCCCTGGGGGACACAATCCTGGCTTGACTAGGCCTGAATTCTGAACACAAGGCCCTGGGGGACACAATCCTGGCTTGACTAGGCCTGAAGGCTAAAGCTCCCACTACACTGTTCCCATCAAACACTCCCAGCTCTCTCTGTCTCTCTGTCTCTCTCTCTCTATCAGGCTGAGCAGAGGGTTCAATAATTCCCAAGGATGTGCAGCTTCGGTGGATTGGCCGTGTGAAATTGTCCCTTAGTGTCCGTCACCGTCCCTCATCTGAAACCTCACGCCCGGGGGAGACACCTCCAGCCCAGCCACCGGGTTAATTTAACCCCGAGCCGAATCCCATCATTGACCCTAATCTGCAGGCTCACACTCCGGAAAGGCACCATCTCCCCCCCAACACAGCCAGGGAGGGTCAATTTAACCCCCCACCCCACCCCCCCAGCCTAATCCCAACATTGACCCTAATCTGACTGTTCGAACCTGTAGGGGGGTTGGGGCGGGGGTGTGGAAAGTACCTGCTAACCGGTCACCGGCTGCAGATTTACCCCCTCCCCCCACCCCCCCACCCCCAGACAAACCACATCACCGAGGCCTGGGGGGGGAGGAGGGGGTGGGGGGTAAATGCAAAGGGAACTGTCATTGCCCAAACAGCCGCAGCGAGGTGTGAAGTGGGAGCCCCCCACCCCCCCTTCCCCCAGCCTGTTCCACACTGAGCTTTCCATCACCCTCAACATCTTTACAAAACCCTCCCTGTCATTGACTCCAAACTTCCCATCAAACTGTCCGCACCTTCCCCAACACTGACCCCTCTCTCTCAATCTAACACTGATCTCGGGGCTGAATTGAGAGAGAAAGAGACAGTCCATTTTTAAAGTTTATTCAGTGTCAGAGGTGAGGCTGACATTAACGCTGCAATGAAGTTACTGACAGAGAGAGGGGCAAAGGCCGAGAGAGAGGGACAGAGACAAAGAAAGAGAGAAGAGGAGAGACAGAGAGTCCGTTTTTAAAGATTATTTAGTTCAGAGGTGAGGCTGACATTAACGCTGCAATGAAGTTACTGAGAGAGAGAGGGAAAGGCATAGGGAGAGAGAGAGAGAGATAGAGATACCACAAGGGAATGGATGGAGAGAGAGAGAGAGAGACTGAATTCAAAATTCTGCAGCATGTGGATTTTTAAAATTTCAATTCAAATCTGAGGAACAGACACAGGGAGAGAGAGAGAGAGGGAGACAGAGAAAGAGGGACAGAGACACAGAGAGGGAGAGAGAAAGAGAGGCAAAGAGGGAGAGATTATTTAAAATATAAAGTTTTAATGTATATTTATTACTGTAACAAGTCGGGCTTACATTAACACTGCAATGAAGTTACTGAGACAGAGAGATAAAGAAAGGCAGTGACAAAGAGATTATTTAAAGGATAAAGTTTTAATGTAAATTTACTAGTGTAACTAGTAGGCTTACATTAACACTGCAATGAAATTATTGAGAGAGAGAGAGAGAGAGAGAGAGACCGAGACAAAGGTAGTGGCGGGGGGTGGGGGGAGAGCGAGAGACAGAGAGAGAGAGAGAGACTGAATTCAAAATCCTGCAGCTTTTCCACGTGGCTTTTTAATTTTAATTCAAACCTGGACCACAGACAGATAGAGAGGAGACAGAAAGAGGGGATTTAAAGTTTTTAAACTTCATTTATTCGTGTAACAAGTAAGGCCTACGTTAACACTGAATGAAGTTACTGAGACACAGAGAAAGAGACAGAGGGAGAGTTTAAAGTTTATTTCTCACTGTCACAAGTAAGGTTTACATTAACACAGAGAGAGAGAGGCACCTCCAACCCGGCCAACCCAGGCAAATTCACCCCCTTGCCCCACCCACCATGAACCCAAGGACTGGAAACTAGGATGGAGAGTGGTTTGAGATGGATGAGTTTGAGATGGATCATGCAGCTGATGGGATTCCCATGTCTCTGTTAGCCCTGTTCTCCCAGATGGAAGTGCTTGTGGGTTTTGCCGGGTGCTCTCTGAGGAGATTTGATGAATTGCTGTATTGCTTCTTTTTAATAGTCGGCACAATCTGCTGGTTAGTGTCAGTGCTGGAGGCAATGGATGGCCACCTACAAATCTAGGTTCAAAAAGGAGCAACTTAGCATGGCAAATCCACCTAGTGACATATCTTTGGAGACTAAGGAGTAAATTAGCATGGCCAAATCACTTAACCTTCACATCTTTGGACACTGAGGGGCAATTTGTCTTGGCCAATCCACCAAATCTACAAATCATGGGACGCGAAGGAGCAACCGAGCGTGGCAAATCCACCTAACCAACACATCTTTGCAGAATAAGGGACAATTTAGCACAGCCGATCACCTAACGTACACACCTTGGGGTGAGGGATGGTGAGGGGTTAGGGGTCAGAGATGGGGAGGGGTCAGGGATGGGGAGGGGTGAGGGGTCAGGAATGGTGAGAGGTGAGGGGTTAGGGGTCAGGGATGGTGAGGGGTCAGGGATGATGAGAGGTGAGGGGTCAGGAATGGTGAGAGGTGAGGGGTCAGGAATGGTGAGGGGTCAGAGATGAGGAGGGGTGAGGTGTCTGTGATAGTGAGGGGTGAGGATGGTGAGGGGTCAGGGATGGGGAGGGGTCAGAGTTGGTGAGGGATGAGGGGTCGGGGATGGTGAGGGGTCGAGGGTGGTGAGTTGAGGAGTCAGGGTGGGTGAGGGATGAGGAGTTAGTGTTGGTGAGGGGTGAGGGGTCGAGGATGATGAGGGATGAGGAGTTAGGGTTAGTGAGGGATGAGGGGTCGAGGATGGTGAGGGGTCGAGGATGGTGAGGGGTGAGGGGTTGGGGTTGGTGAGTTTAGGAGTCAGGGTGGGTGAGGGGTCAGGGTGAGTTGAGGAGTCAGGGTGGGTGAGGGGTGAGGGGTTAGTGTTGGTGATGGGTCGCTGTAAAGACTCCCATTCCAATCATTATTCTGTAAATTGAGTTTGTGTCTTTGTGTTAGTTTTACGATCTGAATTCCCAGTTCCCTGACGAAGGGACGGGCTGTTCCCCAAAATTCACGGCTTTTGCTCCAAATAAACCTGTTTGGACTTTAAACTGGTGGTGTGGAAACTCTGAGCCCACAGCCTCCACATTTCTGTACAATAACAGCCTGTCACCAGTTATAATGTTTCTCTCTCAGAGTTTAAAACCAGCTCTCGATTTTCTATCTGCTGCTCCATTTTAAACATCAGTTTACAGCCTGTGTGTCTGTGTGTGTGTCTGTGTGTGTGTGTGTGTGTCTGTGTGTGTGTGTGTGTCTGTGTGTGGGGGGGGGCGGGACAGTGAAGTGGGGAGGTGGTGATGGTGAACTGCCCATAATCAAGTGGGGAGATGATTATAATCACCTTGCTGTGATATTTTCACAGAGATGCCAGCGTTGAACTGGGGTAAACTAAAGAGTGTGAATTGTCTCTAACCGGCACAGTTAGTGAGGTTTTATAAACCCAGGCAAATCACGGGGGTTACAGATAGTGTGACATGAAGCCAAGATCCCTGTTGAGACCGTCCTCATGTGTGTGGAACTTGTCTATCAGTCTCTGCTCAGCGACTCTGCGCTGTCGTGTGTCGTGAAGGCCCCCTTGGATGTGACCATTCCACATATCCAAATGATTGAGGAAATGGGAGTGAGGAGTGAAGGGGGCAGATTTATCTTCATTGTATTACACAGGGTCTCTCCCACTTTGCAAATTCCCAGCAGTGGGGAAACACTTAGCACACGACAACTGTGAGACTGGTGGAGACGGGGAGGGAGAGCGGCAGGAGAGAGGGAGAGAACGAGGAGGAGAACGAGGGAGACGGGGAGAGAGGGAAAGACAGAGCAAGAGATGTCTCTCACCCTCTGATTCTTTCTCTGTCTCTCTGCTTCTCTCTCAGTTAAGACACAAGTTCAGTGCCAGATTGACAGGGGGTTGGGGTGGGGGGTATCTGGTCTCCTCCTGCATTGTAGGGATTCTATGATTCTATTCCATGTAACAATAAGAAATTAAATCAAATTCATCGGGTGACGTTTAGACAGTCGCATGATTACAGATTGGATCTTATTGTAACATTACGGTCCCACCTGAGCTGAGCTCAGCAGCGTTCTGTCTGTATTGTGTGAATCCAGTCTGGAAAGATCCACTAATGTCGCTAATTCTGCCAAGACAGAAACAGAAAGAGTGTTTGTATTCCCTGTGATACGACCCCTTAATGATGAACCACACGGTGGGAGAGGGATAGAGAGAGAGAGGGAGAGAGAGAGATGGAGGGATGCAGAGTAACAGAGAGATAGGGGGAGGGAGCAATGCAGAGAGTGAGAGTTAGACACTGAGATTCACTCAGATGGATAGTGAGTGTCAGGGGAGTTCGAGACGCTACAGAAGCAGGATAAAGATTTGAAAATGAAGGAGTGTTTCTCTCCTTTTTTTGAAAAAAACTATCCACACTCAGACCGGTTCCATTTCACACTCTCTGTTCAGGCCTGTGTTGAGGGGTGTTTAGTGTGGGATCAGTGTTTGCTTTTGTCAGTGAGATTCCCAACAAGGGGAACAGATGTTTAAACACATAAACTTTACAAAACCAAACTAGACAGAGAGGGAATCAGCCTCATGCCTTCAATGAAACGATCTTCCCTCCAGAGATTGTGGATTCAGCTCAGAGCTGAAAATACGAGGACTTCAGCATCAAAACACACAGACACAGAGAGAGAGAGAAAAACACAGAGAGACAGAGACAGAGAGAGACACAGAGACACACAGAGAGAAAAACACACAGAGACACAGAGAGAAAAACACAGAGAGACAGAGACAGAGAGAGACACAGAGAAACACAGAGAGAAAAACACACAGAGACACACAGAGAAACACAGAGAGACAGAGAGAGACAGAGACACACAGAGAGAAAAACACACAGAAACAGACAGAGAGAAAACACAGAGAGAGACACGGAGAAACACAGAGACACAGAGACACACACACAGAGAAAAACACACAGAGACAGAAACACAGAGTAACACAGGGACACAGAGAGAAAAACACAGAGAGAGACAGACACAGAGGAACACAGAGACACAGAGAGAGAAACACAGAGAGACAGAGACACAGAGAAACACAGAGACACACAGAGAGAAAAACACAGAGAGACAGAGACACAGAGCAACACAGAGACACAGAGAGAGAAAAACACAGAGAGACAGAGAGAGAAAAACACAGAGAGACAGAGACAGAGAGAGAAACACACAGAGAGACAGAGACACAGAGAAACACAGACACACAGAGAGAAAAACAGAGAGACAGAGACACAGAGAAACACAGACACACAGAGAGAAAAACACAGAGAGACAGAGATACAGAGAAACACAGACACACAGAGAGACAGAGACACAGAGAGACAGAGACACACAGAGAGAAACACAGAGACACAGAGAGACAGAGACACAGAGAGACAGAGACACAGAGAAACACAGAGACACAGAGACACACAGAGAGAAAAACACAGAGAGACACAGAGAAAAAGAGGCACACAGAGAGAAAAACAGAGAGACAGAGAAACAGAGGAACATAGAGACACACAGAGAAAAACACAGAGACACAGAGGAACATAAAGACACAGAGGAAAACACAGAGAGACAGAGAAACACAGAGAAATACAGGCACACAGAGAGAGAAAAACAGAGAAACACAGAGACACAGAGGAACATAGAGACACACAGAGACACAGAGAGACAGAGACACACAGACACACAGAGAGACAGAGACACAGAGAAGCACAGACACACAGAGAAAAACACAGAGAGACAGAGAAACACACAGACACACAGACACACAGACACACAGAGAGAAAAACACAGAGAGACAGAGAAACACAGAGAAACACAGAGAGAAAAACAGAGAAACAGAGACACAGAGAAACACAGACACACAGAGAAAAATACAGAGAGACAGAGAAACACAGAGACACACAGACACACAGAGAGAAAAACACAGAGAGAGACAGACACAGAGAAACACAGACACACAGAGAGAAAAACACAGAGAGACAGAAAAACACACAGACACACAGAGACACAGAGAGACACAGAGAGAAAAATATACAGTGACACAGAGACACAGAGATACACAGAGAGAAACACAGAAAGACTGAGACACAGAGAAACACGGAGACACAGAGAGACAGAGACACAGAGAGACACAGAGAGACAGAGACACAGAGAGACAGAGACACACAGACCCACAAAGAAAAGAGACACACAGAGAGGTAGAGATCAAGAGAGATATGGACACAGAGAAATACAAGGACACAGAGAGGCAGAGAGATTGAGACAGAGAGACAGATACACAGAGATAGTGAGTCATAGATACAGAGAAATACAGAGACACAGAGAGATACATAGATACCGACAAAGAGACAGAAAGAGACACAGATACAGAGAAATACAGAGACACAGAGAGATACACAGATACAGACAAATAGACACAGATACAGAGAAATACAGAGACACAGAGAGATACATAGATACCGACAAAGAGACAGAAAGAGACACAGATACAGAGAAATACAGAGACACAGAGAGATACACAGATACAGACAAAGAGACACAGATACAGAGAAATACAGAGACACAGAGAGATACACAGATACAGACAAAGAGACACAGATACAGAGAAATACAGAGACAGAGCCACACAGATAAGTAGAGATATATATAGAGAGACACACACAAAATCATACTAACAGAGATATAGAGAAAGAGAGATGGAGTTAGACAAAGTCAGAATTTATTAATTTTGCATTCAATGTTTATTAAAAATCCAGAGAATATTTTATAGGAGAATTGATTTTAAAGTTAACACTGTGAATATGATCTTTGAGCTTCACACTGGGATCAGAATCCATTCGATCTGAGCTGCCCAGGATCTGTACAACTGTAACAGAGTGCAGAAAGAGTAAAAAACACAGCTCAACATCACGGGGAATGAACAATTGTGAATAAGGAACAAGAAAAGTTATTTATATTTACATGAACTTTAAACTACAAGAAAAATATTAACTACAATTAATAGACTCCATGTTATTCCAATCTGGGCCTTGTATCAGTAATCTCTGCTCTAAACCTCTCTCAGTTATTACAATCTGGGCCTTGTATCAGTAATCTCTGCCCTAAACCTCTCTCAGTTATTACAATCTGGGCCCTGTATCAGTAAACTCTGCCCGAAACCTCTCTCAGTTATTGAGAGAGTGCGTGTGAGAGAGGGAGTGCGTGTGAGAGAGAGAGTGTGCTAGAGAGGGAGCGCGTTTGACAGAGACAGTGCGTGTGAGAGAGCGAGTGCGTGTGAGAGAGAGTGCGTCTGAGAGAGAGAGTGTGTGTGAGAGAGAGAGTGCGTGTGAGGGAGAGAGTGCGTGTGAGGGAGAGAGTGCGTGTGAGGGAGAGAGTGTGTGTGAGGGAGAGAGTGCGTGTGAGGGAGAGAGTGTGTGTGAGAGAGAGAGTGCGTGTGAGAGAGAGTGTGTGTGTGAGAGAGAGTGCATATGAGGGAGAGAGTGCGTGTGAGAGAGAGAGTATGTGTGAGAGAGTGCATTTGAGAGACAGTGCGTTTGAGAGAGCGAGTGCGTGTGAGAGTGCATCAGAGAGAGAGTGTGTGTGAGAGAGAGAGTGCATGTGAGAGACAGAGTGCATTTGAGAGAGAGAGTGCATGTGAGAGAGAGAGTGTGTGTGAGGGAGAGAGTGTGTGTGAGGGAGAGAGTGCGTGTGAGAGAGAGTGCGTGTGAGAGAGACAATGCGTATGAGAGAGACAGTGTGTGTGAGAGAGAGAATGTGTGTATGTATGTGTGTGAGAGAGTGTGCATGAGAGTGAATGTGTGAGAGACAGTGTGTGTGTGTTTGTGTGTGTGTGAGAGAGAAGAGAGTGTAACACTCCATTATTACAATTTGGACCTTACATCAGTAACCTCTGCCCCAAAACCTCTCTCAGTTATTACAATCTGGGCCTTGTATCACGAATCTCTTCCCAGAACCCCTCTCAGTTATTACAATCTGGGCCTTGTATCAGTAATCTCTGCCCTAAACCTCTCTCAGTTATTAAATCTGGGCCTTGTATCAGTAATCTCTGCCCTAACAACCTCTCTCAGTTATTACAAACGGGCTTTTATCGTAATCTCTAGCCCTAAACCTCTTTCTCTCAGTTATTACAATCTGGGCCTTGTATCAGTAATCCCTGCCCTAAACCTCTCTCAGTTATTACAATCTGGGCCTTGTATCAGTAATCTCTGCCCTAAACCTCTCTCAGTGATTACCATGTGGGCCTTGTATCTGTAATCCATGCCCTAAACCCCTCTCAATTATTACAATCTGGGCCTTGTATCAGTAATCTGAACACTGGGAAGTTATTTCCTCGGGTATCTCAGTCTGTGAATGATGATGGAGCTTCCACAGCTCTCTGGGATATAGAATTCCAAAGATTTACCCTCACGGAAGCACACGGGATTGAGGGGGAGTTGGCGAGAGGGATTGGAAACGGGTCGGGTATTTGGACACAGAGGGTGGGGGGTAGAAAGCTGTTTGAGAGACTGGAGGCCTGTGTCCAGTGGTGGGGTCCCACACGGCTCAGTGCTGGGCTGGTTGTTATTGTTCTATTGAAATGTTCCAGATGGGAACGTGGGGGCAATGAGAAGCAAGGGGTCCAGATGATCCCAGGATTGGGCGGATGGTTAATAGGGAAGAAGGTGGGAGGTTACAGGAAGATATAACTGGGTTGGTCAGATAGGCAGAGCAGGGGCAGAGGGTATTTAACACCGATAAGTGTGAGCTGATACAGTTTGGGAGAAGGAACAAGGTGAGGGAGGATTTAATGAGTGGTGGGACACTGGGAAGCTCCGAGGAACAGACGGATCTGGGGTAATGATTCCCAGATCCCTGAAGGGAGCAGAGCAGGGGAATCAGGGGCTAAAGAAGGCAGATAAAAGAGTTGCTTTTATCAGTCAGAGAATAAGAGCAAAGAGTTCAGGTTGGAGTTGGACAGAGTGTTCGTGAGGCCACAGCTGGAGCACTGGGTGCAGCTCTGTTCACCTCACTATCGGGAAGGATGGGACTGCATCCTTGCATGGAGGGGGAGCTTCAACAGGACGTTCCCTGGGCTGGAGGCTCTGAGCGATAAGGACAGACCGGATAGGCTTCCATTGTTTTCAGAGAAGGCCGAGGGGTGACAGGATCGAGGTGGAGAAGGTTATGAGGTGGGGATGGACAGACAGAGTGAAGAGGAGGCAGTTGTTCCGCTCGGTTGAGGGGTCAGTCACGAGGGGACAGGATTTTAGTCGGACAAAGAGCGGGTGAGACAGAGGGGAGGTGTGAAAAACATTCACTCCGAGGGTGGTGAGGATCAGGAACGCACTGTCTGGGAAAGGGAGGGGAGGCCGAAAACCTTTCAAAAACATTTGGATGAGCATCAAAACATCTCAACGTTCAAAGATATGGTGCAAGAGATGGAAAATTGGGTCAGCACAACTTTAGTGGGCGTTACTGGTGGTACAGGCTCGATGGGCCGAAGGGCCTCTTCTTCACCGTGAGACTCTGAGGGAAGGAATTTCCTCCTCATTTCACTCTTAAATATCCCTAACCCCCCCTTACTCTGAGACAGTGCTGGGCTCACTGTCTGTGTGAAGCTTGCACATTCTCCCCGTGTCGGCGTGGGTTTCCTCTGGGTGCTCTGGTTTCCTCCCACGGTGCGAAAGACCTGCTGGTTAGGGTGTATCAGCCGTGCTAAATTCACCCTCAGTGTAACCCAAACAGGTGCCAGAGCTTGGTGACTACAGGCTTTTCACCGTAACTTCATCGCAGTGTTAATGTAACTCTACTTGTGACACTAATGAATACATTTTGAAAGCTGATACTAGATTCCCCCATGTTGGCCTTGTTCTGGGAGAGTTCATGTGGATGTTTAAAGATTAGTCAATAATTCTTTAAAGACAGATTAAAGAAATTCTGGTTTCTTCCCACAGTCCAAGGAAGTGTGGGTTCGGGGTTGATTGGCCATTCAAATTGCCCCTTAGTGTCAGGGGAATGAGCAGGGTCAATATGTGATATTGCAGTGGTAGGGCCTGGGTGGGATTGTGGTAAGTACATGCTGGATAGGCTGAATGGCCTCCTTCTGCACTGTAGGGAATTCTATGACTGGAATATCTACATCCATTCAGGAAGTTGAGAGGGCACTTTGAGAGAGCAGGATGTGGTATCCCAGTTTTTATTAACGGAGGAATTGAGTACAAGAGGAAGGAGCTCATATTGAGCTCGTAAAATCGAACATAGAACAGTACAGCACAGTACAGGCCCTTCGGCCCTCAATGTTGTGCCGAGCTTTGTCCGAACCCAAGATCGAGCTATCCCAGTCCCTATCATTCCGGTGTGCTCCATCAGCCTATCCAATAACCGCTTGAAAGTTCCTAAAGTGTCCGACTCCACTATCACAGCAGGCAGTGCATTCCACATCCCAACCCCTCTCTTGAGTGAAGAGTCTACCTCGCACATCCCTCCGATATCTCCCACCATGAACCTTATAGTTATGTCCCCTAGTAACAGCTACATCCGAGGAAATAGTCTCTGAACATCCACTCTATCCCCCTCATCATCTTATAACTCTCTATTAAATCACCTCTCATCCTCCTCTGCTCCAAAGAGAAAAGACCCAGCTCCCTCAACCTTTCCTCATAAGACCCTACCCTCCAAACCAGGCAGCATCCTGGGAAATCTCTCCAATCCTTCCACATCCTTCTTAGTGAGGTGACCAGAACTGAACACTATATTCCAAATGTGGTCGCTGACAGTGGCTCAGAGTGACAGTCGCCCTCAGAGGGTGTTGTACAGTTGCTGTATAATCCCACGGTTCTAAAAATTAAAACCCCCTGTTAATAACATTATCGTGCTAACACACTATGAGCTTCTTCGCAGCTCTATCTACTTGAGTGGCAACCTTCAGAGATCTGTGGACATGAACCCCAAAATCTTTCTGTTCCCCCCCATTCCACAGAACCCTGCCGTTGACCCTGTAATCCGCATTCAAGTTTTTCCTTCCAAAATGAATCACCTCGCACTTATCAGGGTAGACACTCATTAGGCCTCATCTGGAGCCTGTGATCAGTTCTGATGGGATGTGAAGATATTGGGAAGAGTACAGAGCAGGTTGACAAGAATGATTCCAGGAATTAAGATCCGTAGCTATGAGGGTAAATTGGAAAGCTTGGGACTGTTTTCCTTGGAGAAAAGAAGGCCGAGGTGAGACTTGAGAGAGAGATTGAAGATCCTGAGGATTTTGGACAGGTTAAAGAGTGAGAAACTCTTCCCTCTCAAGAGCTGGTGATGAACTAGAGGGCCCAGATTGGAAATGATGGGGAAATGGATCAGAAGTGAAATGGGGAAAACCACTTCACCAAGAGGGGGTTTGGAATCTGGAACAATCTTCCTGAAAGCCTGTTCCAATATTCAATAAGATCCTGGCTGATGGGTGATCGAACTCTCTGTCTCTTTACCCCTTCGGACTAAGGGAAATCTATCAAACCCCAGATTTCAAATAATTACAAGTGACTGAGCATCAATAGCCATTTGCAGAAGATTGTTTCAAACTAACTCCACACCACATCTGGCAATGTTTTCATTCCTACAATTCCCTACAAGTTTGGGGAAAAAACAGGAATCAAATAGTTCAGCATCCCAGTGTGGCCTCGGGTTTATTTCAATCAGCCCTTCACATTAAAACATGAAGTTGAAGCTTCGAATCCTGTCTGTGGCAGTGTTTGTGGATTCAGTTGTTCTCTTGCTTTTTCACTTGTCTGAAGAATTTGATTTGTAGATATTGTTTAATCATTCCTTTCTCTCAGCACATGGAACTTGGGAATCTGGAAGGCAGACAGTCTCATCTCATTAACATCAAACTTTATTCATCCATCCATTTCCGATCTCTGAATAGATCCCACACATTTCCAGAAAGCAGGAAGCTCACAATGGAAATTGCTTCCAATGACTCCCCAATACAATTCATCACACTTGACTGGAAACGACATTCCACTGACATTCCCCAAAGCAGCCACAGAAAAGTGACCGGTTATTTTAAACATTGAACCTGAACTCATTGAGTTTCTGATTCCCTCACATTGTACAGAAATGTTGATGCTGTTTCGATGAGAGTGATCAGATTAACTCTGTATCATGAAGGCAGCCTCCGGACCGAGATTGACCACATTTACAACAATCCCACAATATCAGAGACATTGCTGTGTGGATTGTGTGAATCCAGCTGTGAAATATCGGGACATTTGGAGCTTCCACTGTTTCTGTCTTTTCATCATTTATTAAAGTACATCGTTCTATCCCTTTTAAATCTAAGTTGTGTCAGTTTACATTTCCCTGCACTGAAACATCCACCAGTTTTGTCCATTTACTAAATATGAAAAACTCTTTGCAATTTGATGTTTCCAGCTACGCTGCTACAATGCTGTCTCATTCTCTGTATCGATGGCAAACTGCGATGTGAAGCATTCAGTCACATTAAATGGTCAGTAAATATGTTAAAACTGTGTGTGTCTTTCTGAGTGTTTGTGTGTGTGTGTCAATGTATTTAAATCTCAAATATGTGCAGTTTTAGGACATTTGACTCATCGAGGGAGACCTACACAACAGATCAGGGCAAACACACACGGACAGAGACACACATGCACAGAGACACACACAGACACACACAGAGAGTCACACACACAAGTACATTCAACACACACACACACAGAGTTAGAGACACACACACTGAGATACACAGAGAGAGACACACACACAGACACAGAGAGAGACACTTGTGCACCCTAAGAGAGAGAGAGAGAGACACACACACACACATGCATGTGCTCACCGACACAGAGAGACACACATTGAAATACACAGACAGACACACACACACTCACAGAAAAACATATACACATTTAGAAACTCTCCCCCCCACACACACAGAAACACAACCACACTGACACACTCCCACACATTCATTCCTATTTGTGTTTTACTCCTTTGGTGAGGCCACAGCTAGAATACTGTGTGCATTTCTGGTCGCCACATTATCGGGAGGATGTGATTGTACTGGAGGGGGTACAGAGGAGATTCACCAGGATGCTGCCTGGGATGGAGCGTTCCAGATAGGAAGAGAGGTTGGATAGACTCGGGATATTTCCGTTGGAGCAGGGAAGAGTGAGGGGTGACCTGATCGAGGTGTACACAATTATTCAAAACCGCAAAACAGAAAACAGGCAAAAACCCACCAAAATATCCAGAAAATGTCAAAACAACAGCTGAGCAGACCCAACAAACATATTTTTAAACAGTTACAAGGAATAACATTAAAACTGGACACTGGACATATCGTTAACATTGTCACAGCAATTATTGTTTCAAATCACCATAAAAAACAAATTAAATTGAGTCAGAAATCATCTCTCCAACTGGACTTTGCAAATCTCAGTGACACTGAGATTGAATATCTTATTAGATTTAATATATTATTTAAAACAAAGTAAAAACATGCAGAAATCCATGAAAATATCCATTAACATGGACACAGAAAATATGATTAATGATCACAACTTACAACATCAATAGGACAAATAAAAATTACATTTTCATCTAAAATAAACACAGCAAATATGATCTAAAATGACCATAGAACACATTGCTTTAAATGTCCATAGTAACTCTCACAGATAATCTCAATTCAAACACAGCAAATTGCAAATAAAACACCCCACAAAATGTTCAATTAGAATGACTGATTAAATGAGCACACACAGACACACAGAGACACACACAGAGACACACACGCACGTGCATACACAGACACACACACACACAGAGACACACACGCACGTGCATACACAGACACACACACACACACACAGACAAACACACACAGACACGTAACTCCTAACCAGCATCTTCATTCTGGACACTGCTGTGATTTAGTTCAGCCAGTATGGAGCAGTGACCCCGACACAGAACAATGTGTCACCCAGAGCAGTATTGTACCTTTTACAGTGAGCTGCTCTCTTCTGCTCCAATAAGGATGGAATTGGGACTGTACTGGTCTTTCCATTCCTCCCCATCAGCACTAGTTGGTTCCCTTTGGAGAGGACCCGGGTCTTTTACATCCAAAGTTCTGTGTCGTCTGCGGGCACAGGTCGGATATCCAGAACATTCGTGGTCATTACCGTCTCTTCTACTTGTGCTCCCATCGCTGGTGTGTCTGCTAAAGGAGGCTACTCATGGCCTCTGCGTTTGCTACGTGACCTCCCGGCTGGTGTTCCAGCCGATGGTTGGAGTGGGCCAATAATAAATCTCTCGGCTGAACAAGGAACCGATGTTATCGGGGGCACCGTTCTGTCCTCTCTGAATAGTTACAATATTGGCTGGTGATCAATGAGAATTACAAAGATCCACCAATAAATAAAGACAGACAGGAAAAAGCTGAGATAATATAACTCGATTTCCCAGGTGGACACTCGACCTATTTGGTGGCATCGTGTTGGCAGCTTCATTGTCAGAAAGGAGATGCCGGGGAACCCTAAACAAAGGCCCTGGGGGACACAATCCTGGCGTAACTAGGCCTGAATCCTGAACACAAGGCCCTGGGGGACACAATCCTGGTGTAACTAGGCCTGAATCCTGAACACAAGGCCCTGGGGGACACAATCCTGGCTTAACCAGGCCTGAATTCTGAACACAAGGCCCTGGGGGACACAATCCTGGCGTAACTAGGCCTGAATTCTGAACACAAGGCCCTGGGGGACACAATCCTGGCGTAACTAGGCCTGAATTCTGAACACAAGGCCCTGGGAGACACAATCGTGGCTTGACTAGGCCTGAAGGCTAAAGCTCCCAGTACACTGTTCCCATCAAACACTCCCAGCTCTCTCTGTCTCTCTCTATCAGGCTGAGCAGAGGGTTCAATAATTCCCAAGGATGTGCAGCTTCGGTGGATTGGCCGTGTGAAATTGTCCCTTAGTGTCCGTCACCGTCCCTCATCTGAAACCTCACGCCCGGGGGAGACACCTCCAGCCCAGCCACCGGGTTAATTTAACCCCGAGCCGAATCCCATCATTGACCCTAATCTGCAGGCTCACACTCCGGAAAGGCACCATCTCCCCCCCAACACAGCCAGGGAGGGTCAATTTAACCCCCCACCCCACCCCCCCAGCCTAATCCCAACATTGACCCTAATCTGACTGTTCGAACCTGTAGGGGGGTTGGGGCGGGGGTGTGGAAAGTACCTGCTAACCGGTCACCGGCTGCAGATTTACCCCCTCCCCCCACCCCCCCACCCCCAGACAAACCACATCACCGAGGCCTGGGGGGGGAGGAGGGGGTGGGGGGTAAATGCAAAGGGAACTGTCATTGCCCAAACAGCCGCAGCGAGGTGTGAAGTGGGAGCCCCCCACCCCCCCTTCCCCCAGCCTGTTCCACACTGAGCTTTCCATCACCCTCAACATCTTTACAAACCCCTCCCTGTCATTGACTCCAAACTTCCCATCAAACTGTCCGCACCTTCCCCAACACTGACCCCTCTCTCTCAATCTAACACTGATCTCGGGGCTGAATTGAGAGAGAAAGAGACAGTCCATTTTTAAAGTTTATTCAGAGTCAGAGGTGAGGCTGACATTAACGCTGCAATGAAGTTACTGACAGAGAGAGAGGCAAAGGCTGAGAAACAGAGGCAAAGAAAGAGAGAGAGAGAGACAGAGACACAGCGAGGGGATGGAGAGAGAGAGACTGAATTCAAAATTTTGCACATGTGGATTTTTAAAATTCCAATTCAAACCTGGGGAACAGACAGAGGGACAGAGGGAGAGAGAGAGCGAGAGACAGAGAGAGAGAGAAAGAGAGAGAAAGAGAGAGAGAGACAGAGAGAGAGAGACAGAGAGAGAGAGAGAAAGAGAGAGAAAGAGGGAGAGAGAAAGAGAGAGAGAGAGAGATAGAGAAAGAGAGAGAGAGAGAAAGAGAGAGAGAGATAGAGAAAGAGAGAGAGAGACAGACAGAGAAAGAGGGAGAGAGAAAGAGAGAGAGACAGAAAAAGAGAGATAGAGAAAGAGGGAGAGAGAGAAAGAGAGAGATAGAGAAAGAGCGAGACAGACAGAGAGGGAGAGAGAACGAGACAGAAGCAAAGAGGGAAAGATTACTTAAAATATGAAGTTTTAATGTATATTTATTAGTGTAACAACTAGGGCTCACATTAACACTGTAATGAAGTTACTGAGACAGAGAAAGTCAGAGGCAAAGAGATTATTTAAAGGATAAAGTTTTAATGTAAATTTACTAGTGTAACTAGTAGGCTGACATTAACTATGCAATGAAATTATTGAGAGAGAGAGAGACAGACAGACAGACAGAGACAAAGTGGGTGGGGGGGGGAGAGAAAGAGACTGAATTCAAAATCCTGCAGCTTTTTAATATTAGTTCAAACCTGGACCACAGACAGAGAGAGAGTGAGAGAGGGTATTTAAAGTTTTAAACTTTATTCGTGTAACATTAACACTGAATGAAGGTGTCTGTGATAGTGAGGGGTGAGGATGGTGAGGGGTCAGGGATGGGGAGTGGTGAGGGGGGCAAGGGTTTATGAGGGCTGACAGATGGTGAGGGGTCAGGAATGGTGAGGGGTGATGGAAGGTGAGGGGTCAGGTTTGGTGAGTGGTCAGGAGTCAGGGATGGTGAGGGGTGAGGGGTCAGGAATGGTGAGGGGTGAGATATCAGAGTTGGTGAGGGGTGAGGGTTCAGTGACAGTGAAGGATAGTGAGATGTGAGGGGTCAGGGATGGTGAGGGGTAAGAGTTGGTGAGAGGTGAGGAGTTGGGGTGGGTGAGGGGTGAGGGGTTAGTGTTGGTGATGGGTCGCTGTAAAGACTCCCATTCCAATCATTATTCTGTAAATTGAGTTTGTGTCTTTGTGTTAGTTTTACGATCTGAATTCCCAGTTCCCTGACGAAGGGACGGGCTGTTCCCCAAAATTGGTCTAAACTCACGGTTTAGACAGTCGCATGATTACAGATTGGATCTTATTGTAACATTACGGTCCCACCTGAGCTGAGCTCAGCAGCGTTCTGTCTGTATTGTGTGAATCCAGTCTGGAAAGATCCACTAATGTCGCTAATTCTGCCAAGACAGAAACAGAAAGAGTGTTTGTATTCCCCGTGATACGACCCCTTAATGATGAACCACACGGTGGGAGAGGGATAGAGAGAGAGAGGGAGAGAGAGAGATGGAGGGATGCAGAGTAACAGAGAGATAGGGAGAGGGAGCAATGCAGAGAGTGAGAGTTAGACACTGAGATTCACTCAGATGGATAGTGAGTGTCAGGGGAGTCCGAGACGCTACAGAAGCAGGGTAAAGATTTGAAAATGAAGGAGTGTTTCTCTCCTTTTTTTGAAAAAAACTATCCACACTCAGACCGGTTCCATTTCACACTCTCTGCTCAGGCCTGTGTTGGGGGGTGTTTAGTGTGGGATCAGTGTTTGCTTTTGTCAGTGAGATTCCCAACAAGGGGAACAGATGTTTAAACACGTAAACTTTACAAAACCAAACTAGACAGAGAGGGAATCAGCCTCATGCCTTCAATGAAACGATCTTCCCTCCAGAGATTGTGGATTCAGCTCAGAGCTGAAAATACGAGGCCTTCAGCATCAAAACACACAGACACAGAGAGAGAGAGAAAAACACAGAGAGACAGAGACAGAGAGAGACACAGAGACACACAGAGAGAAAAACACACAGAGACAGACACACACAGACACACAGAGAGAGAAACACACAGAGAGACAGAGACACAGAGAAACAGAGAGAAACACACAGAGAGACAGAGAGAGACACAGAGACACAGACACACAGAGAGAAAAACA
>JAGIQG010000104.1:0-82908 GCA_024679065.1 Sphyrna mokarran
CTAATAACATGTGTGCTGAGTCGAAATAGGTTTGTCTTCTTTCCTGCTCATTTTTGTCGTGAATTTTCAGCACTTTTGTCTTTTTCTGAATGTATTTTCAGGCCCAAGTAAGAGCCAATGTTATATGATTGTGATCAGCAAGTTTGCAGACGATACAAAGATGGCTGGACTTGCGGATAGTGAGGGGCACTGTCAGGCGATGCAGCAGGACATAGATAGGCTGATAGCTTGGGCAGACAGATGGCAGATGGAATTTAATCCTGATAAATGCAAGGTGATGCATTTCGGGAGAAAGAATGTGTGGGGGGGAGGTATATGATAAAGGGTAGACCTATTAAGAGTACAGAAACGCAGAGGGACCTGGGGGTGCAGGTGAACAAGTCTCTGAAGGTGGCAGAGTAAGTGGAGAAGGTTGTGAAGAAAGCATATAGTATGCTAGCCTTTATAGGAAGGGGTATAGAGTACAAGAGCTGGCCTTTAATGTTGCAGTTGTATAAAACGTTGGTTAGACCTCATTTGGAATACTGCGTCCAGTTCTGGTCGCCTTACTACCGGAAGGACGTGGAGACTCTGGAGAGAGTGCAGAGGAGGTTTACCAGGATGCTGCCTGGTATGGAAGGTCTGAGTTACGAGGAGAGGTTAGGCAAAATGGGACTGTTTTCCTTAGAAAGACGTAGACTTAGAGGAGATCTAATAGAGGTGTACAAGATTATGAGGGGTATACGTAGAGTAAACAGGGTTAAGCTTTTTCCCAGGATGGATACGAATAGCACGAGGGATCACGGGCTTAGGGTGAGGGGGGTAAGGTATAGTATGAATGCTAGAGGGAGTTTTTTCACACAGAGGGTAGTGGGGATATGGAATGTGCTGCCAAGTAAGGTGGTGGAGGCAGGTAGTCTGGAGTTTAATTTAAGAAACTCTTAGATGGGCACATGAACAGAATGGGAATGGAGGGGTATAGAAAACTGATTTAAAATAGGGATCATGAGTCTTGGGAGTCCCTGGGAAGTGTGTAAATAGATGATGACATTGATATATTTGTTTTTATCCGACAGGAGCTTTGGTCCACCTTGTTGTCTCACGAGGGGCATACACGGAATGGATCGTGAGAGGGCTGCTCTTGGATTTCTTTCGATAGTAACCCACTGCTTCACGTCGTGAGTGTACGTTTGACCTGGGCCATTTGATGGGCAACACGACAGCTCAGTGACTATCGCTGTGCTGTGCAGATACATGGATTGGGGCCTGTGTCTGTGGGAGTTTGTGCATTCTCCCCGTGCTTGCGTGGGGTTTCTCCGGGTGCTCCGGTTTCCTCCCACATCCCAAAGATGTGCTTTTAGGCTAATTGGCAAAACAGATTCTCCCTAAATTGTCTCAAATTTGATTTTTTAATCCATAAATCTATAAGCATAGACAGGGATCACGGGTAGAGGTGGGAACATCGGGGTGGAGGCACGGGCTCGTTGAGCCCAAGGACCTGTTTCCCGTGCTGTTTTGTTCTTTGTAAGATACTATATTCTGGTAATATTCAATAGTGGATTCACTGGCGGGAGGGGTACGGTTTCGAGTCATGTTGTTGACGCTGGATTGATAACGCAGAGAAGCAGGCTGAAGCTTTGAGAACCAGGGTTCGAATTCCAACACAGCAGGTTAACACAATTCAAGGCAAAGTAGAATGACTGTGAGTGAGAATAGAAAATTTCAATTATGCAACATTTCCTCATTAGATCGAATATATTTTGACCATGTTTCTGCCAATTTTGAAGCGTCCGACCAATATGTAAATATTGCTGCAGTTTTTTTTTTACTGTGGGCCAGTGGCGCAATGGATAACGCGTCTGACTACGGATCAGAAGATTTTAGTTTCGACTCCTGGTTGGCTCGTTGTGTAATTTTCACATTAGTTCATAAACTCCATATTATTGTTGATGAAAAGTATATTTCCCCTAATTTTCAACCAATTCAAAGAAATGTTGACCAAATGCAGTCAGCTTCTATGAAGATATTTATCTTAGCTACTTATTTTTCAAAAGCACTGTTGACTAAAAAGACTGAAATACTTTAAGTCCTTTTGAAAAAAAAAAAGATTTTTTAAAATGACAAATTCTCGTTAAAGTATTTGGGAAAAATACTTCAGCAAGTTTAAGTTACCTTCTAAAAAGTTGGAAATTTCTCGAAAAGAAATGGAAACTACATTTTTTTCAGAATGGTGAAAACTGTTTCTAAAAAAAAAGTTGACGAAATCTGTTGAAGAATTTCTTTTAAATATGTTTAATTTTAAGAAGCGAAATACACAGAATTGTTTTTTAAAAGTTTCAGTTAAAACAAATGGAGGAATTTTTTGGAGTAAATTTTATTTAAAGAAGTTCAAATTAGCCAGAAGTTTCTGGTCTGCGATGCTGGGATTCTTGTCCATTGGAGCGAAGGAAATTGAAGAGTGATTTAGTCGAGATGGACGAGATTAGGGCAAGTTTAGAAGAGGGGCGGCAATTTATAAGATTTGGTACAAGGCGGGGGCATCACACATGCACACGCACCTACACTCCCTCTCTCTCTCTCACACACACACACACACACACACACACACTTGCTCAATAATTGCCAGGCTCCAGTCGAATTGTTATTGTGTGATACCAACCGCTTCTTTTCTTTTGCAACAGAGGAGTTAAAGAGCAGCGAATGCACGAAAAACACTGACGTTGCACGCATCAGGCACCAGAGGATTATCATACTGTGCATTCTCATACCAATTGAACTGGCTGACAAATTATGCTCTCCTTTGGTGCTTTGTAATAAATTTAAACGAAACGCTCTTCAGCAAATCAACCATCTACATATGAAAACGAGGTCCCGCTGAGATTTGAACTCGGATCACTGGATTCAAAGTCCAGAGTGCTCACCATTACACCACAGAACCCAATACGCAGTAATAACCTGAAAATCGTGATTCGATATTTCTGCTACCATAAATAAGAAGAGAGAAATGTGAGTCCCGTTAAACAATCCCGTCAATGACCAACACCAATTCACACTTACATTGCCCTTGCTGGTTTATTTTGTAAAAAATGAGTAAGTTGCCTTCAACTGCATTGAATTTCACTGTAGCTGCCCACATTCAAATAGCAATGATAACATCGAAGTGATCTGGACCTTACTGTGGTAAATCTACTGGCCAACATCAGCTTATCACAGCTCTGCTTTCATCACACTGTCCCTTACATTTATTTTCTCCTAAATTTGCATATTTTGATCTCTTAATACGCAGCCAGCAGCGCCGTTCTTAGCCATAATCATCACCATTTGTTTTTTATTATTGATGTGACATATTTGTCGCCACTCCTTTATTCACTGTTCTGACCAATGAAACAAGTATACCGAATGTCTTCTTCACCACTGTAGCCACCTGTGACTCCACTTTCAAGGAGCTATGAACCTGTACTCTCCCAGATTTCTTGGTTCTTTAACTGTCCTCAATACCTCAGCATTAACTAATTGCTGTCCTGGTTCAGTCTATCAAATGCATCACCTCGCATTTATCCAAATTAAACTCCATCTGCCATTCATTAATCCACTGGCCCAATTGATCAAGATCCCTTTACAATCCGAGATAACCTTTTTCCCCACTATCCACGATGCCATCAATCTTGGTGTCATTTGCAAACTTACTAACCATACCTCCTAAATTCTCAACCAAATCATTGATATAAATGACAAATCACAATGGATCCACCCATGGTATTAGAAGTCACAAGTTATTTTCTCCAAGATTTTGGGTTCAGACTTTCCCCACTTTTTCACTGATGCGATGCTGACAGCTCTACATTTCCAGGTTTAAAATGTTCTTCCAGGTTAGGTGGACTTTTGCATAATGTGTTCCTTTTTTAGTCACAATCCTATTTCCCAGCAGCATTGAAAGATACTGGTCAATCCTTCCGATTTTTTATCCCAAAATTTCTTCAGTCAGGAACGTTCACACAAATCCTGACTTTTTTTGATACACATTTACTAAAAATATTTTGGATAGAAAATATTAACCTGTTTGTTCAGTGACTGTAATTAATGTCGGAATTAATTCAACAGTAGTAATCGTGTCTCTGGAGCATTCCCATCCATGCTTCATAAAGGAGTTATGCACGGTGTCATTAGGAGCGTCACAGTGATAAGCAGCTCCACACAGGGGGAGTCGAGGTGTCAAAATTGGGAGAAAGAAATTGCAAGCTTTCGGCAATGGATCTGAATCCACGAAAAGTAGATCTGGATGTTCCCACAATGGTTCAGCATCTGAGGGGCACAGATCAGAATGTTACAACAATTGAGAGGAGTTTATCCACGATACTTTCCATTCTTTCTCAAGATTGGCTGTATACAACTGAGCGTGTTGAATATATACTGAAACTGATTCGATACTTTTACTATCCGATCCTGGCTATTGTTGGTGTTCCTGGTAAGTATCTCCACTGATCATTAATGGTGTAGACTGTATTTAACACTGCCACTCTTGCCGTCTGCTCTACCCTGTTTGCGACTGTTGCTTATAGACTGCGTCCTTATTGAGTTATCACATGTACAAAGCGCTGATCACTGTGTTAATGATGCCTGTGTTGTGCAGTTGAGTTTGTAAAGATGTAAAAGATGTTTCGAAAGATGAAAAGGAATTGTGAAAACCGATAGGAAGGGGAAAAGTATGCGATCTCTTTAAAATTTTGTTTTTGTTTGACACTAAGATGTTTAAATTGCAGAGTACACAGAAACTTTAAGTTGCAACATTTATTCCAGGGGCTAAAAACATAGGGGTTGCCTTGGTAACCGACATGGCAGGTTTTGCATTGTGGTCAGCAAAGTACGAAGTCTCACAACACCAGCTTACATTCCAACAGATTTATTTGGCACCTTTGGCTTTTGGAATGTTGTTCTTTCTTCAGGCGAGTGAGGAGTTGTGTTCAAAAATAGGACATATAAAGACACAAACTCAATTAACAAAATAATGGTTCGAATGTGAGTCTTTACAGGTAAGCAAGTCTGAAAGATACAGACAATGTGAGTGGAGAGAGAGTTAAGCACACGTTAAAGAGGTGTGTATTGCCTCCAGCCAGGGCAGTGAGTCAAATTTTTGCAAGTCCAGGCAAGTCGTGGGAATTACAGATAATGTAACTTAAACCCAAGATCAGGGTTGAGGCTGTCTTCATGTGTGCGGAACTTGACAATCAGTCTCTTTTCAATGATTCTGCACTGCCGTGTGTCATGAAGGCCTCCTTAGAGAATGGTCACCTGAAGATCTGAGGCTGAATGCCGGTGACTGCTGAAGTATTCCCCAACTGGAAGAGAACGCTCCTGGTGATCGACAAACCTGGGTTTGCAAATCTCACTAACTGTCCTGACTGGAGACAATACAATACTCTTTAACCTGCACTTGGTGCTCTCTCCAGTCACATTGTCTGTATCTTTAAGACTTGATTACCTATAAAGACTCACATTCCAACTATTATTTTGTAAATTGAGTTTGTGTCTTTATATGCCTTGTTTGTGAAGAGAGCTTCCACTCACTTGATGAAGGGGCAGCGCTCAAAAAGCTTGTGCTGCCAAATAAACCTGTTGGACTTTAACCTGATGTTGTGAGGTTTCTTACTGTGATTACCCTACTCCAATGCCGGCATCTCCACATCATGGTTTTGCATTGTGCCAGCCCACGAATTTAAATAAAACACACAGCTAAAAGCGACCTATTTGAAGTTATTGTTGCCAACCTCAAGCTAAACTGAGTCCAGGGTTGTTGATGGGTGATAGCATCGGTGGACTGTTGCGGAGATAGGTGAACTGTAGTGGTTCTTGGCAATCTGGGAGGCTGGAACTGATTCGTGTCATAACTAATCTTTTGCTGCATCACAAAATATTGGACAAATGTGTCAGTGAACAATATTCATTAAGGCAGGCTCCTTGGTTTGTCTTTGGTAGCGGCCTTGGTTTGAGTTTTTCTTACTTGGTGCATCGGTCAGCAACTTTCCTACTGAGAGAAGACTCACTGAGCTTCACTGATCCAGTAAGTCATAGTGGACCAGCTGCAAATACAATGGGCACAATGGATTTTGCTATACACTGACCCCTGAAGCTTTGAAAGCAAACCCTGGTAGTTGTGTTCTGTGTCATTCGAGTGTGAGATTACTGTTTCTTCCTGTGTTGTGCGAATGGCGGCCATAATTCTGTAGTCTCCTCTCCAGGGTACAGGCTTTTGTAAGTATAATAGAGATTCTGAGCTGTCGAGGCATTAGGATTTCTCTCTCTCTCTGCCAACTGCTGTTAGTTTCCAGAGGAATGGGAGAAATCAGCACTGTTTGGTATGAGTTCTGCTGCAGGGATTGTCAATAAGCTGTCTGAAAAGTGACAGATTGCTACCTACAGGACTCCACTCTGATTTTTTTTTTTGTCAGGGTTACCGCCAAAATCTTCTCACTCTCCAAATCCCCTACAAAGTAGAGAGACTATTTACCTGCAGCTGAGTGAGGGTCAATGTTGAGGACCCCTGGAAAACTCTTTCCAAAGTACCATGGAGCAGCACGGTGGTACAGTGGTTAGCGCTACTGACTCACAGCATCAGGGACCTGGCTTCAATCCTAGGCTTGGGTCACTGTCTGTGGCGAGTTTGGACATTCTTCCCGTGTTTGGGTGGGTTTCCTCCAAATGTTACACTTTCCTCTCACATTCCAAAAGATGCACCGGATGATTAAAAACAAGGGGCCTGTTCTGGGAATTTTGCTGTTTGTAATTTTCATAAATGACCTGGACAAGGAATTGGAGGGATGGATGAGTAAGTTTGCCGATGACACGAAGGTTAATGGTGCTGTGGATAGTCTGTAGGGATGTCAGAGGTTGCAGCGTGACACAGATAGAATGCATGATTGGGCAGAGAACTGGGAGGTGGACTTTAACCCGAACAAATGTGTAGAAGTCCATTTTGGCAGATCCAATGGGACATAATATCAAGGGTAAGCCTCTTAGCAACGTCGAGGATCAGAAAGACCTTGGGGTCCGGGTCCAGAGGACTCTTAAATCAGCTTCACAGATGGAGGGTGTTGTCAAGAAGGCGTATGGTGGTACTGGCCTTCATCAATCAAGGAATTGAGTTCGGAAGTCGGGAGATAGTGCTGCAGCTTTATAAGACCCTAGTCACATCTCACTTGGCCGTAAGCAGTTCTGGTCGCCTCATTACAGGAAAGATGTGGAAGCTATTGAAAGGGTGCAGAGAAGATTTACAAGGATGTTGCCAGGATTGGGTGGCATGCCTAATGAGGATAGGTTGAGGGGGCTCGGTCTTTTCTGCCTGGAGAGACGAAGGATCAGAGGTGACCTGATAGAGTTTTATAAAATGTTGAGGGGTATAGATAGGGAGGATTCACAGAGGCTATTCCCCAGGGCTGAAATCGTCGCTGCGAGAAGATACAGGTTTAAGCTGCTGGGGAGTAGGTATACTGGAGATGTCAGGGGTAGGTAAGAGGGCGATGGGTAAGTGGGATCGGCTGCCATCAGTGGTGGTAGTGGCGACATCTTTGGGGTCTTTCAAGAGACATTTGGATGTGTACATGGGATTTAATGGGATTGAGGTTTACCGGTAGACCTAGTAGGTAAGGATATGATCAGTGCAACTGTGGGCCGAAGGATCTGTTTGTGCTGTCGTATGTTCTATGTTCTATAAAAAGAGATTTAAGTGATTCAGTTTGTGTACAGATTTTTTTAAAATTTTGTTCCATCTGTAGTTGAAATGGTGACTTATTCCCCCGAATCATATCTAATGTTATTCTTCATTTCCTTCCTGACAGTGAATGCAATCACAATTGTGACACTGACGAGCAGAAACTGTGGTCTGTCCAAATGTGTCACTCGTTACCTGGTGGCCATGTCAGCGGGGGATCTGCTGGTCATTATCCTCGACCTGATGTTGAGACACATTCCCATTGTTTATTGGAGGAAGTTTTATTTCCTGCTATCGGTCCGTGTGTGTAACATCCACGCCGTCCTGGTTTACGCAGCCACTGACTGTTCTGTCTGGTTCACCGTCACTTTCACCTTTGATCGATTTGTGGCCATTTGCTGCCCCAAGCTGAAAAGTAAATATTGCACTGAGAAATCAGTGGCTGTGGTTCTGGGAACAGTGATGGTGCTGAGCTTTTTAAAGAACATTTTCTAGTATTTTATGTTATTAAATCGGTATCAACTAGCGAACAACCCCTGGTTTTGTGGTTTCACATGGGAAACTGCAGAATCTCCTGTCTGGGGAACAATCGAGTTCCTTCACAACATTATAACCCCGTGTGTTCCATTTGTCCTGATTCTGCTGCTCAATGCTCTCACTGTCAGGCATATTTTAGTGAGGAGCAGAGCCCGCAGGAGACTCCGGGCTCACAAAAATGGGGAGAATCTCAGAGACCCAGAGATGGAGAGTCGAAGGAAATCCATCATTTTACTGTTTGTTATCTCAGCCAATTTCATCGTCTTATGGTCGACATTAATGATTTATTCAATATGGATTCGGATGTATAATTTGGGCTATCAGTCAATAACGTTGCATCTTTTTGTTATGGAATTGGGCTTCATGCTACAACTCACAAGTTGTTGCACAAATACTGCCATTTATGCTGTGACACAGACTCACTTCAGACAGCAGCTAAAAGATGTACTGAAATACCCCCTTACTGCACTTCTTCAACTCAATACACCCTGACAGGAAACTACAACCACAAGACAGCTCAGTGACTATCACTGTGCTGTGCATATACATGGATTTGGGCCTGTGTCTGTGGAAGTTTGCACATTCTCTGCGTGTTGCATGGGTTTTCACTAGGGGCTCCAGTTTCCTCCCAAACCTCAAAGATGTGCTCTTAGGCTGATTGGCAAAACAATTTCTCCCTAAATTGTCTTGCAAATTTGGTTCTAATACATAGATCTATAAATATAAACAGAGTAGAAGTGGGAACATTGAGGCGGCAGCGCGGGTTTGTTGGGCTGAAGGGCCTGTTTCCCGTGCTATTTTGTTCTTTGTTCTTTGACCCCTGACTATTTATGTTGGGCATTCATACTGTAAACAACAAAACACTTTCACAGAAACAGATATACTTACAGATAGGGAGCGAGAGAGGAGAGTGTTAGAAACAATGTGAGTGACTGAGAGAGTGAGAGAGATTGGCAGAGAGAGGGAAAGGCACAAAGACAAGGAGAACTTGAATTTCAAAGAACTTCTAACAGATACAGAGAAAGAAACAGACAGAGAGAAAGAACAGATACAGAGAGAGGATCTCACAAAGCGAGAGAGACAGGGATAAAGAGTGGAGAAAATGGTGAGGGTGATACACAGGGAACAAGAAAGGGAGACAGAAGAAGACAGACTGGAGGTTGTTATAAGAGACGGAAAGGGAGGTGGAAGGAAAACAGGAGACAAAAAGTGAGACAAAGGGAAATAGCCAGACACAGATAGAAACAGAGATATCGAGACAGAATGAGGGAGAGAATGGGGAAGAGTGTGACTGGTATAATGGAAACAAAAAGAAAAAAAACAGAGAGAGAGACAAAGAGAAAGGGAGAGGGGCGAGACACAGAAACACAGAAAAGATGCAATACAATTCAACTCAATACACCCTGACAGGAAACAACAAATACAAAACTCCTGACTCTTTCTGTCGGGTATTCATACTTAAACTACAAAGCACCCTCATAGAAACAGAAATAGCTACAGATAGAGAGAAAGAGGGCAGTGTTAGCATCAGTAAGCATGATAGAGAGAGACAAAGACAGAGACTGGCAGAGAGAGAGGGAAAGGCACAAAGACAAGGACAATAAATAAAAGGGAATAAAAGAACAACACAGCACGGGAAACAGGCCCTTCGGCCCAATGAGCCCGCACCGCCGTCATAACTATATAGTAGCAATTCCATTATCCTATTCTAAATTTAGGTTATTCCTAATACGGAAGACTCTCACTATAGGGACAATTTGTTTCCCAATCAGCCTAAGAGCGAATTTTTGGGTTGTGGGAGGAAACCGGAGTGCCCGGAGAAAACCCACGCAACCACGGGGAGAACGCGCAACCTCCCGCAGACACCGGCCCAATTCCAAGTGTCTGCACAGCTACAGCGATAGTCACTGAGCTGTCATGGTGCCCTTCAGATGGTCCAGATAAAGCACTCATTTACGACATGAAGCACCAGGCAACCCATGAATCAACACGCAAGAGCTGTCCTCGCACCACCTGCCGAATGCATGCTCCTTGATGGTCAAGTATGGACCGAATTACCTGTGGGGAAAAAAAGCCATAGTTAAACAGTCCTACTATATCCCTCTATCTGCATAACGCTCATGTGGCTGTCCAAGAGACCCTTAAACAGCCCTAGCGTGCCTGCTCCCACCACCTTACTCGGCAGTGCATTCCACACCCCCCACTACCCTTTGTGTGAAAAACTGCCCTCTAATATTCGTCTTATACATAGTCCCCCTCACCCTATGGCCATGACCCCTCGTCCTATCCATTTCTGAAGGTGGAAAAAGTTTACCTCCATTTACTCTATCTATACTCCTTATAATCTTATACACCTCTATGAGATCCCCTCTAAGCCGACGTCTTTCAAGGGAAAACAACCCCAGTCTATCTAATCGTTCCGCATAAGACAGTCCTTCCATACCAGGCAGCATCCTGGTAAACCTCCTCTGCACTCTCTCCAAGGACTCCACATCCTTCTGATAGTACGGCGACAACAGCAGAGATTGAAAGAGTTTCTAACTGGTACAGGGAAAGAAACAGACAGACAAAGAGAAAGAACAGAGACAGAGAGTGGCTCTCACAGAGTGAGAGATACAGGGATAGAGAGTGGAGAAAATGCCAAGGTTGATATACGGGGAATGAGAAGGAAGACAGATTGGAGGTATAATAAGAGTGGAAAGAGAGATGAAGGGAAAAGGGGAGACAACAAGTGAGGCAGAGGGAAATAGCCAGAGACAGAGAGAAACAGAGATAAAGAGACAGAGAGCGGGAACAAAAGGGAAATAGTGAGAATGAATGGAGATAATAGAAACAAAAAAACATAAGACAGAGCGAGAGGGGTGGGGAACGGGGGAGAGACAGACGGACAAACTACTAAAAGGGGCAGAGAGTGGGAGAATGAGAATGAGACTGAGAGGAGGCAGGAGAGACAGAGGAACAGAGTAGAGAGAGAGGGAGAGTGGGGGGAAGGGGGAACAGAAAGATACAGAGAGAAATATCGAAAGAGAGAGAGGCACAGGGAGAAACAAGGGAAGAGTGACAAAGAGAAAGAGAAAGACAGACAGACAGAAAGAAACACCGAAAGAGGCACGGAGACATATTTAATGACTTTATTGATAACCATCAGGTGGAGTTATTGGAATATGAGCTCCCTGATTGAGATTTTAATGCTGTCCAATCCGGTGGCCCTGCAGACTTTTATAACATAGTGTGTCTTGGTTACGGGAACTCAGGGTGTGTACACTCAGGGTGCAGACTGGTGGTTTTATCACTAGATCATTAATACAGAAACTCTGTTAATGTTCTGGGTACCCGGGTTCCAATCCCATCTCGGCAGAATTTGAATAAATATATCTGGAATTCAGAATCCGCTGGTGACCATAAAACAACATTGTCAACTTTCCGAAGAAAAATTCTGGTTCACCAATGCCCCAGGGAAGGAAATCTGTTGTCCTTCCGTGGTCAGGCCGAACCGTGATTCCAAAACACTTAATTGCCTTCTGAACATGGGCAACTGGGCGGCCGAATTGCGAAGGCAGATGCCTTGAGTTGGTTACAATGAACAGACACTTGTATTCCCAATGGAAGAGACGTTAATCATGAACTTTATCAAAAGTGACAGCCAAAAATATTCAGTTGTCGAGGAATAAATTACCCAGTCCTGTACAATCTGAAGTAGCTAGTGCTGATGGGGGAATCCAAAAGGCTGTTACAGCCTGAATTGCACCGTATTGGAGAAACAGAGAGCAGCTGACTATGGAAGATGGCACATGCCTATGGGGTTCAAGAGTGTCATCCTGAGTCAGGTTTACCATCTCATCCTGGCTGAAATTTATTTCGAAAGCTCTGCTTGTGTGTGTCTGTGTCTGTTTGTTTATCTGAGTGTGTGTATTTAGCTGAGAGGCAGTGTGTGTGTATATGTGTGTCTGGGTTTGTCTCAGCATTAGTGTCTGCTCTGTGTATCCGTGTTTCTGTGTCCTTGTTTGAGTGTCTTTATAGACGTGTTATCTGAGAGTGTGTACGTGTCTGTGTGTGTGTGTGTGTGTATGTGTGTGTGTGTGTGTGTGTGTATGTCAGCTTTTGTCTAAGAGAGTTTGCGTTGTTGTCTGTGTGTGCATGGTTGAGTGTGAGTTTTCCTGTGTGCGTGTTTGTTTGAGTGCGTATATGTGCGTGTGTGAAATTATGTGTGCGTGAGAGAGAGAATGTGTGTGTGTGTGAGTGTGAGTATGCGTCTGTGTGTGTGAGAGAGAGAACATAGAACATAGAACATTACAGCGCAGAACAGGCCCTTCAGCCCTCGATGTTGCGCTGACCAACGATGAAAAAAAAAGCAATGACCCTCCAAACTAAACCATTCCCTTCTCTTCCATAAACTTATCAACTAACCTCTTAAACGCCACCAAACTTGGCGCATCTACAACTGCCGCAGGGAGGGCATTCCACTCCCTAACCACCCTCTGGGTAAAGAACCTACCTCTGATATCCGTCCTATAACTATCACCCCTTAATTTAAAGCTGTGTCCCCTCGTGCTAGCTTTCTCAATCCTAGGAAAAAGGCTATCACTGTCCACCCTATCTAAACCTCTAATCATCTTATATGTTTCGATAAGGTCTCCTCTTAGCCGCCTCCTTTCTAACGAAAACAACCTCAAATCCCTCAGCCTCTCTCATAAGACCTGCCCTCCATACCAGGCAACATCCTGGTAAACCTCCTCTGTACCCTCTCCAATGCCTCCACATCTTTCTTATAATGTGGGGACCAGATCTGCACACAATACTCCAAGTGCGGCCGCACTAGAGTTTTGTACAGTTGCAACATGACGTTGCAGCTCCGAAATTCAATCCCCCTACCAATAAAACCTAAGACTCCGTATGCCTCCGTATGGCTCTGTAGTTGTAATTTTGGTTCTGGTTGCTTGCAGCTGAATGTTTGAGTTCTATTAATTTCTACATCTCTGATCATCCAGAGAGAGAGAGAGATTGCTCACTATACTTCATGAACTGCAAAGCTTCTGCTCTTACTTGCACTGAAACATTTATAGTAGCTCTTGCTCAGCGCATGTTCACTTTTCCATTAACTCTTTCAGCGCTGAGCCGTGAGGTTCATATCTACAGCACACATAAGAACAGATTAATTTCCATGTCCTGAAACTATCGAAACAGCCCAATATATCTTTGAAGCTCTGCTTTTGGACTCTGTAGTTGTAATTTTAGTTCTGGTTGTTTGCAGCTGAATGTTTGAGTTGTATTAATTTCTGCATCTCTGATCATCCAGAGGCAAAAAAAAACAGAATCGTGACATCCGCCTGCTCCCGCTGTGCAATGGGCAGTCAGCAGGGGGCGGACGTAGGGCGCACCTGGACACTGAAACAGAAATGTTCATGCATTCATATAGGTTGTTCAATCATTCATTCAAAACTGAATAACATATTTGGAAGGTAGAGATGGTAGGACAGTGACCATGTCACTGAACTGTCTCAGACTAATATTATGGGCATACGGGTTAAATTCATTTGCCCACATAGCACCCTCAGTGCACCGAATGCAATGTGAATTTTTGAATTCAAAATATCTTTTAAGTTTACTTACTTGTGTCACAGGTAGGCTTACATTAATACCGCAATAATGTCACTGTGATAATCCTCTATTGGTCACAATCTGGCGCCTGTTCCAGTACATTGGTGTAGAATTTAGCATTGTCAATGTTCCCAACCAGTACATCTTTCAGACTGTGGGAGGAAACCGGAACACCCAAAGAAAATCTACGGGGACAACATGCGGAGTCCGCACGGACAACGACCGAAGCCTGGAATCGAACCTGGGTTCCTGATGCAATGATACAATAGTTCTAACCAATATGTCAGTGCGCCGTCAATCCAGGTATACACAGGAAGGTGAGAAAGAATATACTTGGGATAGATGGGGTGCACCAAAAGTTCACCAGACTGATACATGAATTTTGAAGAGAGATTGAGACGTGCATTCAATGAAATTCGGAAGAATAGGAGGTCTTATTGAAAGATATAAAATTCTGACAATTCCAGGATTAGGACCCAACAGTACCGAAGGAACGGCCGCTATATTTTCAAGTCAGGATGGTGAGTGACTTGGAGAGTGAATGTCCTTTTGATGATGTTCCCACGTATCTGCTGACCTTATGATTTTATCATGGTAATGGCTGTGTCTTGAGAAAGTATTGTCTAGCGCCCTGGGCCCACGAATTCAAATCGCACCAACGGTGACAAGTGTAATTTAAATTTAATTAATAAAAATGTAGAATTGAAAATTCGGCTGAATATTAGATACCTTAAGAAAATTGTCATCTGTTGTTGCAATAGCACTTTCTGTGTACCAGTTCTGCACCAATACTCATTGGGGTTTGGAAGAAAATTGGGGTGAGGGTTGTCTTATGGAAACAAGGAAATAAATATGGTAGCAGCAAGGATGCTGTTTCCACTGGCAGATGAAATTAGAACTAAGGGACAAGACTTCAAAATAAAGGCGAAGTGATTTTGGATTGTGTTGAGGAGGAACCTCATCACCTAAATGGCTGTGAATCTGTATAAATTCCTGCCCAGTGAAATAGCTGTGGCTACATCGTTAAACAGTTTTAAGGTAAAGATAGATTTTTGAGCAGTAAAGGGATTCAGTGCTATGGTAAGCAGGAGAGTAAGTGGAGTTGAGTCTACAAAAAGATCAGCTATGTTTTTATTGAATGGCATCAGGCCTATTCCTGCTTCCAGTTTTTCTGTTCTTTCAGAAAGGAAATCTGTCTACAACCTGGACTGTGTGTGAGACAAGACCTCGAGAAATGTGGCCAACATTTACCTATCTTCTGAAACATCCAGTTACACAAGAGGCGAGAGGCTGCAGCAACCATATGGTGTAGAAAAATTAAAAATAAACTGTTCATCTCTTACATCTTCCAACCCTCATGCAAATACGTTAATCTGAAACCTGAACTCGGTTTCTCACTTGCACAGTTACTGGCTGGTTTAATGCAGGCAGCGTTTCCTGTTTTTGTCTGAAATGCTGCACTTTGACCTACGCTGGTTTCTTCCCTGAAAAGAAATGTGGGGCTCATTTTTTAGAATTCCAACTCAGCCTGTTTTCATCCTCGCTCTCTCTGCCTACGAGTCCCTCCTTAGTCTGCTCCAATGCTCCAGTGAAGTCCCAAGGACAGTCTTTAGAAAAAATGGGGTGGCACATTTGGGAGAGAGAAGCATGGGAAGATTTTCCTCTCAGAGGGTCATATGTCCCTGGAAGTCCCTCCCTCAGAAGGCAGTGGAAGCAGACTTTCAATATTTCTAAAGGCAGAAGGAGCTGGATTCTTAGTAAACAAGAAGGGTGAAATGTGCTCATGTTGGCAGAAGCTTATAATAAGATCAGCTGTAATCTTGTTTACTGGCAGAGCAGGGAGAAAGAGGCCAAGTTGCAAACTGTTATTTCTCAGTAGCCTGTATGTTACTGTATACATACCAAAATTTCGTAGCGGCTTAGTAAGGTGCACGTGTAACAGACGTAACAAAATCTGTTCCTGAAATCGATAATGAGCAAGTTGGGTTTACATTGCCAACTGTTAGGCTCGATGATTCATTGTCTCAAAGACCAGAGTAAACATTCTCTGCGGTGACTTTCAAAAGAGAATGATTACAAATTGGAAAATATAACATGCAGAGGGACATGTCCCAACAGCAAATACATTTTTTTGTTAGCTCATTGAGATAGCAATAGTGCTCGTTAGGCCAATTTGCCTCGTTTCTGAATATATAAATTGGATGAGTAACAGGATTGACTGGAGTGTAACACTTTCATTTGATTCATTAATGGTTGTTCCCTAAATAACCGGCTAAACGGGAACTTGTTAATTCTTAGATTCTTTCTCAATAATTTTCATTCATTTGTCTAGGATTGATGTTCGCAGGGCCAAAAATTGTTGCTAGCCTAAAATGCAAATTACGGCGGAATCCTTAATACAAAACAAAACCAGAACGTTTTGGAACATCTCAGTGGGTCTGACAGTATCTGCGGAGAGAGAATAGAACCAATGTTTAGAGTCCGGATGAGAATTCGTCAGGGCCATCTGGACTTGAAAGTTAACACTATGCTCTCTTCACAAATGATGTTCGAGCTGCAGAACTTTTCCTGCATTTTCTGGTTTTGTTTTGGCTCTTGCTAATTGCATTTGAACAGTGTAGTTTGCTAATGACCATCTCAGATGATAGTTTACAGTCAAACAGGGAAGGGAACGGTGTGGTGATATTATCGCTGGAGTATCAATTCATAAACTCAGCCAATCTTCTGGGTTCCCCTGTTTGAAACCCAATTCAATAAAAATATCTGAAACGTCGAATCTACTGATGAGAGTGAAATCTTTGTCATTTGTCAGAGAAAAAAACCATCTGGGTCACTGTATCCTTTAGGGAAGGAAACCTGCCGTGCTTCCCTGGTTTGGCCAACACGTGAATCTGGAGCCACATCAATGTGGTTGACTGTAAACTGTCCTCTAAGAGCAACTGGAGATGGACAATAAACGTCCATGTTTCACGAAAGAACAAAAATGTTGTGTGTCGAGAGTCACATGAAGGCCAGACTGTGGAAAGACCGCAGATTTTCTTTCTTAAGGCGGGAAGAAAGTGTTTCCACTCGACCTGATTGGGGACTTGGGATGGGGTGATACGGGGAAAGATCGGATAGAATCCATTGGAGTACAGAAGATTGAGTGATGATTTTTTGAAACATATCTGATCCTTTGGAGGGGTGGGGGGGTAGAGTCGGAGGGGTGATGGGAGCAACGGTGTTAGAGTGGAAGCTGACGGAATGTTTAACTTTCCGGGACAGATTGGAAAGAGAGAGAAGTAAAGAATTGTTTCTTCTTTCAGATGCCTGCGTGCCTTTGGAACTGTCTTCTGCAGAAATCTCCTGCAGCTTCAGTCGCTGGGAAAGTCTCTGAAAAGATTCAGGCTTATCGACAGTTGGCAACATCTGGCCTCTCACCACTACCCCCGGCTCTGCCTAACTGCCATCTCGCTGCTGGAGTTTCCAGTCCCGGGTGATTAAACCACAAGTTCTGCTCTTTGAACAAACTGAGAGGCTCAGCGAGCTGTTGAGTGAAACCGCACACTCGGCGGACTTCTTTCTGCCGTTAGTCGCCTTGTCAACCAAACCCTGGTTCCCCCAATCAGCAGTGAGCGCATGTATCATTACATCTCAACAGTTTCTATCAAAATACGCAACCGAAAGTCGATTAACCCTCCTGCTGCCAAGAAGCAGAAAAAAATAAACACTGATAGGATTTTCATAACGTGACTTCGAGACTGAGAATGTAATTTGTGTCGTTCCTGTAAGAGAGCTGGATCATTCCTCTTAAAATACCAAATACAGGTTGAGCAGTTCACACTAAAGTTTGATGTTAGGGGGAACGGCCTCCGGGCAAGTCATCCAGAGTCCTAAGCACAGCGGTTAACTCTGCAGTGCCAGAGACACTGGTTCGAATTGAGCCTTGGGGAGCTGTCAGTGTTAAATGTGCATGTTCTCCCCGTGTCTGCATCGGTTTTATCCGGATGCTCTAGTCTCCTATCTCAGCCCAAGGATGTACAGGTTGAGTGTATTGGCCGTGCTACAATGCACCTTTGTGTCCCACAGATGTGCAGGATTGATCGGGGGCAGAGGGGAGGGTCTGGATTGATTTCTCTTTCAGAGAGTTGGTGCAGACCCGATGGAGCGAATGGCCGCTTTCTGCAATGTATTGTTTCTACGATTCTATTTTAACACGAACACAAAACCCATTATGATAAATTGTTCCTCCCTCCCTCTTCAAGAGTGTTATAACAGCATCTTATAATGGCATGGTGAGTAATCCAGAAAGCCAGAGCTCTGGGCATATATGAGGATTGAATTCCAGCCATGGCAGTTAGAGAAACCTGAATTCAATAAAAGCAATCGGGAATTCAGCAATCGAACCATGAGTCACTTGTTGTTAAAACCCATCTGGTTCACTTCATGGGACTTCAAGTACAACACGACGGTCAATGCAAGCCACACGGTTCAATGGTGATTCAGGATGGGAAATACATTCTGGCCCTGCCCACAGTGCACTTACTAATAACTGAAATAACAAATACATTGTGTCAGGGAGTCGCTGGCCTGGCCAACATTTATAGCCCATCCCTAATGGGCCGAATTACCACAGCAGCAGATGTAGTTAAACCCGGCATAGGAGCAACGTTTCCCTTTGGATGTTGGGAACATTTTGGGATTTTTCTCGCTTTCCCAGCTTGGTGGTGTTATCTCCTCAATTTCCTCATTCCTATTCGGAAGCTCTCGCTCTCCCATTACTTTAATTCCCATTGTTTCTCGTTGTTACATTTTAAGGCGGGTGGGGGAGGGGGGGTGGGGGTGATGCGGTGTGTGGAGACAGCAGCAAAATGATAAGACCACCAAAACCAAACATTCCTGAATGGAAGGATGTGAGAAGGGCTTTCCTCAGGGATCACTGCTGGCACAATTACTGTTTGTAATACATATATAGAAAATAGAACAGAATTGTTTAGTAAGTTTGAAGATGACACAAAGGTTCGTAGATTTGCGGATGAGGACCATCAGAGGATACAGCAGGATATAGATCCGTTGGAGGCTTGATCGACGGGATAGCAGATGGAACTAAATCTGGACAAATGTGAGATGATGCATTTTGGAAGGTCTAAAACAGATAGGGAATATACAGTAAATGGCAGAATCCTTAAGAATATTGATAGGCAGCGGGATGTAGGTGTACAGGCAATGCAAATGGAGAAGGTAGTCAAGAAAGCATACGGCATGCTTGCCTTCATCAGCCAGGGCAATGAGTTTAAAAATTGGCAAGTCAAGTTGCAGCTTTATACAACCTTAGTTAGTCTGCACTTGGAATATAGTGTTCAATACTGGTCGCCCACACCACCAGCAAGATGTGGACACTTTGGAGAGGGTCCACAAAATACTTACCACAATGTTACCTGGTGTGGAGGGCATTCGCAATGAGGAAAGGTTGGAGAAATTTGGGTTGATCTCACTGGAACAACAGAGGTTGAGGGGGTGGCCGGATAAGTGGCTCCAAAATTATGAGAGGCATGGACAGAAAGGATAGTCAGAAGGTTTTTCCCAGGCTGGAAGAGTCAATTACCAGGAGGCATAGGTTTAAGGTGTAAGCAGCAAGGTTTATATGAGGCAAGTTTTTTTTTACACAAAAGGTGGAAGTGGATACAGTAGTGAGTTTTAAAGGGCACCTTGACAATACATGCAGAGAATGGAAATAAAGGGATGTGGTCCCCGGAAAAGTAATGGCTTTTAGTTCAGTCGGGCAGTGTGGTTGGTGCAGGATTGGAGGGCCAAAATTCCTATTCCTGCGCTATAATTTTCTTTTTTTTTCTTTGTTTTTTGTACTGAAATGGCTATTGAACCAATGAACCTCAGTCCTGAGACCACAGTTCAAACCTGTGGATTTTCAATTATTTCACTTCAAAAAATAAATTGGCTTCAATTGGCGGGATCTGCCATAGGCAGCCGGTATCCTCGTGATGGACCGAATGGCCTCGATTTGCGCTGCTCGACGTCAAGTGCGCTCTGTTGACCATACCAAATACATGTCTTGCCATTGCTTTAACAAAGAGACAGAAGACATCCTTCAGTAAAGACTGCAGATTTATTCAATATTAATAGCAATGCAAATGACAAAAGAACAAGTTTACAGATATGAACAAAAGTGTGATTAACGAACCAGAAGAGCATAAGGCGAAGCAGCTGAAGTGGACCATTCAGCCCATCGGCTCTGCTTCGCCGTTCAATGAAATCATGGTTGATTTAATACCATCCTCAACTCCACTTTACCACCTTCTCCCCAGTGCTCTCTCTTCCCCTGACTAACCAGACAATCTTAAATGTATCTGAATGTCCCATCTGTGAAATAACCTGAGCTCAATAACCTGATTTTAGGTTAAGCTAATGGCGAGATATTTAAAAACTCTTGCTCATCTTATTTGTGAGATGCCGTGTAATGATGAAGCTCTGCACAGTGGGAGAGGGGGGCTCGATTATCTCTAAGGAGCCGGATGTACAGCCTGGGGTTTGGTGCCTCTGTGGCACTGGGAGGAAAATCTGGAGTCCAAGATTCAGTGCGGGAGTGAGAATATCACCTTGGCTACAATCTAAAAGCGGGTGGCATCCCACTTACCACCTGATATTCGCTCTGATTGACTTTCTTTGATTCAGAGAAGTAACTCCAGGCTGTCAAACTCACCCTTTTCTCCACTAGCTCTTGAAATACTCAAAAAAAAAGAGACTGATTAAAACTGAGTGGATCAGCTAGGGGTCATTTCAAAACCAGTCTATCTACTCACCAATCAAATCTAACTACTGAGTTATTGAGTTTGATGAAAATCCGATCAGAACCTTGCTGATTAAATATATCTTACGCTCTTAAATTACATGCAATAAAAGTGCAACGTTTAAAATAACTACCAGAATAAACAGCCAAAAGGTAAAGCTGAGATGCCATTAGCTAGGTTGCCCTGTAAAGGTGCTGGGGCTGTCACTATGGGCTGAGTGGCTGCTTTTTTCTCTGTAATAGAATTCTACTATTCTAAGCAAAGAATATAAAAATCGAAGTTCTATGTGTCGTAAAATTGAAAATGCTGTTTTCAAAAATATCTCCGATACTAATGCTGGCAGAAACCATATAAATGTGAGCTCCACGCTGTTGTTGAAACGCACAATTGAAATGTTTGTGTCACATGAGCAGTAGCATTCATGGAGAACCACGAGTTTCAAATCAAAATAATAGTGGAAAAATGTTACCCAAATGAGGATATTTAAAAGTTAAGCTGCCATTTAAAACAAGTGAGCTTGAATTGCTTGAAGTGGAATCTATGATCAGGAAGTGTCTGGATTTTGATGCCCCAGTCAATGAGTTCATATCTGAATCCATTTAATCTTCCAACGCAGTTCTGTTTGGAATGAAAGGAACAACAATGGGAGAACATCAAAGATCAGCAAGAAAAGAACACGTTTTATCTTTACAGTCTCCATTAACCTGCTCCATTAATATTCTCAGACGCCAATGCAAGTGCACAAAAATCCCTACAGTGCAGAAGGATGCGATTTGGCCCACAGAGTCTGCACCGACTCTCTGAAAGTGCCACACAGCTCAAGACCAGATGATGGGTGTAAAAGGCTGGTCTGTCAGTGACACCCATAATTAAACACAACTCTGGAGAGGTTTAAGAAGTCAAGGTTGCGATTGGGGGTGGGGGTTGACGGGATGAAAAGCGATGAGGATGGGGCACTGGGGGAAGAGTCCGTTTGTCTAAATGTATCCAAGTTACTGTTCACTCCACGGGTTAGCTTCAGCGCTGCCTTAACAGTGACCTCGCGGGATCCCGTCAATGGACTGTGTCCATCACACTTTGTCTTTCTGGGCAGGCATTTAGGTGACCGATCTTACCTCAAAATAACCACACCCTGGCCGTCATCAGGACACTGAAGACAATGCTCTTGAGAAACAAAATCCTTAGCCCCATCACCGTCAAAGACAAAAAGTTTGTCCTCAGTCGATCTGCCAAAATGAGAAAAACAAATGATAGATCTGGTTTGGTACATATATCACTTGGAACTGAAAAAGAAATGTATAACATTAATGTGTTTCTTTTCCATTATCTAACTGCTTGACTTTTGTCCGTCTGTCCATCCTGTCCGCTGTCCTCTGTCCACCAGCCCGACTGTCTGCTGTCGATCTATCTGCATCTGTCTTTCACCCTGAATCTCCCTCTCTCTCTCTCTCTCTGTCTCCTCCTCTCTCTCTCTTTCTTGCCCCCCACCTCCACCCCATCCCCCGCATCCCTCGATTTATATCTCTCTCGCCCTCACTCTGTGTGACGATCTATCTTTCTCTCCATCTCACTATATCTTTATCATTCGATATCCGGCTCTGTATCCCTGTCTATCTCTCAGTTATCAATCTGTCTATTTGCAGTATTTTCCATTGATAAATGTTGAATAAAGCACATACCGTTTTCTGTCGAGGAATCATATCGACTTTTAAGGCATTTAGTTTGATCTGGAAGGACACAAAACAAACTGACTTATTCAGTGAATAAGTGCCATTACTGTGACCATGTTTGTTCTCAATATCACTTCCAATAATATTGTTCTCATAACAAATAGCCACGAAGAAAGTGAGAATCAAACAGCACGATTGGATATGTTCAGTTCATTATTCACAACGGAGAAACATTGATAACTCTGCCATTTAGTTCAGCCCAAATCTGAGTTCAAAGAGTGTAGGTTCGATTACCCATCAGGGATTAAACCCCAGAATCCAGACCATTCCATCGGGGCGGTATTTCACTGTCTTCCGAAGAAGTGGTGAAACCGAGGCCTGATTTCAGCTCTGCAGTGGATTAATGATATCAGGACATTTCTCCAGAGGAGCGGGATTCTCCAGTACCCTGGTTAGTATTTAATACTTTCCTAAATTCGGTGATACACCAGCAGCTGCGGATCCTGGACACTGCCGTGAACTATAATGGTTCGCTCTTATTATTTTTATTCACTTATGGAATGTGGATATCGCTGGCAGGTCAGCATTTACTGTCAATCCCTAATTACCCCCTTCAGAAGATGGTTGTGAGTCCCCTGATTGAAACTCTCCAAGTCCGTGAGGTATGCATACACACAGGGCCCTTAGGGAAGAAGTTCCAACATTTTCATAGAGCGACAGTGAAGGAAATGCCAAAGTATTTCCAAGTCAGGATGTTAAGTGATAATGGTGTTCCCAGGCATTTGCTGCCCTTGTCCTCCGAGATGATATATAATTTTGTAAATGTGCACACCTTTATCATGGAATCCTAGAGGCGTAGGCCAAAGTCATAGGTAGAAGAAGGATTGGAATGAGGTGTTCACTGAATGTTAAAATGACGGCGTGAGCTTGTTGGGCTGAAGTGCTTGTTTCCTGTGCTGTGTTGTTCTTTGTTCTTTGATAACGGCCATGAGTTTGGAAGGTTCAGCAGAAAGAGACTTGGAGAATCACTGCTGTGTATCTTGTGGATGGCAAACTCTGCTACCACTGTGTTTTGGTGGTGGAAGAAGTGGATGTTTGTGAATGAAGTACTTGATGCTAAAGCGGCACAGGTGCACAGTGGTTAGTACTGTTGCACCCCCCTTGCCCTCCCCCCCACCTCCATCCCTTTCCTCCCCCCACGCACCCCCCACCCCCACCCCCCCACACCGTGCCCACTGCGACAGGGACCTGGATTTGATTCCCGGCTTGGGTGATTGTCGGTGCAGAGGTGCAGAGTCTGCACGTTTTCCTCTTGTCAGCGTGGGTCTGATCCACAGGATACACAGCAGTCATTCTCCAAGTCCGGTTTCCTCTGAAAGACGTGCTGATTAGATGCATTGGGTCATGCTACATTCTTCCTCAGTGTCCCCGAACAAGTGCAGAGTGTGGTGATTAGGAGACTTTCACAGTAACTTCATTGCTGGTTTAATCTAAGTCTACTTGTGACATTTAAAAAAAACATTTAATCAAGCGGAGCTGTTTTGTGCTGTTTAGTCAAATTTCTGAGTGTTGCTGGAGCTGCATTCATCAAGCAAGTGGTTAATACACTACCACAGTCATGATTATGTCTTGTGGATGGTGCAGAGGATTTGGGAGTTTAAGAGACACGTTATTCAGCACAGGATTCCCAATCTCCGCCATGCTCTTGCAGTCAGAGCACTTGTATGGTTAATCCAGTTCAGCTTCTGAGCAACGTTAACCCTCAGGCTGTTGATAGTGTGGGTGGACCATTTAGAAATCTACAAGGAGGCATGTACAGATTGAATAGTCAGAAACTTCTTTTTCTCTCAGTATGGAAGAGTCAATTATTAAGGAGCATAGAGTTAAGGTTTGAAGGAGATGTGCGAGGCATTTATTTTTTACACACAGGATGGTGGATGGTGGAACTCGCTGCCAGGAATGGTAGTGGAAGCAGATACGATAGTGAGTTTTAAGAGGCATCTGGACAAATACATGAATAGGATGGGAATAGAGTGAAATGGCGCCGGAAATGTGGGAGATTTCAGTTCAGTCGGGGCAGCATGTTCAGTGCAGGCTTGAAGGGCCGAAGGGCCTGTTCCTGCGCTGTAATTTTCTTTGTTCTTTGTTTCAGTCATGGTAACGCCAGTAAATGACAAGAACCGATTGTTACCTTCTTTCCTGTTGGAGTTGGTCATTGTCTGGAACGTGGGTGGTGCAATGTTATTTGCAGCTTGTCAGTCCAAGCCTGGATAATGTCCAACTATTGCTACATTTGTAATGCATTACTTCATGATCTGAGGGATCATGAATGGTGCTGAACATTGTTCAGTTATCAGCGAACATCCCAACATCTGACCTTAACAATGGATTGAAGGTGATTGATGAAGCAACTGAAGCTGATTGGTTCTGAGACACTGAGGAACTCCTGCAGTGAAGTCCCGAGACTAGAATAATTGACCTTCAATCATTAGTCAGCTAATCTTTCAAAAAGACAACATTCTGAGGGACAATGACGCCGAAAGTGTTCAGGGGATGGATAATATTTAGGGACGTTCTTCTTGTCATAAAACACTCTCAGGGGAGGCAGGAGCGCAGTGATATTGTCAATCCAACGATCCAGAATATTAATGTGTGTTCAAATTCACTGACAGATGCGAAATTTGAATGTTAAAGAAATACAATTAGAATTCTAATGATGACCAATGGAATTATTGTCGTTTATCATTAAAACTCATTTGGTTCACTAATATCCTTTAGGGAAGGAAATCTGCCGTCCTTACACTGCCTGGCCGGTAAGTGAATCTTAAATGCCCTCTGCTGAAGGGCAATTTAGGATGGGCAATAAATGCTGGTCAAGCCAATGACACCCACATCACATGAACGGAAATAAAATAAACTTACCAATCCCAGCTGTGGGTAGGGTGTTTACTGAGTAAATCTGATTATTGTGAAATGCCTTGCACGTGATGTTTGGCGATTTCCCGGATTGGGAGAAAAAGAGGAAACCCGAACTCCTGTAATTCCCGCTCTCCAATGGGACACTGGATCTTGTCACATTGACCTCCTGGCCGGATCCTGTGTACAGGGAGAGCTGGATTGCCTTGGGGGAGAAGTCCGAGGCCAAGCAGACTGCAGCGGTGCTGGTGTTGGTGGCTCCCGGTGGCACTGGCGGGTAAAAGACACTCAATTTTGGTTCTTTTAGGTTTTTCACTTCTGAAAAAATTAAGAAATAAAAGGAAATAACCAGAATATAAAAGATTACCTCTTCCACCCTCTAATCCCATTCGATTAGACCCGCATTTTTCCTGTGCTTTAACCCGATATAAGTTTCTACACTGATTACTGAATGCTGAGAATGGATTAGCAATCTTATTCCCTTGGCGGAGAGAAGTCTGAGGAGTGACGCCGCTCTCTCACTCTCTCTCTCACACACACACTTAGTTCCCACTGTTTTTTTTTTAATATTTTAAAGAGAACAATATTTGGACAAGAGACTGATGGAGGGCGGCACTGTAGCACAATAGTTAGCATTATTGCCTCACAGCGCCAAAGACCCAGGCTCAATTCCGGCCTCGGCTCACTCTCTGTGTGATCTCCCGGTGGGTTTCGTCCGGGTGCTCCGGTTTCCTCTCAGAGTCCAAGGATGTGCGGGTTAGGTTGACTGGCCAAGCTAAATTGACCGTAATGTCAGAGGATTAGTTGAGTAAATATGTGGCATAATGAAGTTAGAGCCTGTGTGGAATTAGGGTCAGTGCAGTCTCGATGGGATGAACGGCCTCCTTCTGTACTGTAGCGATTCTTTGATACACTTTTTCCTTCTCCCTGAGTAGAAGGAGGCCATTCGGCTCACCCACTATTCAATGAAATCGCGACTGATCTGATGTGATAATCCTCAACTCCATTTTCCCACAATATCCCCATCAGCCTTGTTTTCTTGCAGATTAAAAACCTGTCCATCCCTGTATTCAAAGTATTTAATAGCAGCCCTATACAACCATCTGCGATAAAGAAGTCCACAGATTCAATACCATTTAAAGGAAGAAATTCTTCATCTTCTCTCTCTTTAAATCGACAACCCCTCACTCTTGGTTTTAACCTCTAGTCCTAGACTCTTCCAACAAGGAATAAAATAGAAGTCTACATTAGCCCTTCGTATCTGAGCCGTCTAAAGACAACCCAACTGACTTTTCTAATCCCATTTCCAGCACTTGGCTCATTACTCTGTATGATATGGCATCAAAAATGCATAACCAAGTGTTGTGAGAGTCTCTGTGGCTATGACTGTATCAGATAGTGAGTTCCAGATTTCCCTCTAACTCTCCTACCCTGTACCTTAAATCAATGTCTCCTCTACACCACACCCTTCCCTCCAGAAAAAACGTTCCTCATTGATCCCTCTAAAATGGGGATAGGTGTTTTCCTGACTATGTTATCTCTGCCCCTCATTCAGGTGAAGTGACTTTTACAGTGTTGCCTAACTTTATGACTCTAATGGGGTGGGCCTGCTTTAACTATCTATCAATGTATCATTTAAAAGCATTACACACAACCCATTTCAGGTGGGTTTTTATGATAAAGACCAGTTAGATGTTTTAAGGAAACAATCCTGATATGTGGAAACAATAAAGCTCTCATCTGCTCTATCTCAATGCCCAGTGAAGCTGTTCTTTGGATTCCCAATGAAAACTGCTCACCCGTTCCATACAAAAACAGTAATAATTGAAATATCACAGCGACTGTATGTCTCAATGAAGCCATAGGGGAAAAATAACATATTGAGCAATCATCCAGAGTTAGTTACTTACTGGGTTCCACTATCAGCCTGGTTCCAATGCCAAAGATGAGCTTTCTAGTCTCGCCATATGTCACACAATCTTTCATTCCATAACAAGATCTCTTGCGGTCTGGTCCACCTCTCTCTGTCCCTCTGTCGTGTCCCACTTGGGGTCGGTCAGACTAGTAATGGTGTACTCTCAGTGAATATCACTGTGGGAATGGAAGGAAGTTGTGGGGAGTGCTGTGGAGGGGGAGGGGGTGTGGGTAATGTTGGCTACAATTGAGAGAGCTTGGTGTTCTGCTGAGTGGCTGGGAGGTTATTGACCCGCTTTAAGGAGGTTTCAGCTATTATGGTACCACGATATAATCCCCACCATGTTCAGGTTTCTGTACCCCTCTCTCCGGGTTCTATATCACGGTGTCTATAATGCCCACCATGTTCAAGTTTCTGTACTGCTCTCTCCGTGTTCTCTATCACTGTGTTGTGCGTTGACTCAGTGCACAGTAGTACACAGCCGAGTCGCTCAGTTGCAGTTTGGAGATTGTTAATCGGCTGATTTTCTCGCCAGAATCGATAGAAGCAGAAATTCTGTCTCTGGCAATGTTTTCTTTGTTGTCCCCTCCTGAAGTGTGTGCCTGTTGCAATAATTTCGGAGCCTGCCCTGGAGATTGGCTGTACCAGTGTACTGTGTACTGACATAACCCTGAATATTCACATCTTAGAATAACCGTGTTCCCTGCAGCAGAGGTTTGGAGAGACGGATTCTTGGACACCAGGGAACTGGAATCTGAAGGATTAAAAAAAATGATGTTTTATCCACTTTTTTACCGTGCAACATGGGAATCACAGGAATATGTCTTCATTTGCGGTATTCTAATTAAATATTATAAAATTTCATATTAAATCTGATGGAACTATATTCACTCTTATTACGATACAAACTAGTGAAGCCTGAGGCAATATCTCTTACACACCAAGTACTACTGATCTGGAATGTATTGTCATAATGAGTTGTGGGAGCAGATTCAACAGTGAATGACCAGTTGGTCATTACCAAATGGTCAAGTACCGGCACAGGAAAGGCAAGCAGGGTAATGGGGAAAAATTCGTGGGCATTAGGAAGAATTGGATTTCATTTATAAAGGGCCAACATCTACAAGAAGGGCCGAATGCCATTCTTCCACCCTACATGATCCTGCGATGGAGAGTACAATCCAGCTTCTATTTTCATTATTGACAGACAAGCACTAGGGAACATTTTATCATCAGTGAAGCAATCCGTTTCCAGACATGATTGTCCCAGGATAACCCAGATAAGCTCCACACCAAGCACAGCAAGACCCAACAGAGTGTTATTGTGATTCATCAGCTCCAAAGGGGCTGAACGAAGCTGCACATCGATGGTCAAATGTCATTAATTTATTTTGGTTTAAAACTTCTGGGAGTTTATGTTTGCCTTTTCATCCATTTGTTTATCTATTTTTCTATTTCTATTAAAATAGGACTGTTTAATCAGTTTCATTTTATTTATATTTTCATGTTCTATTGTTCGGTGTCTTGTAATCATGAGAACTTGTCTCAAAGTCTCCCAGCTGTCTGTTGGGTTCAGTTTGTTCAGTTTCCACAGTGGTTTTACAGTTACACACAGGGAACCGTCTCTTCCGGCTCTCTGACAATTTTAATTCCTTCTGCACATTAATGTTCTTTCCCTGGTTTTTGGGGCAGGGTTTTCTCTATGTTTTACGTTATTAAGAGTCTGCCAAAATATATTGTACCATTTGGCCCAACTGATTTATGTTGCAAATTTATCCAAACTTACCTCCTCCATCCAGAAATCCAGTTGATATTTACATCCAGCTCCCTTTGTAAATCTATTACCTTCTCCCCCCGTATGCTCAAGATGCCCCACAAATGCAACAAAACTACCTTCTCCAACAGTTCTATGTGCCAAGTTCTGACAATCCACCGTACAGTTATTACTCTCAATCTGTTTATTAGTTTTATTAGTGCCAATCATGTATAAATTGTTCTAAACTCACATACAAATAAAGAACTGGTCAACACCCACACATTATACAATCAGAATTTAAACGGTTTCTATGAATTCTTCTCTTCTCTCTTTACTTTCCAGAGGGAACGCTAAAATCTTCCCTGTTTTCAACAAAGTTGGGGCTAAATCACCAACACATTCCTGAACTTATCCAGTAAAAAAAGATCCTTTTAGTTTGGAAAATCTTGTCTGTAATTGCCTTGAATACACAAAACCACTGAGCATTCACAGTTTTCTGATATAAACGCTTCTCAGATACTCATAAAAGGGAATAACCGAAAGAATTTATCTTCTTCTCAATTATTGACAATTATTTAAAAGTTGTGACCCAAAGCTAAAGGCGTCCCTGCCTGGACACATGCCCAGAATCTGTTTCGTCAAACCTCCGGAGAATATTTTCTGTTGAATTGGCTGTCATGCTTCTGAACTCTTAAGAAGGTAGCATTTGGATACTTAATACCTTCACATAGGGCAATCGCTTTCAGTATAGAACCTGGTGTGGCAATCATTGGTTCACTTACTTCAAAGAGATAAGCCATTCCTGATGGTTGTGTTAAAATTGTTTCAGAGTGCTCCAGATTGGGTTTCCAGATTGGGCCACATTTCACTTATCACCACAATCAATTCCTCTTCCAAGTGGTGTTGAAAACAGAGGAATTCAATATCTAGGGGAACGGATGGGGTGAACGGCAGATCAATGGCAGATGGAACTTAATCCTGAAAATTGCATGGGGATACATGTTGGGAGGAGTAACAAGACAAGGGAGTATTTAATAAATGGCAGGACACTGGAAAGCTCAAATGAACAGAAAGATTTGATTCCTTGTCCACAAATCACTGAAGGCGATAGGACATGATAATTGGGGCAGACGGGACAATCGCTTTAATAACTCATGGCATAAATTATTAAAACTGCCGGGTTATGTTAGAGCTGTACAAAGATTTCGATAGGCCACATCTATCGCCTCACTATTGAAAGAATATGATTTCACTGAAAGGGTACGGAGGAGATTCACCATAATGTCGCCTGCGAAGGAGAATTTGAACTTCAAGATGAGCCTGGATAAGCTTATATTGTGCTCTTCAGAGCAGAGACCCACTTTGAGATCTATAAGTTTATACAGGAATTGACAGGGTAAATGGGAATCAAATTCTCCTCACAGTTGAAGGGTCAATAAATAGGTGGCATATGTTTAGAAAGGGAGATGGACGTAGATGAACTTGCGAAACATTTAAGGCTGTGGGTCTAGTGCTGGAAGATGGAATTCATGAAGATTTTGTTGGTACAGACTTGATAAGCTGAAGGGCCTATTCCATGTTATATAATTCTGTGATAGCAGATTTCAATATGCTGTACCAACAGGCAAGGAAGACATCATGGAACATTCTTCATCTTAGAAAGAAGTAAAAGAAACAATCTTTAATTAGTGGAATGGCCTTGGAAGTAATTGACAACTTAAATGGCCAATCAGGGCATTAATGGGAGGATTGGGTTTGCCATGGTCATTTCCGGTGCCATGTCACAGCCAAGTACAATATCTGAATATTCCTCTTTCAGACGCCGCAACAATTTCTTTCTACTCAGTGCCTCGCTCAGCTTCATTACAGACAGCATGTAAAAGTAAACCATATTGCTTTATACTGATGACCATATTTACTACACCAGGTGGAAACGGCAGATTTCCATCCGTAACGGGTTTATCATCGCCATACTGAGACTGGTCTTTACTTCCAGTTGCTCACATAAATTTCCATTAAATTGCACCAGCTGCCCTGGTGAGATTTGACCGTGTGCAGGCTGAGCACTGGGTCACAGAAATACTAACGCAATTACATTACCACCACATCACCAACTCCACAGTGCGGACATGAACCCAGTAAGTCTGTAAGATATTTCGGCTTGGAGTCACTTACCAGCTGTGACATTCACCACCGTTCCAGGTCCGTCTGCATAACCCGCTTTTGAAACGCTAGTTCCACATCCATGTTTATACTGAGCTTTACAGTAATAGATGGCGGTGTCTTCAACTCTCACATCCTGAATTTCAAGAGAAAATGTGTTTTGTGCTTTATTCACCGATACAACAAATCTTCCTCCGCTGGAGATCCTCTCCCGTTCTTTCCCGCTCTGGGTTTGTCTAAAGAAATGTCCGCCCTCCAAACTAGAATAATCAGCTTTGAAAACACAGGTGATGGTGAGAGACTGACACTCCTTCCTGGTCACCGCTGTTGGGCTCTGTGTCACTGACTGACTGAAAGATTCTGGAAATTAAACACAGAGAGTTTAATGGGCCGTCAGAGCCAAATCACACAACAGAGTTAAACCCCAAACAATGTCTGTAATTGGGATAAATTGGAGCAGATTTATATCCAATCCACAGAATGTGGGTTAGTTTGAATAGTACTCATAGGGTAAACAGACTCCCTCCTCACTCTCTCACTGCACTGTGTGTATGTCTGTGTGTGGAGGATGGTGGGTATGTAAGCTTTCACATGGAACGAAGATTAACAGAATGGCTAATAGTGAGGAAGAAGTCAAAGATTGTCGGATAATATTGACAGCTTGGTCAGATGGCAGGTCAATGGCTCATGGAACTTAACACTGAAAAGTGCGAGTGGATGCACGGTGGGAGGAGTAACAAGACAAGGGAGTATTTAATGAATGACAGAGCCATGGAAAGCTCAAATGAACAGAAAGATTTGACTCCTCATCCACAAGGCCCTGAAGGCGATAGGAGATGATACTAGGGGCAGACGGGACGATTGTCTTTATAAGTCGTGCAAAAACAAAGAATATTAAAACAGCAGGATTATGTTAAAGCTGTACAAAGCTTTCGATAGGCCACATCTGGAGTACTGTGTACAGTGCTGTTAGCCTCAGTATTGAAAAAAATATGATTTCACTGAAGGTTTAGAGAGGAGGTTTGTGAGAGAGTCTGTGTGTGTCAGAGAGAGAGAGGGAGAGGAGAGAAAGTGTATGAGAGAGAATGTGTGATAGAGAGCCACAATGAAGTGTTTGATTCGATTTCTGGCTTGGGTCACTATCTGTTGGAGTTTGTAAGGTCTCCTCCTGTTTGTGTGCGTTTCCTCCGGGTGTTCCAGATTCCTCCACATTCTGAAAGATTTGCTAGTTCAGCGCATTGATCCGAATAGGCGCCAGACTAGGGGAATTTCACAATAATTTCATTGCACTGTTAATGTAAGCCTCACTTGTGACTAAAAAAAAACTTTATCCTCTCGTGTTTCTCCAAACTCTGGGGGAAAAAAGACCCACCATGTTCCCCCCTTGAAGAGAGAGTGAATTGTTGCTGGTTTCTTCCCTAAGGAAAGCATACATTGATTCAATAGTTCCAACTGATAGGAAAAGCAAATTAGTGCAGATGCTGGTATCTGAAATCAAAAGAGAAAATGCTGGAAAATCTCAGCAGGTCTGACAGTATCTCTAAGGACAGAAAAGAGCTGATATCGCGAGTCCAGATGACCCTTTGTCAAACATTATCTTGAATGCCTTCAACACTGACTATCCACAACTCTCGGGTGCACATAATTCTCACATTCACCACAATGGCTTTGACTGAAGAAATCTCTCCCCTTCTCAGTCCAAATGGCTGAACAGGTTTTCTGCAAATCTGACCCCAAGTTACAGACTTTCTACTCTAGAAAAACACAAACACCCAGAGTTTGTCTTGTCATATCCTTTGAGAATAAAATAAATTCTATTGAGTTCACTCCTTATTCCTTTAATCTTAATGTAAGTGAAAAAGGCAATGGGTCTTCAATCCCTTCTCAAAGGACAAGCATTTTATCCAAAGACTCTATTTGAAGAACTATCGTTAAATTCCCTCTGAAGTATGTAGATCCTTCCTAAACAAAGAGACCAAATATTACACTACAACCATAATCTCCACAAATTTCAATACCAATCCTGAGATGTTAGGGTGTTGTATTTTCAGTTTTCTTCAGAAACAATCCAATCCTTCTCTCTCTGTCGATTAGAACAAAGAACAAAGAATAAAACAGCACGGGAAACAGCCCCTTCGGCCCAACGAGCCCGCTCTGCCACCCCGATATTCCCACCTCTACCCGCGATCCCTGTCCATGTTTATAGATCTATGGTTTAAAAACCAAATTTGAGACAATTTAGGGAGAATTTGTTTTGCTAATTGCTTGTTCTAATGGAATATCACCTTCGCATTTGTTTGCTGTTGTTCCTGTTCCCTTTCATACGATTTTCACATCATCTTCACTCTCTTATTGCACTGTGTGATTTCAATTAACAGTAATCAGGAATACAAATATATTACAGCAATAGCTCAGAAATAACCATCACCGCCCTTCTGTATGTCCTGACCCATTGGCAGGACAGACTCAGCAGAGCTAGCGGCACAATGGGGTATAGTCGGGAACCACTTGCCCTGAGAGTTCTCAACATCGACTCTGAACCGCATAAACACTTCTGACATCAGGTCAGACATTGACAAGGGAACTGCTGCTGACTACTACGTGGCTCCGCTGATGTATCTAAACTCCTCTATTTTGAACAAAAAAAAATGAAGGAAGCAGTGAAGATGGCAAGAACACAGAATGAACTCTGTTTGGGGGGCTTGAATATTCATCACTACGATTGGCTCGATAGCATATAGCTCGACATAACTGCTAAACTGGAACTGTGGCAGGGAGCAAGGAAACTGCCAAGAGGGCAAAACACATATTTGACCTCATCCTCAGCAAAATAATTGCCGCAGAGGCATCACCGGAGCAGTGTCAGCAGGACTGACAATTTACAGCTCTTGTGGACACAAAGTCCTGTCTTCACATTGAGCTACGCTCCATCCTGTAGTCTGACACAGTCACTGTGCTAAATGGGATAGGGTTTGAGCCGATCTAGCAACTCATTACTCGGCATCCATGAGGCATTATGGACCATCAGCAGCAGCATTGCACTCAAACCCAATCTGTAACCTTGTGGCTCAGCACATCCACTGCAGTGACATTAGCAGACACGGGATTAACACTGGTTCAATGAAGACTCCAGGAAGCAACAGCAGCAGCAACACCAGGCAATGCTATAAGTGATTTGTCAATCCAGTAAAGATAAGGCTAAGCTTTGGCAACAATTTTCATCCTGAGGTATTGAGTGGATGATCCATCTCAACCACCTCCAGAGGTCCCTAATGTCACTGATGTCAGTTTCCATCAAACTGAATTCACTCCATGTGATTTCAGTACCGGCTGAAGGCAATGGATGCTGCAAAGACTGTGGGCCCTGGAAATATGCGTGTAACAGTACAGAAGACCTATGCTCCAGAATTAACCACTCACGGTGGAAAATGAAAAGAAAAGTTATTGTTTATATTGAGGAAAATTTAAAAAAATATACAATGTCATTGATTCCAATCATTGACTTCTCTAATACAAAATTCCTTCAAACCTAGAATAAGTATTGTTTAATTCTCTGTTCGCAGTCTGGGTCAGATAATGATGGAGTCGCTGCCTTTAAATGACATCGATCTCATTCAGCCGGTAGCTTATTCACATTGCACGGCTGGGACTGCGAACTACTGCTGAGGAGAGAGCTCTGACACTCCGCTGTGGGGCTGTAAACGGCAGACATATCTCTTACATTCACTTCTTACAACCAGACTGGATTCTAGAGTGTCCTCAATTTAAGTTTGTTGAAAAAAAAACTATCAGGAGTGTCAGACTGGTTGATGTTGATGTGCCTCTTAAAGCAACGTTCGCCCAGATGTTGTCAACTCTCTCAGAACCCTGAACACCAGGACCCGCACCCCGCGCCCCACCACCCTCTCGCCCCGAACCCCCTCCGCCCCCGCCCCAGTCTCCCCCCAAAGTTTCATCCCACTACCGCTGCCCCGCTGACAACCGACTCCATCAGCTCTCAAAGAGACTTTCCCCGGGACTGACTGGAGCCGGTTCCAGAATCACACCCTGCTCCCAACTCCTAATCTGTAACGGATGATTTTCCACAGGAAGATCCGATGGGATTGAAATACAGATCACAATGATAAAGTGAAGGGGGAGATTAAAGGAGACAGACTGTAACAAGACGGGATTGGAGTCACTTACCGGCTGTGACCCTCACCACCGTCCCGGTTCCATCCACATAATCATATTTCCAATCATACACAGTGACTCCGCCCTCAGTCACCTCTGTACAAAAACCACCGATATCCCAATCTGCCGGAAAACCATCACCAGACATCGAGAAGTGTCCAATTATTCGGGGGATTTAAAATCAATAAATAATATTCAGCGTTTCAACGTCTCTGTCGGTTCAAACTGTAATTTTGTGAGGCCCGATCTCTCAGTAAATGGCCGCAGGAAGGAAATATTCACTTTATATATAGCCAAAAATATCAAGGAAAGATGTGAATGGTGGAGATTACAGTAGAAATAATCCCGATCACAGCGATAATATCATCAAACCAATGATTCACTCTCTGGGTACTGAGTATTGATAGTGTAATTATGCACAGGTATTTGTTCAGCTTCTTTCCACAGTGACTTTCCCAAATATTACACAGTGTTACAATTCAGCATCAAAACCTCGGGGACTGGGTGGGATGTTGGAACATGAATTAAACAGAGCGGAAAGTGGCTCCCAGTTCCGGCTGTGAGCCGAGGATCCCATCTGGTGTCAGGGTTTGTAACTGGGATCAGTCATTTCCATTTTCAATTCACCGACAGCACTCCCGGGAATGACAGCCCCATCCACTCACACTCCGTATTTATAAACCTCAACATAGCAACGGTGATAATCAGGTCTTATTAAAAATAAACTGTGGCATCAGGAGTGTGAGGGATTGGCGGGTAGTGGGATTGGGGGGCGCGGTGGTGGTTCAGGGTAGATTAACTCCGGTTTTCCCTTTGGTTCTGTGAGAATCCGCAAAGAAAGTTTTTGTATCGCCGGAAGCTGAGGTCCATCACTGTGTCTTGTACTTGGCTTTACAGTAATAGGTGGCGGCGTCTTCAACTCTCAAATCCCGAATTTCCAGCGAAAATGTCTTTCCTGCTTTGTTCACAGACACAGTAAATCTCCCTCCGTTGGAGATCAGCTCCCACTCCTTCCCGGGCTGGGTTTGTTTGAAGAATTCGCCGTTTACTAAGCGAGCATAAGCAGAACCATACAAATCACAAGTGATGGTGAGAGACTCACACTCCTTCTTGGTCACCTCTGCCGGGTTTTGTGTCACTGACTGACTGAAAGATCCTGGAAATTAAACACAGAGAGTTTAATGGACCATCAGATCCGAACCACACAACGGGGCTAAAACCCCAAACAGTGTCTGTAATTGGGATGGACTGGGACAGCTTTATATCCAATCCACACAATGTGGGTTAGTTTGGTCGGTACTCACGGGGTAAACAGGCACACAGGGTGAAAACAAGAAGGATTCCCATCTCCCTGCTGCCCGGAGCTGATGGTTTATGTGACGGGGAGCTGGAGACTGCAGAGTCTGGCTGCTCTGGGACACTGGATCTCAGAACTGAACTGAAATACCTCAGGCCTGAACATTGTTAATTTAGGCCACGCCCATTGTTTAAAATAAAACTCGAGAATGGAAAGGTGACAGAAAGCTGGGAAGATTCAGTCGAGGCTCCACAGTTATCACTGACTCGGAGCTCCCGACCCCAAAATCTGATCCCGTCACTCCTCTGGGTGTTGTCTCTCAGGGTTTGTGATTGTCCCTCTTTGTCAAAAGTAAGGAAGATACTTATTCTTCTTGTTTCAGTGTCCAATTGTAGAGATGGAAGTTAGGGCAGTGATATGCTCCTTTTTCTAGATATAGAAGATTAGGGAACTTTCTAGTGTCCCTGATAACTATGATCAGCAGTGTGATCAGCTGCAGTTCCTTACACACTGCAGGGTCCGGTTGGAGCAGCGGCTGGAAACATTCTCACTGGATCCAGGAGGAGGAAGCCAAATGGATACAAAATTGGCTTGATGACAGAAGACAGAGGGTAATGCTAGAGGATTGCTTTTCAAACTGGAGGACTGTGACCAGCAATGTGCCTCGTGGATCAGTGCTGGGTCCACTGTTATTTGTCATTTTTATTAATAATTTGGATGAGAAATTTAGAGGCATGGTTAGTAAGATTGTAGATGACATTAAAATTGGTGTCAATGAAGATTATCACGGATTGCAATGGGATCTTTATCAATTGGGCTAGTGGACTGATGAACAGAAGATGGAGTTTTATTTAGATAAATGCGAGGTGATCCATTTTGGTCAATCAAACCAGGATAGAACTTACTCGTTTAAAGGGAGGGTGTTGTGCAGAGTTATAGAACAAAAGATCTAGCGGTAACAGGTTCGTAGCTCATTGAACGTGGAGTCACAGGTGGACAGAGTGGTGAAGAAGGCATTCAGTAAATTTGGTTTGATCATTACAACCTGAATATAGGAGTTGGGACTTCGTGTTGAAGTTGCACAAGACATTGGTAAGACCACATCTGGAATACGATGTGCAATTCTGATCATTCTATTATAGAAAGGATATTATTAAACTAGAAAGAATGCAGAAAAGATTTGTTAGGATGCTACCGGGACTTGATGGTTTGAGTTATAAGGAAAGGTTGGCTTTTCCCCCCTGGACAGTATAAGATCTTATAGGGGTGAATGTTCCCTACAGGGGTTGATGTAATAATGGGGGGCATAAATCAGTTTGATGGGCAACGTTTTTTTCCAGATGGTAGGGGAGTCTAAAACTAAAGTGTGTAAATTTGAGCTGAGAGGGGAGAGTTACAAGAAGCTCCGGAAGGACAATTTATTCAGGCAGAGGGTGGTGAGTGTCTGGAACAAGCTACCAGAGGTAGTAGTAGAGGCGGATACAACTTTGTCTTTTAAAAATATTTTGGACAGTTACATGGGTAAAATGAGTATGGAGGGATATGGTCCAAACATGACAAGTGGGCCCAGCTTAGTGTTTAATAAAAGGGTGACGTGGATAAATTGGGCCAAAGGACCTATTTCTATGCTGTAAACCTCTATGATTCTATGGCTGCCGAACATATAGGGAGAAGTGAGTGTGATAGAACTAGCTTCAATAAGGTGTCACACCACAAGTCCACATCCAGATAGATAGAAGAGTGACTGCCAGGACAGACAGGCATGTACTGCAGCAGTTTTGTGGCAATTCCCTCTCATAAAGATATACCATTTTGGATAATGCCGGGGAAGGGGAAATAGCCTCTCAGGGGAAAATACCAGCAGCAGCCAGGCTTCTGGCACCATGACTAGTTCTGCTGTAGAGAAGGATCGAGCTAGGTCCAAGTGAATGAAAGTCGTAGAAGAACTCGATAGTCAGGAGCATAGATATGCATTTCCATGGCAGCGACCAACATTCTAGGATGCTGTGTTACCTCCCTGATTTCAGAATCCTGGGTGTCTCTGAGCAGGTGCAGGGCATCCTGAAACGGGAATGTGAACAGATAGATGTCATTGTCCACATTGGCATTAATGACAGAGGCAGGAAAGGGGAAGAGGGCCTGTGAAGACAATTCAGGGAGTTAGATAGATCAGGACCACTGAGGTAGTAATCTCAGGATTATCCTCCGTGCTACATGTTAATGAGGCTGGCAATAGGGGATATCTTCAGACAACTGAAGTATCGTATTTGAGGATTGTGTTTTTTTTCTTGTTCCTATTGTATTTATTTTAATATAACTTAATGCAGATTAACCTATTCACCGAAACTATACCAATCTCAGGAACAGTGACAGGTGAACTCGAAGACATACACACACGAACACATTCATAGATACATTCACTCTCAAACCGACACAGGGAAACTCACAGGCACACACACAAACACATACACAGATACATATAATCTCAAACAAATAGCTGCAGACAAACTGGCAGACACATAATCCCATTCACGTACACACACAGACATACACATATGACTTACACAAACACAAGAACTGACACACGCAGACATACAACTATCACACACACTCTCACAAACACAGAGATAAACTGAGGTAGTGACGAATTGATGTTAATCTCTAATCCAACTGCTGGGAACTAAAATAATGTAAGAACTCTCACAATATAGACAGAGATCACGGGTAGACGTGGGAACATCGGGGTGGCGGCACGGGCTCGTTGGGCCGAAGGTCCTGTTTCCTGTGCTGTTTTGTTCTTTGTTCTTTGTTCTTAACACTATCTTAAATTCCAACAGACTTATTTGGTAGCAAAATCCACTAGCTTTCGAGCGCTACTCCTTCATCAGGTGAGTGGGAGTTCTGTTCACAAGCAGGACATATAAAGACACAAACTCAACTTACGCAATAATGGTTACAATGCGAGACTTTACAGGTAATCATGTCTTAAAGATACAGACAATGTGAGTTGGAAGAGAATTAAGCAAGTTTAAAGAGATGTGCATTGTCTCCAGCCAGGATAGTTAGTTAGATTTTGCAAGGACAAGGAAAGTCATGAGGGTTTCAGTTCGTGTGATGTGAACCCAAGATCCCAGTTCAGGTGTTCTCATGTGTTTAGAATTTGGCTATCAGTCTCTGCTCAGTGATTCTGTGCTGTCGTGTGTGGTGAAGGCTGCCTTGGAGAAAGTGCACCCGAAGATCAGAGGCCAAATGCCCGTGACTGCTGAAGTGTTCACCGACAGGAATAGAATACTCTTGCCTGATGATCGTCGACTGGTTTTCATACAACTGTTGTGGTAGTATCTGCATGGTCTCCCCAATTTCCCATGCTCTGGACATCCTTTCCTCCAGCATATCAGGTAGATAACGTTGGCCGAGTTGCAAGGATATGCACCGTGCAATGGGTGGATGGTGCTCTATGTGAGACTGTACCTTTAACATCTGATTACCTGTAAAGACTCGCATTTCAACTATTATTTTGCAAATTGAGCTTGTATTTTATATGCCCTGTTTGTGAACAGAACTCTCACTTACCTGACGAAGGGGCAGTACTCCGAAAGCTTTTGCTACTAAATAAACCTGTTGGACTTTAACCCAGTGATGTGAGACTTCTTACTATGTTTAGCTCAGTCTAATGCCGGCATCACCACGTCATCACTAAAATCATAACAGAAGTTAATCAAAAATTTGTGAAATCAGAAAATGTACAAATATACCCCATAGCTCAGGGTGGGGGTGGGGGGGGGCAATTGATGATTTCTTTGTTGTCTGTGATCTTTGAACAAATACAGAATTAGAAAGATTATAATATTTGAATTGTAATATCTAATATATAAAGTATCTGGGAACAGAGCGGATTTATTAGACTGACAGGCAGACTTGGGTAATGAGATTGACGTGGCTTTTTTTAGTGAATGGTTTTGTTGTAGAGAGGGATGCATGGATGCGAGAGACATAGATGGAGAGGACAGTGGGTGAGATGGATGGAGGGGTAGATAGATGGATAGGTGTGAATGTGAGAAGCTGAAGTTTCCAGCTGAAGAGATTCCAGTGTCATTGAGCAGCTGAACTGGGGAAGCCTTTGGGCAGATACTGTGCTGCTGCTATTTCTATTCCTAACCACCAGTCGTCCCTGACACAGCCCAGGCGCTGCTCCGCGCAGTGTCACCTCTTGCCCGCTCCGGCCCTGTTGCTGCTCGTTGGCGGAACATCCGGGCCTGTAGAAAGGCGGAGCCAACCGCCATATTGTCGTGACGTCACCATCAGCTCCTCTCCCCCGGTCGAGGAAAACCTGACAGTTCAGAAATGTAGAAAGTGAGAGAAATTCCCACCCGGAAATCCAGCCAGGAGCGGAATTAAAATTGAATAAAATACATATTTTCATAAAGAGACAGGTGGCAGAACCGCGCATGTGCTGTAGTATTTTCCCAGAACACACCGCGTGATTGAAAAAAGTAGGCAATGAAAAAAAGAAACAAGATGCTCCCGAATCGAGAAGGAACCGAAAGTCTGAGGATGTAAATAATAATCATCAAGATTCAAACTACTAAAAGATGTAACTGCCTGGGCGCATGTGCAGCAGTGGAATTTCCCCCAGAGCGCAGCGCGCAGGATGCCGTCTCCCCTGGCAACGCAAGATGGCCGCTGGCCGTCTCCCCTGGCAACGCAAGATGGCCGCCGGCGGTGGGTGTGATTGCGGCGCAGGCGCAGTGAGGTCCTGCCTGCAGCCCATTGTCCAGATTGCCCCCCAGTGGATGTGGTGGGGATGGTGCAGCAGATGGAGCAACAATCCCAGTTTCAATGGGGGAAGAGAAGCTGCAATGCTGCTCCCTGTTGTTCACTCCTCTCCCCAGTCTCAGCATTGCAGAGTGTTTAAACAAGAGGGTGCATTGTCACAGCAGCACCTTGACCTGCAGTTTAAGTTTATTTATTAGTGTCACTAACAAGTCGGCTTACATTAACGTTGCAATGAAGTTACTGTGAAAATCCCCCAGTTGCCACACTCCATGCCTGTTCTGGTCCATTAAAGGAGCATTAAGCATCGCCAATGCATCCCAGCGAGCACGTCTTTCAGACTGAGGAAGGAAACCAGAGCACCCGGAGCAAACCCATGCAAACACAGGGAGACACCACAAATTCCATATAGCTAGTGACCCAAACCGGGAATCGAACCCAGCTTCCTGTGCTGTTCATTGCATGCATCACAAAAAGCTAATAAGCAGCTAAAGCAAGTAATTAGGAAAGCTATCATTTCAGGGGAATTGGTTACATAAATATGGAGGTTATGCTTCAGTTATCCAGAGCACCAGTGAGACCAGATCTGAAGTATTGTGGACGGTATTGGTCATCTTGTTTAAGCCAGGATGTAAATGCATTGGAAGCAGTCAGTTGACCAGACTAATGTGCACTATGAGTAAAACTTGAACAGGCTAGACTTGTGTCTGCTGGAGTTTAGAAGAGTGAGAGAAATTTGATTAAAACATAGTAGATTCTGAAGGGTCTTGACAGGTTGATGTGGAGAGGATGTTTCCTCTTGTGTGAGAATCTAGAGATGGAGGTTCCTGTTTAAAAATAAAGGTTCACACATTTAAAACAGAGATGAGATGAAATATTTTCCTTCAGAGGGTCATGAATATCTGGAATGCTCTTTGAAAAAGGCAGTGGGAGCAGAATCTTTGAATATTTTTAAAGCAGATGTAGATAGATTGCTAGCAAGCAAGTGGGTAATAAATTATTGGGGATAGGCAAGATGTAGGTTTAAAGTTAGTATCAGATCAGCCCTGATCTGATTAAATGATGGAGCAAACTTGAAGGGTCAAATAGCCGAATCCTGATCCTTGTTGCTGTGAGACATTAGCAGTGAGATATGATTCAAAGTGTGACTGTCTCAGCCTGTTGTTTGACTGCAGGAATGCTCATGTTTAATAGTTTGTTGCTTAGTCATGTGTAATGATCACATAATTGAAGCTTATTATCAATTAACCTGTGATATTCTGCTTAATTATAATATATTAGTATCATGTCACTGGCTTTTTCTGTAATTGCACTCTCATTTGACAAGTGTAATATATCACATGACCCTGGGCCGTTGTAAATTTACACTTTTACACTTCAATTACAGAGTCCTGTGGATCCCATCAACTCTGGATGACCTAAGATCTGGAACTGTGAACTCATCAGCCAATGACAATAACAGTTATATTTGAGTTTGAGGCCATATTGTGTGAAGAAATCAGCTGTGAAGGTTCAAACTTCAGCACTGTGTCATAAATTAGTTTCAACTTTTAACTTGTAACATCTTAAAAGAAGCACTCACTTTCCTTCACACTCTATAACTATATTTAGTTTGAAAAACTAAAGGTTTCAGTTTAATTTTTATAGCTGAGAAGTTATTCTGATTCATTAGTTTTGAATTTTTATCAATTGAATGTATTCTATGATATGTGTTTCTTGTTATTTCACCTTTTGCACACTGATTTGATGTCCACTTTCTTTGGATTTCAGATCTGCAATAACTTTGTAATTTCTTTATTAGTTTAAGAGTGTGTGCCACTTTGTGTCCTTTTAATTAACTGTGTTCCAAGCTCTGCCAACCACTATAAAAAGCAACAACCACTTTTTTTAACCAAAATGTACTGATAGTCACCAGCCCCATTCAGAACGCAAAGTTTCTACACATCAATTAGACATTTGAGACAATGAACCCAAATGTTAACCATGAGGATTTGATACCATAAGCCTGCTTATTTCAAGTGAGTGAGCAAAAAGCTCCATTATCTGAGTATAAAGCTCAGTTTAATGAAATCATAGAAAAGGCATCTGGGGCAAACTCCGAAAGTAACTGACATATTAGACACCCAATTGCAAAATTACAGGAAATGGTCAGTCGATGATTGTCGCCATTAAAAACCAATCAAAAACTGATTACACATCACCTAAATAAGTCAGAGACTGATTATGCAAACCAGAGTTCAGGAACACCAGTGATCACGTACTGTGCTATGTTTAGAAACAGTTAATAACCATCAGCTTTCAGCTGCCCAGTTTACAGCTCAGAAAAGCTGAGTAGGAAGAAGATAGACAACAGTCAACAAAACAAGAAACAGTGTCACAGTCGGCTGGAGGGTGTGGGCCAGTGTTACAAAGTGAACTGAGTGCTTCCACTGCCTTTGTTAAGTTTTGCATTTCGCACTTGTGTGATTAACTGAGTAAATTCTGTAAAGCAGTAACAATATTTGCACCCAGTATGGTCCTGTAGCTAGTTGTAATTGAAAGTCCCTTTTAGATCAGCTCCCAACTAAATCCAACAATTGTAACTGACTTTAAGTCTTACATTTAAGATGAGGTGAACCCACATCTTTCAGAAAATCTCTGCCAACTTTGGCACAAACCCCCAGCTGTTAGCCAGGAATTCTTTGTAGGGTTAATTTGGGAACAGTTTTGCTTTTATCATTTCTGAACCTAGGTCAACGCGGAGTGGTCTGTCAGATTTTATCATTGACTCTTCTGTAACAAATTGTCCCTATATTGGCCCCTATATGGGAATCTTCAGCAATAGGCATAGCCTAAAGTCAAGGATAGGTCATTTAGACGTTAGGACGGCGGCGTAGGCTCATTGGGCCAAAGGGCCTGTTTCCCGTGCTGTGTTGATCTTTGTTGTTCTAACAATGTGACACAACTGAGCAGCTTGCTCAGGTAGAGAGCTCTGAATCTAGAATATTACCTCTGTTCTGCAGAACAAGTAACTATACTCTGTCTGTATTATAGCAGTGCTGTAGTAAAGTCAGTTAAAGACAATCTGCTGAGATCAATATTACCCCTCACCCAATCTCTCCAAAAACAGAACACTGCTCATTATCACATTCTTGTTGTGTTTTACCCCGCTGAGATCAATAATACCCCTTACACAACCTCCAGAAAAACAGAACACTGCTCATTATCACATTGCTGTTGTGCTTTACCTTGCTGAAATCAATACTACCCCTCACCCAGTCTCCCCAACAACAGAACACTGGCAGAATCACATTGCTGTTGTGGATGCTGACTGCGCACAAAGATGCCCTGAGGTTGTGTAAGGTGCTATATAAATGCAAATTCTGTTGACTCCAGCCCAGTTACTGTATTTTGCAGCAACATCATCAACACTCCCCCAGTGTCATCACAAACAAGGTTCAGTCCTGAATCTGATGAACAACAGCAGAATCAGAGCAGAGCTGTTATCTGTGAACTTGCTGGTGTTTCACCAGATTGGATGATTCGATAAATCTCTTCCCGCACTCGGAGCAGGTGAACGGCCTCTCCCCAGTGTGGATGCGCTGGTGTGTCAGCAGGTGGGATGATCGTGCAAATCCCTTCCCGCACTCAGGACAGGTGAACGGCCTCACCTCAGTATGAATTTGTTGGTGTGTCAGCAGGTTGGAGGACTGAGTGAATCCCTTCCCACACTTGGAGCAGATGAATGGCCTCTCCCCAGTGTGAACTCACTGGTGTACAGTGAGATGAGATGATTGCCTGAACCCAGTCCCACAGTGTGAGCACTGGAACGGTCTCTCCTCAGTGTGAACAAGCTGATGGGACACCAGTTCACCAGAACTTTTAAAGCACTTCTCACACTCTGGACATTTAAAAGGTCTCTTGTCGGTGTGAACTCGTTGGTGTGTTTGAAGCTGGGTTGCTGTCCTGAAACTCTTCCCACATTTTGAGCAGCTGAACAGTGTGTACTCGGTGTGAATGCGCTGGTGCTCCCTCAGTCCGTGAGGGCTTTTAAAGCTCTTCTCACAGTTGGAGCATTGAAACTCCCTCTTGTCAGTGTGAACTTGCTGGTGATCAGTAGGTGGGACGAGGGAGTGAATCCGTTTCCATACACCGAGCAGGTGAACGGCCTCTCCCCAGTGTGGAGTCGCTCATGCAGCTGAAGACAGATAAACTGAGTGAATCTCTTTCCACATACGGAACAAATGAAAGGCCTCTCCCCGGTGTGTCTGCGTCGATGAATTTCCATCTCAGATGGGGATCTGAATCCCTTTCCACAGTCCACACATTTCCACGGTTTCTCGCTGGCTTGAACAGTACTTCCTGCTTCCATGTTTAAAGGCCGATGATATTCAAGTCCTGATGAATCGAGTGACTCTGTCAGATTGTGATGCTTAGTTTGACTTTCCTGACCGTGAACCTTTCAAATAATCTGAAAATTAATTTAAGACAGAATCAAGGATATATAAAAGAGAATCCACAAAAACACAAAGGCAGGTTGTGAAATTGAGCTAAATTAATTTGTGGGGTCAGCGCTAGGAAAAAGTGACCCTGAAAACTGCTGGCATCTCATAAAAACCCAACTGGTTCACTAATGTTCCTAAGGGAAGGGAACCTGCCACCCAGTCTGGGCTTACACAAGACTCTGTTTCCATGGGAGGAGGGAGAGAGGCGAAGGAGACGGTAAAGGAGATGATCTTCATAGATCTTCAACTGAATTTGAATTTCAAAATAATCACCCAAACCCATATCTCCATTCACTGGAAAGACAAGAGCAGCTGGTGTCTGGAAATCCATCACCTCCAAGACCCACACCAGCGAGTTCAGACTGGGGAGAGACCAGACTCCTTCTCCACGTGTGAGAAGATAAATTCAATCATCTAATCAGCTGACACACCAGTGAGTTCAGCAGTGATTACTGGGGTTGGATTCTGCTGTTGTTGCTGCTGTTAATGACATCCAAAACTGAACTTTGTTCATTCTGATCGTTTGGGTTTGTTTCTGTTGATGTTTATAATTTCTGTAACTCTTTAATATGTTTAATATTCTGGAACTTACCTTGTAACCCTTACTCTTCTAATAAAGCATCTTTTTTCTGTTTGATAGCAAACATTGATTTACTTGTAATTTTTTCAACTGAGTCAGAGCAGAGGAATAACCTCTCCCCAGTGTGAATTTGCTGGTGTGCTGTGAGGTGAGATCATCACCTGAATTCAGTCCCAAAGTGAGAGCACCTTAACGGAATTTCATCAGTGTGGAGACATTGATAGGATAACACTTCCCTGGAACTTCTGCAGCTCTTCTCGTAGTCTGGGCAATTACAAAATCACTCCAGAGTGTGAGCACGTTTGTGTGTCATATGGTGGGATGGCTGAATGAATTATTTCCATCTCTGGAGCATTTGAACAATCTCCCGTCAGTGTGAGTATGTCGGTGAGCCAACAGGTTGGATGATGGGAGTGAAATCAGTCCAACACACGGAGCCGGTGAATGGCCTCTGCCCACTGTGACTGCACGATGAGCTTCCAGCTCAGACGAGTAACTCAGTCCCTCCTCACTGTCCTCACTCTTACATGGTTCCTCACCAGGATGTTTATATTTGTAGCTCCTGAGGCCTAATGATCAGCTGAAGCCTCATCCATAAAGAGAAGAGCTTTACCCACTGTGAACATTGTTTTATTCTTCAATGTTTAAAATCCGAATGTTAATCAATTTACCGTTAACTGGGAAGCTCTGTCATGTCCTGATGTGACGTTTGTTCGAAGATTCCTGACTGCAAATCCTCCTCTTCTAAAACTCTGTGACACTGAGTGTAAAACAGAAAAAAAGTGAAAAAGAATCCACAGAAACACAAAGGCAGGTTCTGAAACTGAGCTGAATGGATCTGGTGATTTGTGGGGTTGGCACTAGGAAAAAAATGAATGTAAATATCGCTGGAGTATCATAAAAACCCAACTGATTCACTGATGTCTGGCAGGGAAAGGACTGAATATCACCCATTCAATAGGAACATGGATGATTTGACATTTCTCATGTTCACTTTCTTACTCTTTCCCTGTAACCCTTGATTTCCTTCCTGATCAAAAATATACACAAAGTCCCTGCCCCCACAGCTCTTTGTGGTAAGGAATTGCAAAAACTTTCAACCCTCTGGGAGAAGGAATTACTCCTGATCTGTGTATTAAATTAGCACCTTTTGTTCTGAGACTGTACCCTCTAGTCCTAGACTCTCCCATGACAAGAAACATCCGCTCAGCATTTACCTTGTCAAGTCCCTTAAGAATCTGATATGCTTCAATAAGATCACCTCTCATTCTTCTAAACTCCAATGAGGAGAGTCACAACCTTTGCTCATAAAACAATCCCTCCATAACGGGGATAATACTTGAGAATCTATCCTGAACTGCCTTCAAGGAAATATTTTTCCTGAAATAAGGAGACCAAAACTGCTCACCATCTTCCAGATATGGTCTCGCCAGTACCTTGTACAGTTGCAACAAAACTTCCCTACTCATATATTCCAACCACGGTGGCACTGTGGTTAAGACTGGTACCTCACAGCATGAAAGATCTGGTTCAATTCCCAGCTTGGGCCACTGTCTGTGTGGAGTTTGCACATTCTCCCAGATTTCCTCCGGGTGATCCAGTTTCCTCCCACAGTCCCAAGATAAGCAGGTCAGGTGGATTGGCCATGCTAAATTGCCCCTTTGTGTTCGGGGGACTAGCTTGAAAAGTACATGGGATTATGGGTGGGATTGTGATCGGTGCAGACTCGATGGGCCGAATGGCCTCCTTCTGCACTGTAAGATTCTATGATTTTCTGATTTTTAGCAACTTCTCAGCCATCTTTATGCTCATTTACATTCCCTTCATCCCATTCCACCCCACAGTATAAATCTTTTCTGATTCTCTTTACCCTTAGCTCTGACATAGGCTCATCCAGACTGGAAACATTGCCTCTATTCTCTTCCCCCAGGAGCTGTCAGACCTGCTGAGATTTTCCAGCATTGTCTGCTTTAGCTCCGCCCACTGACCGCGCATGCGCTCTGCTCCCCGCTGAACAAACATGGCGGCCGCGGCCCTGGGCCGGATCCCGGATAAAATCCCCGCAAACCCGGGAGCCGCAGGCTCTGATTCCGGCCTTGCGGTCTACAGCGGGTGTTTGTGAAGCCCCCGCTCCCTTCCCACCCCCGCTCCCGGCTCCATTCCTCCCTCCGCCCCACTGATTCTCACCCGCTAAAACAAACCGCTCCCGCACTCGCAGGGCTCCGAGGGAAGTGACACTGCGCATGCTCCAGAGGCAGCACCGCGCCTGCGTACTGGCCTCCTGTGGAGTGAATAGGGCACTTTCACACCCGCAGCGAATGCTGGGTGATAACTGCGCCACTGAAATCTCAGTTAATACAAAATAAAATTGTGAACATTTGAAATCAGTTAACAAAATGTTGTGAATTGGTGATCTGCTGTGCTCCATTTCTGTAAGTTTAATATGGATCACAGAGAAATATCAAAGCTCTTATACCGTTTCCCCTCTCACTTCTTCCTTGATGATGCTGACTCTGGCTGGGTTCAATCGTGATGTGGAGGTGCCGGCGTTGGACTGGGGTAAGGATAGTAAGAGATCTCGCAATACCAGGTTAAAGTCCAACAGGTTTATTTGGTAGCATAAGCTTTCAGAGTGTTCCTTCTTCAGGTGAGTGAAGAGATGTGTTCACAAACAAGGTATGCATAGACACAGACTCAATTTACAAGATAATGGTTGAACATAAGAATATAAAAAAATAGGAGCAGGAGAAGGCATCGAGCCCATTGAGCCTGCCCTGCCATTCAATAAGATCATGGTTGATCTGAAGTGGATCGGTTCCACTTTTCCACTTTCTCCCCATAACCTTTAATTCTATTGTCTATCAGAAACCCGTGCTGTGTTGTTCTTTGTATCTTTGTATCTTTGTATTATCCTTCTCTACAAATCTTGTCACTTCTATGAAAAAATGGTGCAGTTGTGGACTCCACGAGATCGGAGGGATGTGATAGCACTGGAAAGGGTGAGAGGAGATTTCCCATGACGTTACCTGGCCCAGAGAGTTTCAGCTCATAGACTCATAGAATTCTTACAATGCAGAAGGAGGACATTCGGCCTTTCAAATCTGTACTGACTCTTACCCAGGCTTACTACGTAACTCCATGTATTTGCTCAATAACCCCCCTAACCTAAGTATCTTGGGACCTTAAGGGCAATTTAGCATGGACAATGCACCCAACCTGCACATCTTTGGAATGTGGGAGGAAACCAGAGCACCCGAAGGAGATTTTATGTCTCTCTGCCTAAGAATTACTCAATACCGGCTCGGAGTGGGTGCATCACCAGAATCAAACATACATCGGTGTTCTTTAATTCCAAGTGCATACCTCAGCCTGGTGTCCCCTTTGCCACATCAGGGTGTAGTGTGAGTTTGGATCTCTCCGTTATATTGGGAGTCACCGGCAATGTCCAATTTCAGGATAAACTTCTACTTTGTTACAATGACATTTAACCTTGGACCACACCATTGTTTGAATGTAGACCTGGTCAACGACCATCGTTGAGATTTATCTGAACATGTCAAGAAATATTTCATTGTTTTCTGAATAAATATCCCGACATTTACACAGTCTCTGCCTCTTGTTTGTGCATCTGTTGATTGTTCACTGTTGGCGATGGGGCAATGTTAAAGTTTAATCAGATTCGATAACCATTTGGATTTGCAAATGTATTAGCAGGGCTGGGGAAATTGCAGCTATGAGGAAAGGATTGGATAGGTAAGGGTTGTTTTGCTGAGAGGTGACCAAACTGAGGTGTCTAAAATTCTGAGCAGGGCCAAGACAGGATGGACAGGGAAGGCCCGCTTCCCCCAAACAGAGACAGGAAGCGGGGTTCACACAGATTGAAGGCCCAGTTTGTAATAACTGAGAGAGTTTTAGAGCAGAGATTACTGATACAAGGCCCAAATTGCAATAATAGAGAGGTTTAGGGCACAGATTACTTATACAAGGCCCACATTGTAATAACTGAAAGACTTTAGAACATAGAACATTACAGCACAGAACAGGCCCTTCGGCCTTCGATGTTGCGCCGACCAATATAAAAAGCAATGCCTCTCCAAACTAAACCATTCCCTTCTCTTCCATATACTTATCAACTAACCTCTTAAATGCCACCAAACGTGGCATATCTACAACTGCCGCAGGCAGGGCATTCCACTCTCTAACCACCCTTTGGGTAAAGAACCTACCTCTGATATCTGTCCTATAACTATCACCCCTTAATTTAAAGCTGTGTCCCCTCGTGCTAGCTTCCTCCATCCTAGGAAAAAGGCTATCACTGTCCACTCTATCTAAACCTCTAATCATCTTATATGTTTCTATAAGATCTCCTCTTAGCCGCCTCCTTTCTAATGAAAACTTTGGGCAGAGGTTACTGATACAACATCGAGATCGTCACAACTGAGAGAGGTTTAGGGCAGAGATTACTGATAGAAGGCCTAGATTGTAATAACTGAGAGAGGTTTAGGGCAGAGTCTCTTGTAGTTTAAAGTTCATGTATGAATAAAAAAACTTTTCTTGTTCCTTATTGGCAATCCGTGCTGTTGAGTTGTGTTTTTTTTCTCTTTCTGGTCTCTGTTACAGTTGTACAGATCCTGGGCAGCTCAGATCGAATGGGTTCTGATTCCAGTGTGAAGCTCAAAGATCATATTCACAGTGTTTACTTTAAAATCAATTCTCCTGTCAAATATTCTCTGAATATTTAAATAAACATTGGGTGCAAAATTGACTAATTCTGACTTTGTCTATCTCCATCTCTTTTTCTCTATATCTCTGTTAGTATGATTTTGTGTGTGTGTCTCTATATATGTCTCTACATATCTGTGTGGTTCTGTGTATTTCTCTGTATCTGTGTCTCTTTCTGTCTCCTTGTCTGTACCTGTGTATCTTTCTGTGTCTCTGTATTTCTCTGTACCTGTGTCTCCTTCTGCCTCCTTGTCTGTATCTGTGTATCTCTGTGTTTCTGTGTTTCTCTGTATCTATGACTCTCTATGTCTGTGTATCTATGTCTCTGTCTCTATCACTCTGCCTCTCTCTCTGTCTCTCTCTCTGTCTCTGTATTTCTCTATATTCATATCTGTCTGTCTCTGTCCTCTCTGTGTCTCTGTGTTTTTTTTCTCTATTTGTCTCTGTGTTTCTATGTGCCTTTGTGTTTTTTCTCTGTGTGTCTGTGTGTCTCTGTATTTCTCTGTGTCTCTGTATTTCTGTGTTTTGCTCTGTGTGTGTCTGTGTGTCTCTATGTTTCTCTGTATCTCTGTATTTCTGTGTTTTTCTCTGTGTGTCTCTGTGTTTCTCTGTGTCTCTGTGTGTCTTTGTGTCTCTGGTTTTCTCTGTGTCTCTGTGTTTTTCTCTCTATGTGTCTCTGTGTTTCTCTGTGTCTCTGTCTCTCTGTGTTTTTCTCTTTGTGTGTCTCTGTGTTTCTCTGTGTCTCTGTCTGTCTGTGTTTTCTCTCTGTGTGTCTCTGTCTCTCTGTTTGTCTCTCTACGTTTCTCTGTGTTTCTCTGTGTTTTTCTCTCTCTCTGTCTGTGTGTCTCTGTGTTTTTCTCTCTGTGTGTCTCTGTGTTTCTCTGTGTCTCTGTCTCTCTGTGTTTTTCTCTCTGTCTGTGTGTCTCTGTGTTTCTCTGTGTCTCTGTCTCTCTGTGTTTTTCTCTCTGTGTGTCTGTCTCTCTGTGTTTTTCTGTCTGTGTGTCTCTGTCTCTCTGTGATTTTCTGTGTTTCTGTGTTTTTCTGTCTCTCTGTCTCTGTCTGTCTGTGTTTTTCTCTCTCTCTGTCTGTGTGTCTCTGTGTTTCTCTGTGTCTCTGTCTCTCTGTGTTTTTCTCTCTGTGTCTCTGAATCTCTGTTTTTCTCTCTCTGTGTTTCTATGTCTCTGTATTTAAGGCAGATATAAATGACATAAGGCACAGATTCTAATAACAGAGAAAGGTTTAGGGCAGAGTTTACTGATTCAAGACTCACATTGTAATAATGGGAGAGGTTTAGTGCAGAGATTATTGATACAAGGCCCAGATTGTAATAACAGAGAGGTATAGGGCAGAGATAAATGATATAAGGCATAGATCGCTAATAACTGAGAGAGGTTTAGGACAGAGGTTACTTATACAAGGCCCAGACTGTAATAACCGAGAGTATATTAATTGTAATTAATAGTTTTCTTGTAGTTTAATTTTCATGTATAATCAAATAACTTTTCTCATTCCTTATTCACAATTGTTCATTTCCCGTGACGTTGAGCTATGTTTTTTTCTCTTTCTGGTCTCTGTTACAGTTGTACAGAAACTGGGCAGCTCAGAATTTTTTTGAGACAAAGCTGATTTTTCCTGATGTTCCCCCCGCCATCAAACTGAGACAGCGATACTCCCACCTGCCCCCTGTTCCACCCAAATACATTTGCCCCTGTGTCAGCATGGTGCTACAGTGGTTATCACTGCAGCCTCACTGTGCTAGGGACCTGTAGGTCATTTGCACGTTTTCCCCATTTCTGTGTAGGTTTCCTCCTGTTTTTTCCCCTAGTCTGAAAGATGTGCTGGGTTAGGATGCATTGGGCTGTGCTTAAATTCTCCCTCAGTGTTACCCGAACAGGAATACGGAGACGAGGGGAATTCATATAGTAACTTCACTGCAGTGTTAATGTAACCCGAGTTATTCGTGACACTAATAAATAAACTTAAACTGCAGGTCTAGGTGCTGCAGTGACAATGCACCCTCTTGTTTAAACACTCTGCAATGCTGAGACTGGGGAGAGGAGTGAACAACAGGGAGCAGCATTGCAGCTTCTCTCCCCCCATTGAAACTGGGATTGTTGCTCCATCTGCTGCACCATCCCCACCACATCCACTGGGGGCAATCTGGACAATGGGCTGCAGGCAGACCTCACTGCGCGTGCGCCACAATCACAGCACCGCCAGCGGCCATCTTGCGTTGCCAGGGGAAACGGCCAGCGGCCATCTTGCGTTGCCAGGGGAGACGGCCAGCGGCCATTTTGTGTTGCCAGGCGAGACGGCCAGCGGCCATCTTGCGTTACCAGGGAGACGGCGTTCCAGACGCTGCACTCTAGGGGAATTCCACTGCCGCACATGCGCCCAGGCAGTAACATTTTAATCTTTTAATATTTTGAATCTTAATGATTATTATTCACATCCTCACCCGTCAGACTTTCGGTTCCTTCTCCATTCGGGAATGTCGTTTCTTTTTTATTTTTTTTCAATCTCATCCGCGCGGTATGCTCTGTGAAAATACTAATGCACATGCGCGGTTCCGCCACCTGTCTCTTTATAAAAATATGTATTTTATTTAATTTTAAATTCCGCTCCCGGCGGGATTTCCAGGTGGGAGTTTCTCTCACTTTTTACATTTCTGAACCGTCGCTTTTTCCTCGACCGGGGGGGGGAGGGGCTGATGGCGACGTCACGACAACATGGCGGCTGTCCCTGCCTTTCTTCAGGACCCGGATGTTCCGCCAACGAGCAGCGGCCGGGCCGGAGTGGGCAAGAGGTGACACTGTGCAGAGCAGCGCCTGGGCGTCTTACAACGACTTCTCGCGGTCAGGAAGGGAAACAGCAGCAGCACAGTCTCTGCCCAAAGACTTCCCCAGTTCAGCAGCTCAGAGACACTGCGAACCTCTTCAACTGAGAACTTCAGCTTCTCACATTCATCTGCCGTGTTCAGTCATTATTTAATATAAAAATCTCTATAGTGAGATCAGAATCAACTTGTTCACACTAAAGATGGTGTGAATCAGAACAATTCTGCTCAAAAGGCTGTGCTTGCCTCGAAATTTCAATTGAAATGTTCAAGATGAGAATTTATAGATGCAAATCATGTTGCATGTGGAACGCTCATGATGCCACAATAAGATCAGTGCAGACATCTCACAGGGTTGTGTGACTGCAGGAGATGTCAGAGATGCGCGTTCATAAGAGAAAGGGAATAACCAACACACTACAGCAGCGCTGCCGGATCAAAGGAACGAAAGAGACTTGTATAGAATTGTAAACAGTGCGGTCATGCTGCAGTTCTGGAACAGGTTTTCAGAAATAGAATTTGATCATTGGTCACAAACTGGTTTAGAATATATTTAACTGCTGCTGTCTCAGTCTCTGTGGCGCAATTGGTCAGCGCGTTCGGCTGTTCACCCAAAGGTTGGTGGTTCAAGACCACCCAGGGGCGGAATTTTACTATTTTCTCACCATCAGCATTCACAGGCAAACAGTTGCCTCTTGGCAATGGGACCGTGGGTGCCAATAAAAAAAAGCTGTCAATTGTTCCTGGTTGTGCTGTTATCTAGTGTTACCAATATTATTTAATGACGATTGACTTCAAACATATTACATATAACATTATACACATACTTCCATTATAACATTAAACTTAAAAAAATCATGTTCCAGCTAACAGGAATCGCTGCTTTCATTGGCTGAAGCAGTCACTTCTGTGTGAAATAAAGATGACAATTTGAAAGATAAACTTTTATTTGGTGAATAAAAAGACAGGCACAAAGCAAAAGGCAGGTAGTTCAAGGATAAATTAATGTTTTATAAAGCGTATATCGGTTTCCCTGGTGGCCTAGTGGTTAGGATTCGGCGCTCTTACCACCGCGACCCGGGTTCAATTCCTGGTCAGGGAATGTAGATTTATTGCTGTACAACAATCTTGTGTTACTTCCCGGTCTGTACCAGTTCTGTCAGAATCAGTGTCAGGGAGATTTCCTCTTTAGGATCTGAATTGGAAATGTTACATTTAAAGAACAAGCAAAAAAGACAGGGACAGGTTACAAAGCGCTGATGATACAAAATGCGGATGATTGTTCGACGAAAGATGAAAATGATGTATTAATGAATAGATAGAAATTATTGCTCCCTTAGATATTTGCGAGACGAACGCGTTTCAGTGTTGATGTTGAGGATAAGTCGGACAATCAGATTGAAAGTAACGGTTATCTTCCTGAATTCAGTGACATGGGCTCTCAGTCTAACCATCGGAACCTGCAGCAACACAGCGGAGTTGGACATTGCAGACAGGCAGATTTGCTCCACCGTTTCTCAGGTTGTTTCTGTAGTGTAGTGGTTATCACATTCACCTTACACGCGAAAGGTCCCCGGTTCGAAACCGGGCAGAAACATTCGTTAAACTTTCTCATGTCGATTAAGAGAAATTGTTTGATTTCAGTTTGTTGCTCAACATTATCCTAACCTCGATGTTAAAGGCATGTTATCATTGCTCTGATTTCACCCTGAAATACTTTCTGTGAAATGAGAAACGCGTTTTTTGACGCACTGACAGGAAAGTTCGATCTTGAAGTCTGGAACTACGAGAGAGAGTTTGGCAGGGTACAAACTGAGAGATTGTATAAGCTTCTGATTCTGTGTGTCCTTGTATCTGCGAATGCCCAATTTCCCTGTTTGTATGCCCCTGATTGTGTGTTCGCCATTGTATCTTTCGAGTTACCAGTATCTCTATATGTCTGTGCCTGAATCTTGGTGTATCTGCATCTATATGTGCCCCTGAATCTGCGTCTGCCCCCCTGTATGTCTGTAGGCCCCAACATCTGTGTGTGTGTGTGTGTCCATCCCTGTAAAGGTCTGATTCTTTGTGCCTTTTTAAAGACTAAACCGTAAAAATATCTGACAAACGAATTAAAGGGAGCAGGAATGTTTATCCACTAAGATTCTGAATGTGATTAACGTCTGATAACAGCATCGCATCTACAATTTGAAGTCTCACATAATCACAACTTCGATCTCCAGATATTATCTCCCAATGGGAAAAAAAAGAACAAAGGTTATCTGCGGCGTTGTGGTTGTAAAAGGGCGAATACGTCAGCCGAGATTCTTCTATAAACTCCAATCTCGGACAATATCGTTCAATATTCATATTTCAGCAACCGGTTCGCAGACTCACAAGAACCAGCGCCTGCAGTCGCTCTGGGCAGCCAGCAGATGGTGGTGTTGTATCACTTCAATCACAAGATAGTGCAGCAGGTTTGAGGAGATATTTGAGGAATTTTTTTTTCCTCTGTTCCTGTTCCAGGAGAAAAAGAACAATTAGTAAAACAATGGCATTGATATCTCTGCCAGTAACATTCTCAGAGAAACCTGGCTGAAGGACAGCGAATTTAATAGTTGAATTCATTTTGTCTTCCCGCTGGTGAACCTGTAAATTACCTGTAATTAAATTGGATAACCTTACATTTTAGTGATTTAAAGATTTGTCTATTTTCTCATCCAGACATTATCAAATAATATTTCATTATAATTGGACACATATCTCTTTTTCGCTGGATCTTCCATTCTTGTTTTTTTTTTCCTTACTCCCTTCAGAAATCCAGCCGACCCCTGCCTCTATGTTATGTTTTGTGTATATTTAAACTGTTGTTGTTTGTTACAATTTTTGACTTCAGCACCAGATATGACACTAATTGCTTCCTCTGGTAGCGGTGATGACAAGTTTATGTCACTAAATTCAGCACAGCAATAACTGAGGGAGACTGTGCTCGAATCACATCATTGCCAAATGTTAAATTACTTTAAAGGTTAATACAATACATTTCGTTGTTCAAGTCAGCAAAAAAAAGAATAGAATGTGTCATTGCTCATTTTAACAGGAGGAAGCAGCGGGGGCAATGCGGATATAAATTTATGCGCACAAGAATCGAGCTTGTGGAGCCAGTTTAATATGTCCTCCAGGAATCCGAATCTGCTTCAAGTAGGACTATCACCGCGTATCCATGGTGTTTTTGATTATAATATCCGTCTCCAAATGCTTTGAATTTCGAAGTTGTTCAAATTTCAGGATTTGCCACCAACATTAACATTAACATTAAATTAAAATTTTCTGCATTCCGTAATTTTAAACTTAGGAGTCGCTAGGCAAATTTCTCGAAAAGGAAGGTGTGTGATAGGGAGCAAGGGAGGATGGTTCATTGTCACCAGGAATGGTGGACAAGGCAACATTGAGCTGGTGATGCTAAACAGCAAGTGCTGGAGAAGCAGGTCTGACAGCATCTGTGAAGAGAGAACAGAGTCAAGGTTGAAACGTTCTTCCACAGATTCTTTCTGCCCTGCTGAGTTTCTCCAGCATTTTGTGTTTGTATTTCAGATTCCGGCATCCACATTAGTTTCTCTTGACCTTTTTGAGCTGGTGATGGGGGAGCCCGTGTGGTCTGGTGATTCAGAGTCAATGCTTTCCCCACAAGGACTCGGGCTCGATGACAAACAGTTAAACAATCAGAGCATTGTGAAAATAGAAGTTGTTTTATACCAGCAGGTGAAAGGATTTGAACAAAAGGGAAGAAGTGTTTTTTTCGCTGTAATTGGATACAAGATGACAGAATAAATGTTGTGCAATGCTTCTGGTGAAAGTGACCTGGACTGATGGAATGAGTAGAGATTTGTTCAATTAGTTGCAAATCCCTCACATCAGTTTCCTGAGATGTTCACGGCCAGAATTCAGCACCGTGGCCCGGATCTGGTTTCCAACCAAGCAGAGAACACATTTTTATTGAATTCTTTATTAAATGTAAAACACAGCGAGACTATGAAGTGAGTAAAAAAAAACCATTCAGCTGGATAAATTTGTGTCATATCTGGAAAAGTCAGAGGTATGAAATGAACATTAAGCTCTGAAGAAGATTTGCTGAACAGACATGTGGCAGGTACTGATATTTGGAAGTGATTGACCTTAAATTCTACCACTTTCACTTCACATTTTTTAACTTCCTGTTGTCCATCTCAATTGCTTATACATCCAATCAAGATCACCCATCTCTTTATTCAATCTGTTTTTTTTGTTTCGCAGATTGTGATACGTTCGCTGCAAGTAACATGCAGCAGCTGGCTCCATAGCTCAGTGGTTAGAGCACTGGTTTCGTAAACCAGGAGTCGCGAGTTCGACTCTCGCTGGAGCCTGCTTAATTCTCGCTAGTAACACTTACTTTATAATACCCAAAAAGTCGCGGAGCAGATGCGACAAGGCTCCAAATAGATGAAGGCAGGTCACCTGAGAGTCGAGATTTCCAGTGTAACTTTGCGAAGTGATTAGTTATTACCTTGATCATGAAAGTAGCAAAACGGGACATGTTTGAAAAAACTGATGGCAGTGTTTGTTTGTACAAGAAACGCAGAGATTTAGTTTGTTCAAAAGGGAAATGGCACTTTGACCTTTCTTGTCAAAGGATTGGAAGACAACAATAACAATAGAAGTAATATCCTATCAGATAGATTACTGAACTATAGTGAAGTCTGATGCGGAGTGTTTGTTGAATTCATCTCCCATCTCCTTACTTTCCATTATTAATTCTCCAGAATCACTTTCTCTCAGACTAACACTATAAAACTCTTTTTTATTTAAATACCTAGAAGGACGTGGAGACTCTGGAGAGAGTGCAGAGGAGGTTTACCAGGATGCTGCCTGGTATGGAAGGTCTGAGTTATGAGGAGAGATTAGGCAAATTGGGACAGAGGGTAAGGTATAATTTGGATGCTAGAGGGAGTTTTTTCATACAGAGGGTGGTGGGGGTATGGAATGCGCTGCCAAGTAAAGTGGTGGAGACAGGTACTCTGGAGTTATTTAAGAGTCGGCGTCAATATGTGAAATCCTTTTGGGAAATTGGGAAGAGATGAGCTTACGGACAGTTTAAATGATGCCGGTCCTTCGCTGCATGTTACTGTGTGCAGCTCATTGTGTTTGTGAGGTGAGATGATTTCTGTTTGTGACTCGGTTCAGACTTACCTGAATCAGTGAAGGAACAGGCTCAAACCTCTGGTGGCCTTTCCAAGCTCCAGTACTTTTAATGAATTTCAGTAACATTATCATCAAATAAGATGATTGTGATGCTGCCTCACGTGGTAGCGTGGCCGAGCGGTCTAAGGCGCTGGATTAAGGCTCCAGTCTCTTCGGAGGCGTGGGTTCGAATCCCACCGCTGCCACAACGGGTTTGAGTTTTGGTCGAACAGCTCAGATTGAATGCAGGAGTGTGTGCGGTGTTGTTTTCGTCAAGAACAATGAGCACAAACATTGCCAACTTAAAAAGTTGCTGGGCTAAAGTAGTGTGTGCAAGTGAGAGCACACACACGGAGTGAATTTCTGACTGCCGAGTTAAACATCCTGAAGAAGGAGCAGCGCTCCAAAAACTTGTAATTTCAAATAAGCCTATTGTACCTGGTGCGGTGAGAATTCTTACTGGACCCACTCCAGTCCAACACCGGCATCTCCACAGGTGTAAGAAGGGAATCTTTTCCCTATGAGCGCCTATTGCCTTATTGTTTGAATCGTTACACCGTGGAATCGACAGCACTCTGACAGAATACAAGGCACTTTTCTCCAAAATACACACACGCACATCTATCTCACTCTCTCTCATATTGTTTTGCTCTCTCATATTGTTTTGCTCTCTCATACACAGACGCACACAGAACAGACAGACTCACAAACAAACAGTCACACACACACACACTTGCACAATAATTGCCAGACTCCAGCCGAATGGTTGTTGTGTGGCAGCAACTGCTCCTTTCTTTCAACAGAGGGGCTAAAGAGTAGCCAATAGATGAAAACCATTGACCTAGCAGGCGCCAGAGGCTCAGCAATGTGCATTTTCATAGTCGTTGAACTGGCTGACAAATTGTCCTCCGACTTCAGTCAGTGTGAAACGCCCTTCAGCAAATCAATCATTTTCATTGAGAAATTAAAACAAGGTTCTGCCGAGATTTGAACTCGGATCGCTGGATTCAGAGTCCAGAGTGCTCACCATTACACCACAGAACCAAGCACATGGTACGAACTTGCAAGTCATCATGCAATATTTCTGACAGTTTGAATCAGTCCCATTCCACAATCGCCTGAATTACCCACAGCGATTCATATTGACAGTGTCCTTGCTGGTTCCCCCTATAATAACGAATCCGCTATCTCCCGCTGCATTAAGTTTCCCTGTAGCTCATCACATTCAAAGAGAAACATTGACATCCCCCCTAGAAAACTTATTGTAGTAAAACCACTGAACAGCATCAGCTGATCACAGCTCTGCTTTCCTCACAGTGAAAGCCAGTGTGAATATATGAAGGATTTCAAATCTTAAAAAGACAGGAAGGAGGGTGTGATTGTGGATTATTGTCTCTGGTCACATTGCTGTAATCAGTCTCTGGGAGAATCAGGCAGATCACAACCTGATGGTCCCGTGGTTAACGTTCAGCTCTTTCAGTGACGTAGACTGACTTCAATATATTAAGATTTTTTAAAGAACAAACCAGCAACACTTCCTGATGGAAATCAGCTCTGCCAGAAACAGTGGAGTAAAATTTGCAGCTTTGCTTCCGAGTTGGAAATGTCACGTGGACAACAGATCAAGGACAAACACAGTTAGTGAAGGGCAGTGATAAGATGCAAAGAGCTGCCGACAGAGATGATGATACAAGGTAAAATCTGGGTTACTGATTACTGATGGTTCGCTGAGAGCAGATAGTCTTCTTTTCCTCAGCAGAAATTGAAACAATTATCGCTGGGAGAGTGCTGGAAACAAACTACTGGACTACCAAGGAAATTGGCGAGCTGTGTTTTTCAGACTGACTTAACTTTAGCGCCTTTGCTTAGTATTTTCATCTCCGATCTTTTTCACTTGTGACACATTTCTCCTTCAAAATGTCCTGTTTGAACAGCACATCATTGCCTCCATCAGCTGATGCCAACACCCATTGTGGGAGCGTGGGGGTGGGGTGGAGGATCGTGGAGACAGTGGGCGTGCGGCGGGCATGGGAAATTATGATGGATACTGAGATGATAATGTCCATGAAATACAACCCTAAACTTGCATTGAGTTACATTCAGAGTCATGTTGCAGCTCGAACAGAAAATTGGAATATCTGGACTAAACTTAATAAAATCCTGTGAAATCATTCGATAGTGAGACTGTTATAATGAGCTAATAACTAAAATCAGTGCACAGTTAGTCAGTTTGAGGCGCTGATACAATTTGCAGTGTGTGTTATTGATCAGAGTGAGTTAGGTGCTCGCAATGTGCTGAAGCCAAAAATTATATCAAACAACTACATTTTAAATATACACAAAACATAACATAGAGGCAGGGTCCGGCTGGATTTTTGAAGGGAATAGGAGGGAAAAGCAGCGTCAAAGAATGGGAAATCCAGAGAAAAAGAGATATGTATCCAATTAAAATGAAATATTTTTTGATAAAGTCTGGATGAGAAAATAGACAAATGTTTAAATCACTAAAAGGTAAGTTTACCCAATAATTAGCTGGTAATCTACACGTTCACTAACGGGAAGACAAATATGCATACAACTATTAAATTCGCTGTCCTTTAGCCAGATTTCCCTGGGAATGTTACTGGCAGAGATATCAATGCCATTGCTTTACTGATTGTTCTTTTTCTATTGGACAGAAAAAATATTTTTCTCAAATATCTCCTCAAACCTGCTGCACTCTCTTGTGATTAAAGTGATACAACACCACCATCTGCTGGCGGCTCAGAACGACTGCAGGTGCTGGTTCTTGTGAGTCTGCGAAACTGTTGCTGAGATATGAATATTGAACGATATTGTCCGAGATTGGAGTGTATAGAAGGATCTCGGCTGGCGTATTCGCCCTTGCTATAACTAGACGCCGCAGATAACCCGTGTTCCTCATTTCCCATTGGGAGATAATGTCTGGAGATTGAAGTTGGGATTATTTGAGACTTCAAATTGTACATTCGATGCAGTTATCAGACGTTAATCACATTCAGAACATTAGTAGGTAAACATTCCTACTCTCTTTAATTCGATTGCCAGATATTTTCACGGTGTAGTCTTAAAAAAGGCACAAAGAATCAGACATTTACAGGGATGGACACAGACAGTTACAGGGATGGACACACACACACACACAGAGGTATTGGGGGCTACAGAGATACAGTGGGGCAAACACCGATTCAGGGACACATATAGATTCAGGGACACATATAGATGCAGATACACCAAGATTCAGACACAAAAATATAGAGATACTGGTAACTCGAAAGATACAAGGGCGAACACAGAATCAGGGGCACACAAACAGAGAATCTGGGCATTCGCAGATACAAGGGCACACACAGAATTAGAGGCATTTCCAATCTCTCAGTTTGTACCCTGCCAAACTCTCTCTCATAGTTCCTGACTTCAAAATCGAACTTTCCTGTCAGTGCGTCAAAAAATGCGTTTCTCATTTCACAGAAAGTATTTGAGAGTGAAGTCGGAGCAATGATAACATGCCTTTAACATCGAGGTTAGGATAATGTTGAGTAACAAACTGAAATCAAACAATTTTCCTTATCCGACATGAGAAAGTTTAATGAATGTTTCTGCCCGGTTTCAAACCGGGGACCTTTCGCGTGTAAGGCGAATGTGATAACCACGACACTACAGAAACAACCTGAAAAACAGTGGAGCAAATCTGCCTGTCTGCAATGTTCAACTCCTCTGTGTTGCTGCAGGTTCCGATGGTTAGACTGAGAGCCCATGTCACTGAATTCAGGAAGATAACCGTTACTTTCAATCTGATTGTCCGACTTATCCTCAACATCAAAATTTAATCTGATTGTCTGACTTATCCCGAACATCCAAATCTAAAACTTTCACCTCCCAAATATCTAAGGGAGCAATGATTTCTGCCGATTCATTAATGCATTATTTTCATCTTTCTTCCAATAATCATCCGCATTTTGTATCATCAGCGCTTTGTAACCTGTCGCTCCCTTTTTTCTTTGTTCTTTAAATGTGACATTTCCAATTCAGATCCTAAAGAGGAAATCTCCCTGACACTGATTCTGACAGAACTGGTACAGACCGGGAAGTAACGCAGGATTGTTGTACAGCAATAAATCTACATTCCCTGACCGGGAATCGAACCCGGGCCGCGGCGGTGAAAGCGCCGAATCCTAACCACTAGACCACCAGGGAAACTAATCGGCATTTTATAAAATATTAATTTATCCATAAACCACTTGTCTTTTATTTTCTTTCTGTCTTTTTATTCACCAAATACAAGTTTTCTTCAAATGGTCATCTTTATTTCATACACAAGTGACTGTATCAGCCAATGAAAGCAACGATTCCTGTTCGCTGGAAGATGAAATGGACAGTGAGGGGAAATAGTCCCGCAAACTGCTCATGTGACACCTTCAATTTCCAAAACTCACCAACCTCAACACTGTGGCGTTTTTTATTTCAGGGAAAGCATTTGAGGGTGAAGTCAGAGCAATGATAACATGACTTTAACATCGAGGTTCGGATAATGTTGAGCAACAAACTGAAATCAAGCAATTTTCCCTTCCAGCAAATGGAAAAGCAGAATGAATGTTTCTGCCCGGTTTCGAACCGGGGACCTTTCGCGTGTTAGGCGAATATGATAACCACTACACTACAGAAACACTTCCAGTTGAAGAGTTTCCCAGTATCTCTGAGCGGCTGAACTGGGGAAGCAGAGACGGTCCTGCTGCTATTTCCTTTCCTGACCATCAGTCGTCGCTGTCACACAACCGGGCGCTGCTCCGCCCAGTGTCACCTCTTGCCCTCTCCGGCCCTGTTGCTGCTCGTTGGCGGAACATCCGGGGCCTGTAAAGAGGAGGGACCAGCCGCCATATTGTCGTGACGTCATCATCCCTCCCTCCCTGGTCGAGGAAAAAGTCACGGTTCAGAAATGTAGAAAGTGAGAGAAATTCCTACCCGGAAATCCCGCGAGGAGCGGAATTAAAATTAAATAAAATACATATTTTTATAAAGAGGCAAGTAGTGGAAATGCGCATGTGCTGTAGTATTTTCCCAGCGTACACCGCGCTTCGTGATTGTTAAAAAGAGACGTAATTAAGAAAAAAGAAACGATATTCCCGAATGGAGAAGGAACAGAAAGTCTGACGGGTGAGGATGTGAATAATAATCATCAAGATTTAAAATATTAAAAGATTAAAATGGGCGCATGTGCGGCTATGGAATTCCCCCAGAGTGCAGCGCGCAGGATGCCGTCTCCCCTGGCAACGCAAGATGGCCGCCGGCCGTCTCCCCTGGCAACGCAAGATGTCCGCCGGCGGTGGGTGTGATTGTGGCGCAGGCGCAGTGAGGTCCTGCCTGCAGCTCATTGTCCAGATTGCCCCCCAGTGGATGTGGTGGGGATGGTGCAGCAGATGGAGCAACAATCCCAGTTTCAATGGGGGGAGAGAAGCGGCAATGCTGCTCCCTGTTGTTCACTCCTCTCCCCAGTCTCAGCATTGCAGAGTGTTTAAACAAGAGGGTGCATTGTCACAGCAGCACCCAGACCTGCAGTTTAAGTTTATCTATTAGTGTTACTAATATGTCGGCTTGCATTAATACTGCAATGAAGTTACAGTGAAAATCTCCCAGTTGCCACACTCCGTGCCTGTTCAGGTCCATTCAAGGAGAATTTAGCATGACCAATGCAACCTAACCAGCACGTCTTTCAGACTGTGGAAGGAAACCAGAGCACCCGGAGTAAACCCACGCAGACACAGGGAGAATGCACAAATTCTAAATAGCTAGTCATTCAAACTAGGAATCGAACCTGGCTTCCTTGCTATTCTTTGCATGAATCACAAAAAGCTAACAAGCAGCTAAAGCAAGTAATTAGGAAAGCTATCATTTGAGGGGAATTGGTTACATAAATATGGAGGTTATGCTTCAGTTACCCAGAGCACCAGTGAGACCAGATCTGAAGTATTGTGTACAGTATTGATCATCTTGTTTAAGCAAGGATGTAAATGCATTGGAAGCAGTCAATTGACCAGAGTAATGCCAGAAATGTGTGGACTATGGGTAAAACTTGAATAGGCTAGACTTGTGTCTGCTGGAGTTTAGTGAGAGAAATTTGATCAAAACAGAAGATTCTGAAGTCTCTTGACAGATTGGTATGGAGAGGATGTTTCCTCTTGTGTGAGAATCTAGAGACAGAGGTCCCTGTTTAAAAAAGAGTTCACACATTTAAAACAGAGGAGGTGAAATATTTTCTTTCAGAGGGTCATGAACATCTGGAATGCTCTTCAAAAAAGGCAGTGGGAGCAGAATCTTTGAATATTTTTAAGGCTGATATGGATAGGTTCTTGGCAATAGATGATTGGGGGTAGGCAGGATGTAGATTTAAAGTTACTATCAGATCAGCTGTGATCTGATTAAATGATGGAGCAGACTCAAGGGGTCAAATAGTCGAATCCTACTCCTTGTTCCTGTGAAGACATTAGAAGTGAGATATGATTCAAAGTATGAATGTCTCCGCCTGTTGTTTGACTGTAGGAATGCTCATGTTTAGTTGCTTGTAGCTTAGTCATGTGTAATGATCACGTAATTGAAGCTTATTAATCAATTAACCTGATGTGAAATTCTGCTTCATTATAATACTTTAGTATCATGTCACTGGCTTTGTCTGTAATTGCATTTTCATTTGACAAGTGTAATATATCACGTGACTGTGGGCCAATGTAAATTTACACTTTTATATTTTAATTACAGAGTCCTGTGGATCCCATCAACTCTGGATGAGCTAAGATCTGGAACTGTGAACTCATCAGCCATTGACAATAAACAGTTATATTTGAGTTTCAGGCCATATTGTGTGAAGAAATCAGCTGTGAAGGTTCAAACTTCAGCACTGTGTCGTAAATTAGTTTAAACTTTTAACTTGTAAAATCTTAAAAGGACCAATCACTTCCCTTCACACTCTATAACTATATTTAGTTTGAAAAACTAAAGGTTTCAGTTTAATTTTTATAGCTCAGAAGTTATTCTGATTCATTAGTTTTGAACTTTTATTAATTGAAGGTATTATATTGTATTTATATGTGTTTGCTGCGATTTCACCTTTTGCACACTGATTTGATGCCCACTTTCTTTGGATTTCAGATCTGAAAGAACTTCATAATTTCTTTATTACTTTAAGATTGTGTGTCACTTTGTGTCCTTTCAATTCACTGTGTTCCAAGCTCTGGCAACCACTACAAAAACCAGCAAGCACTTTCTTTAACCAAGATATACTGATAGTCACCAGCCCCGGTGAGAACTCGAAATGTTTCTACACATCAGTTAGACATTTGAGACACTGAACCCAAATGTTAACCATTAGGATTTGATACCATACGCTTTCTTATTTCAAATAAGCGGACAAAGAAGCTCCATTATCTGAGTATAAAGCTCAGTTTAATGAAATCGCAGAAAAGACATCTGGGGCAAAGTCCGAAAGTAACTGACACATTCGAGAGCCAATCGCAAAATTGCAGGAAATGGTCAGTTGATGACCATTAACATTAAAAACCAATCAGAAACTGATTACACGCCACGTAAATAAATCAAGGACTGATTATGCAAACCAGAGTTCAGGAACACCAGGGATAATGTACAGGGGCTGTGTCCAGAAATGGTTAATAAGCATCAGCTTTCAGCTGCCCAGTTCACAGCTCAGAAAAGCTGAGTAGGAAGAAGATAGACAACAGTCAACAGAACAAGAAACAGTGTCACAGTCGGCTGGAGAGTATGGGCCAGTGTTACAAAGTGAACTGACTTCTTCCACTGCCTTTATTAAGTTTTGCATTTTGTACTTGTGTGATTAACTGAGTAAATTGTGCAAAGCTTGTAACAATGTTTGCACCCAGTATGGTCCTGTAGCTAGTTGTAAATGAAAGTTCCTTTTAGATCAGCTCCGAACTAAATCCAACAATTGTAACTGACTTTAAGTCTTACATTGAAGTTGAGGTGAACTCACGTCTTTCAGAAAATCTCTGCCAACTTTGCATGGGAAATTATGATGAATGCTGAGATGATAATGTCCATGAAATACAACCTTAAACTTCCATTGAGTTACATTCAGAGTCATGTTGCAGCTCGAACAGAAAGTTGGAATGTCTGCGACTAAACTTAGTATAATCCTGTCAAATCATTCGACAGTGCGACTGTTATAATGAGCTAATGAATAAAATCAGTGCACACTAAGTCAGTTTGAGGGGCTGATACAATTTGCAGTGTGTTATTGATCAGAGTGAGTTAGGGCTCGAAATGTGCGGAAGTCAAAAATTATGTCAAACAACTACATGTTAAATATACACAAAACATAACATAGAGGCAGGGTCCGGCTGGATTTCTGAAGGGAATAGGAGGAAAAAGGAGCGCCAAGAATGGAAAATCCAGCGAAAAAGAGATATGTGTCCAATTATAATGAAATATTATTTGATAATGCCTGGATGAGAAAATAGACAAATCTTTAAATCACTAAAAGGTAAGGTTATCCAATAATTAGCTGGTAATCGACATGTTCACTAGCGGAAGACAAATATGAATACAACTATTAAGTTCGCTGTCCTTCAGCCAGATTTCCCTGGGAATGTTACTGGCAGAGATATCAATGCCACTGTTTTACTGATTGTTGGACAGAAAAAATATTTTTCCTCAAACATCTTCTCAAACCTGCTGCACTGTCTTGTGATTAAAGTGATACAACACCACCATCAGCTGGCGGCCCAGAGCAACTGCAGGCGCTGGTTCTTGTGAGTCTGCGAACAGGTTGCTGAATTATGAATATTGAACGATATTGCCCGAGATTGGACTGTATAGAAGGATCTCGGCTGGCGTATTCGCCCTTATTATAACCAGACGCCGCAGATAACCCGTGTTCCTCATTTCCCATTGGGAGATAATATCTGGAGATTGAAGTTGGGATTATGTGAGACTTCAAATTGTACATTCGATGCAGTTATCAGACGTTAATCACATTCAGAATCTTAGTGGGTAAACATTCCTGCTCTCTTTAATTCGTTTGTCAGATAGTTTCACGGTTTAGTCTTTAAAAAGGCATAAACAATCAGACATTTACACAAACACACACAAAGGTGTTGGGGCCTACAGAGATACAGGGGGTCATACACAGATGCAGGGACACATATAGATGCAGATACACCAAGATTCAGGCACAGACATATAGAAATACTGGTAACTCGAAAGATACAAGGGCGAACACAGAATCAGGGACATACAAACAGTGAATCTGGGCATTCGCAGATACAAGGACACACACAGAATTAGAGGCTTATACAATCTCTCAGTTTGTACCCTGCCAAACTCTCTCTCGTAATTCCAGACTTCAAAATCGAACTTTCTCGTCAGTGCGTCAAAAAACGCGTTTCTCATTTCACAGCAAGTATTTGAGGGTGAAGAGCAATGATAACATGCCTTTAACATCGAGGTTAGGATAATGTTGAGCAACAAACTGAAATCAAACAAATTCCCTTATCCGACATGAGAAAGTTTAATGAATGTTTCTGCCCGGTTTCGAACCGGGGACCTTTCGCGTGTGAGGCGAATATGATAACCACTACACTACAGAAACAACCTGAAAAACAGTGGAGCAAATCTGCCTGTCTGCAATGTTCAACTCCGCTGTGTTGCTGCAGATTCCGATGGTTAGACTGAGAGCCCATGACACTTAATTCAGGAAGATAACTATTACTTTCAATCTGATTGTCCGACTTACCCCGAACATCAACATTGAAAAACGTTCTTCTTGCAAATATCTAAGGGAACAATGATTTCTGCCCATTCATTAATACATCGTTTTCATCTTTCTTCGAATAACCATCCGCATTTTGTATCATCAGCGCTTTGTAACCTGTCGCTCCTTTTTTCTTTGTTCTTTAAATGTGACATTTCCAATTCAGATCCTAAAGAGGAAATCTCCCTGACACTGATTCCGACAGAACTGGTACAGACCGGGAAGTAACGCAGGATTGTTGTACGGCAATAAATCTACATTCCCTGACCGGGAACCGAACCCGGGCCGCGGCGGTGAAAGCGCCGAATCCTAACCACTAGACCATTAGGGAAGCTGATGTGTGCTTTACAAAATATTAATTTGTCCTTGAACCACCAACCTTTTATTTTCTTTCTGTCTTCTTCACCAAATACAAGTTTATCCTTCAAATGGTCATCTTTATTTCACACACACAAGTGACCGCTTCAGCCAATGAAAGCAGTGATTCCTGTTCGCTGGAACATGAAATGCACAGTGAGGTGAAATAGTCCCGCAAACTGCTCATGTGACACTTTCAATTTCCAAAACTCACCAAATCCATCACTGTGGCGCTTCTTATTTCAGAGAAAGCATTTGAGGGTGAAGTCAGAGCAATGATAACACGACTTTAACATCGAGGTTTGGATAATGTTGAGCAACAAACTGAAATCAAGCAATTTTCCCTTCCAGCAAATGGAAAAGCAGAAGGAATGTTTCTGCCCGGTTCTGAACCGGGGACCTTTCGCGTGTTAGGCGAATGTGATAACCACTACACTACAGAAACAACTGGAAACATACAGCAGCAAATCTGCCCGTGCTCCCCATTATACACAGAACCCAACACCTCGAAAGCAGGTTCAAATGGTAATTCAATGTTACTGCAAATTTGGACAGTGGGGAGCAATATCAATCCCATTGGTTCTCTGAATTGTTCATTGGGGATAAAGAAAAAGTCCACGAGCAACTTGCGGAAACGTTTTGATCTAGTTGTTATATGCCCTGCATTATCAGGTTGTCAAACATGACAATGCAGGGCAAATAACCTCTCCAGAGATGCCGTCATGCCTGTTGAGAATTTCCAGCATTTTAAGTTGTCTTTTTAAATTCCTCATCTGCATTAATTTGCTGCTGGCTGAAGCAGTCATTCCTGTTCTATCTAAACATGAGGGTCTTTTTTCCCAACAAAGCTTTTCTTGAGAATTTGAAAAACGCTACAATGTATCAGTCAGATTAAGATAGCTGTTTGTATCTCGGCCTGGGTTCGATTCCCAGTCAGGGAATGTAGGCTTTATCGCTACCGACCAGCACAAGATTTAGAAGGGGCTGAAATCTCTTCCTGATGTTATTATGGTTCCAGGAGTGATCATGGTGCCAGTTTGAACTACCTGGAAAAACAAAATAATCCCATTGGCCCAATTCTGGCAATTTATATTTACATTCCCCTTGCTGCTTCCTCCTGTTAAAATGAATAATAATACATTCCATTACATAATAGTACATATTCCACTACATTTCACTGTAGCTCACTACATTCAAAGATCATTCGTAGCCTCTGCCTCTTCTATAGCTTCTTGTGGGAAATCTGCTGAACAACATTAGCTTTTCACATCTCTGCTCTGATATCTGAGATTTGAATCTCATTGAACATCTTTATGGTCTCCATTGCTTCATCCCAGGTCACTGACACTCAGTCACACAGTTATTCTATCGCCTGCGGTAAATGATATACTCTTCCTTTGCTTTCAAATACATTCACCTCCAGAAACCGATTACATGATGAGTAAAATGTTCTGTTTAGCTGATAGTTTAAGGAAAAAAAAAATGAGGGCCGAAGAATGGAAACTCCAGTGAAAAAGAGATATATGTCCAATTATAATGAAATATTATTTGATAATGTCTTAATGAGAAAATAGAAAAATCTTTAAATCACTAAAAGATAAGATTATACAATAATTAGCCGGTAACCGACATGTTCATTAGCAGGAAGATAAATACGAACGCAAATATGAAATCCGCTATCCTTCGGCCACATTTCCCTGTGAATGTTACTGACAGAGATATCAATGCCATTGCTTTACTATTTTACAGATACAAGGCCCAGATTGTAATAACTGAGAGAAGTTTAGATCAGTGATCATTGCTAAAAGGCCCAGATTGTAATAACTGAGGGAGGTGTAGGACAAAGATTACTGATACAAGAACCAGATTGTAGTAACAGAGAGAGGTTTAGAACATAGAACATAGAACACAGAACATTACAGCGCAGAACAGGCCTTTCGGCCTTCGATGTTGTGCCGACCAATTAAGAAAAAGCAGTGACCCTCTAACCTAAACCATTCCCTTTCCGTCCATAGACGTATATACTAACCTCTTAAATGCCATCAAACTTGGCGCATCCACAACTGCAGCAGACAAGGCATTCCATACCCTTACCACCCTCTGGGTAAAGAACGTACCACTGACATCTGTCCTATAACTACCACCCCTTAATTTAAAGCTATTTTCCCTCGTGCTAGCTTTCTCCATTCTAGGAAAAAGGCTATTACTGTCCATCCTATCTAAACCTCTAATCATCTTATATGTTTCAATAAAGTCTCCTCTTAGCCGCCTTCTTTCTAACGAAAACAACCTCAAATCCCTCAGCCTCTTTTCATAAGACCTGCCCCCCATACCAGGCAACATCCTGGTAAACCTCCTCTGTACCCTCTCCAATGCCTCCACATCTTTCTTATAACGTGGGGACCAGAACTGCACACAATACTCCAAGTGCGGCCGGACTAGAGTTTTGAACAGTTGCAACATGATGTTGCGGCTCTGAAATTCAATTAAGGGCAGAGATTACTGATACAAGGCCCAGATTGCTATAACTGAGAGACTTAAGGCAGAGATTACTGATACAAGGCCCAGATTGTAACAATTAAGAGGGGTTTAGGCCAGAGATTACTGATACAAGACACAGATTGTAATAACTGAGAGAGGTTTAGGGCAGAGATTACTGATACAAGGCACAGATTGTAATAACTGAGAGAAGTTTAGAGCAGCGATCATTGCTACAAGGCCCAGATTGTAATAACTGAGGGAGGTTTAGGACAAAGATTACTGATACAAGGGCCAGATTGTAGTAACTGAGTGAGGTTTAGGGCAGAGATTACTGGTACAAGGCCCAGATTGCTATAACAGAGAGATTTAAGGCAGAGATGACTGATACAAGGCCCAGATTGTAACAATTAAGAGAGGTTTAGGACAGAGATTACTGATACAAGGCACAGATTGTAATAACTGAGAGAAGTTTAGAGCAGAGATTACTGATACAAGGCCCAGATTGTAATAACTAAGGGAGGTTTAGGACAAAGATTACTGATACAAGAGCCAGATTGTAGTAACTGAGAGAGGTTTAGGGCAGAGATTACTGACACAAGGCCCAGATTGTAATAACTGAAAGAAGTTTAGAGCAGAGATTACTGATAGAAGGCCCAGATAGTAATAACTGAGGGAGGTTTAGGACAAAGATTACTGATACAAGAGCCAGATTGTAGTAACTGAGAGAGGTTTAGGGCAGAGATTACTGATACGAGGCCCAGATTGCTATAACTGAGAGATTTAAGGCAGAGATTACTGATACAAGGCCCAGATTGTAACAATTAAGAGAGGTTTAGGCCAGAGATTACTGATACAAGACACAGATTGTAATAACTGAGAGAGTTTTAGGGCAGAGATTACTGATACAAGGCCGAGATTGTAAAAACTGAGAGAGTTTTAGGGCAGAGATTACTGATACAAGGCCCAGACTGTAATAACTGAGAGTGGTTTAGGGCACAGATTACTGATACAAGACCCAGATTGTAATAACTGAGAGAGGTTTAGCGCAGAGATTACAGATACAAGACACAGATTGTAATAACTGAGAGAGGTTTAGGGCAGAGATTACTGATACAAGGCCCAGATTGTAATAACTGAGAGAGGTTTAGGACAGAGATTACTGATACAAGGCCCAGATTGTAATAACTGAGAGATGTTTAGGACAGAGATTACTGATACAAGGCCCAGATTGTAATAACTGAGAGAGGTTTAGGGCAGAGATTACTGATACAAGGCCCAGATTGTAACACCTGAGAGAGGTTTAGGGCAGAGATTACTGATACTATCCCAGATTGTAATAAATGAGAGAGGTTTAGGGCAGAGATTATGAATAGAAGGCCCAGATTGTAATAACTGAGAGAGGTTTAGGGCAGAGATTACTGATACGATCCCAGATTGTAATAACTGAGAGAGGTTTAGGGCAGAGATTACTGATACAAGGCCCAGATTGTAATAACTGAGAGAGGTTTAGGGCAGAGATTACTGATACAAGGCCCAGATTGTAACACCTGAGAGAGGTTTAGGGCAGAGATTACTGATACTATCCCAGATTGTAATAAATGAGAGAGGTTTAGGGCAGAGATTATGAATAGAAGGCCCAGATTGTAATAACTGAGAGAGGTTTAGGGCAGAGATTACTGATACGATCCCAGATTGTAATAACTGAGAGAGGTTTAGGGCAGAGATTACTGATACAAGGCCCAGATTGTAATAACTGAGAGAGGTTTAGGGCAGAGATTACTGATACAATGCCCAGACTGGAATAACTGAGAGAAGTTTAGGGCAGAGATTACTGATACAAGGCCCAGATTGTAATAACTGAGAGAAGTTTAGGGCAGAGATTACTGATACAAGGCCCAGATTGTAATAACTGAGAGAGGTTTAGGGCAGAGATTACTAAAACAAGGCCCAGATTGTAATAACTGAGAGTGGTTTTGGGCAGAGATTACTAATACAAGGCCCAGATTGTAATAACTGAGAGAGGTTTAGAGCAGAGATTACTGATACAAGGCCCAGATTGTAATAACTGAGAGAGGTTTATGGCAGAGATTATTGATACAGGGGCCAAGATTTTAATAACTGAGAGAGGTTTAGAGCAGAGATTACTGGTGCAAGGCCCAGATTGTAATAACAGAGAGAGGTTTAGAGCAGAGATTACTGATACAAGGCCCAGGTTGTAATAACTGAGAGAGGTTTAGGGCAGAGATTACTGATAGAAGACCCAGATTGTAATAACTGAGAGAGGATTAGGGTAGAGATTACTGATACAAGGCCCAGATTGTAATAACTGAGAGAGGTTTAGGGCAGAGATTACTGATACAAGGCCCAGATTGTAATAACTGAGAGAAGTTTATGGCAGAGATTAGTGATACAAGGCCCAGATTGTAATACCTGAGAGAGGTTTAGGGCAGAGATTACTGATACTATCCCAGACTGTAATAAATGAGAGAGGTTTAGGGCAGAGATTACTAAAACAAGGTCCAGATTGTAATAGCTGAGAGAGGTTTAGAGCAGAGATTACTGATACAAGGCCCAGATTGTAATAACTGAGGGAGGTTTAGGGCACAGATTACTGATAGCATCCCAGATTGTAATAACTGAGAGAGGTTTAGGGCAGAGATTACTGATACAAGACCCAGATTGTAATAACTGAGAGAGGTTTAGGGTAGAGATTACTGATACAAGGCCCAGATTGTAATAACTGAGAGAGGTTTAGGGCAGAGATTACTGATACAAGGCCCAGATTGTAATAACTGAGAGAGGTTTAGGGCAGAGATCACTGATACTATCCCAGATTGTAATAACTGAGAGAGGTTTAGGGCAGAGATTACTGATACTATCACAGATTGTAATAACTGAGAGAGGTTTAGGGCAGAGATTACTGATACTATCCCAGATTGTAATAACTGAGAGAGGTTTAGGGTAGAGATTACTGATACTATCCCAGATTGTAATAACTGAGAGAGGTTTAGGGCAGAGATTACTGATACAAGGCCCAGATTGTAATAACTGAGAGAGGTTTAGAGCAGAGATTACTGATACAAGGCCCAGATTGTAATAACTGAGAGAGGTTTTGGGGCAGAGATTACTGATACAAGGCCCAGATTGTAATAACTGAGAGAGGTTTAGGGCAGAGATTACTGATACAAGGCCCAGATTGTAATAACTGAGAGAGGTTTGGGGCACAGATTACTGATACAAGGCCCAGACTGTAATAAGTGAGAGAGGTTTGGGGTTGTTGTGTGATGGAGAAATGTTTTTAACGCTGGCATCTTGAATGTTGTGTCTGAGCCGGAGGAGGAAGAAGATTCCATCCAGAGGAGATTGAATGGGAAGCTGAAGGGAAAATATTGACAGGGTTCCGGGGAGAGGGTGGGGGGAGTGGGAATAGTGAAACTGCTCTTGCAGGGTGTCCATCCTGGCTTGACGGGCTGAATGGCCTCCTGTGCTGTCCCCATTATATGATTCACACACAAGTGAACCTCTCAGTGTCTACTAGGCCCCACTCGTTCCTCCCTGATCAGTTCCAGCATTTCAAGCTCAGATCCCAGTGCTTTATAGTTGGGGCAGTGAGGAGTAAACCACAAATAGGAATGAGTGTGTGGGAGTGTCAGTGTGGTTATGTTTCTGTGTTTCTGGGTGTGTGAGGGAGAGTTTCTAAGTGTGTACATGTATTTCTATGTGTGTGTGTGAGCTTGTGTGTATCCCTGTGTGTCTGACAGAGATTGTGTGTTTTTCTGTGTCTCTGAGATTGTGTGTCTATGAGCGTACATGTGTTTCTGTGTGTCTATGAGTGACTGTGTGTGTCTCTCTCTGTCTGGGTGTGTGACTGTGTATGTATCTGTGTCCATGTCTCCCTCTCTCTGAATATGTGGGAGATGCGGGGTGGCGGTGAGGGTGGGGACCGTGGGTAAGAGTTGACAGAGCTGTGATAGAGAAAAAAATCAAACGGGATGTAACTGGTGGAAGTAAAAGCAAAATACTGCGGATGCTGGAATCTGAAACAAAAACGGAGTTTGAGGACGAATTGGCGAAGATGATGAAATGTGGGGAGTTGGAATGGATGGTGGGAGATGTGTCTTTGGGTTTGATGATAGGAATTTGAGGATGAGTTGTGGTGGATGGAAAGAGTGGGGAGTTGGAGTAGACGGTGAAAGCAGGGAATTGGGGTGGATGGGAAGAAGTGTGGGTTGGGTTGGATAATATTTGGGGAGGAGTTGAATTGTATATTGAATGGTAGAGATTTGGAGAGGATGGAGAAGAATGGGGAGTTGTTCTGATGGTGAAGGGTGGGGAGTTGTGGTCGATGGTGAAATATGGGAGTTGGATTGTATGGTGGGAGGTGTGGGGTTGATTTGGATGATAGGAATTTGGTGGTGAGTTCTAGTGGACGGTGAATGGTAGGGGGTCCAGCTGGATGGTGGAGGGTGGGGAGGTTGGATGGTGGAACGTGTGAGTTGGGTTGGACGTTGTGTGGTGAGGGGAGGTGTTGGTGTGAAGAGTGGAGAGTTAGAGTACATGGTAGGAGGCCTGGGGTTGGGTTGGATGGTCGAAGTGGGGTGGTGATTTCTGGTGTTTGGTGAATGGTAAGGAGTTGGGATAGATAGGTGGGGAGTTGGAGTGGGTGGTAAGAGGTGTGTGTTGGGTTGGATAGTAGATGTGTGGGGAGGAGTTAGGTTGGATCATGGAAGATGCGTGTGGCCAAAGCTAGGTGTTCTCTTTCTGGGGATGGGTTGGAACTGAAATAAAATCTTCTCTCACAAATTAACCTATGAATTCTCTGGAACTCTTTGTGTCCAGTCCATGGTGAATCAAAGGATCTAACTGATTGGAATCTACAGTAATATTTTTGAACTTGGCTTTTCAATTTTATAATTTGTGTCCATTGATTAGTCTGGTTTATGAACAGAAGAGTGACTCAGGGTGTGTGTCTCACTGTGAGTTTTTTTTTTCCTTAGAACATACGATAAACAAGTTTGATGAATGATTACCAATTCACTTTTTAATGAATTGCACAATTCCATTGAATGGAAGTTTCACCACATTCTTCAGATCCTCCCTGAATTGTGTCTGGGTCACGGCATAAATACATGTGTTCGTACAACAACTAAGGAGCTGCATCATAAATCCCAGTTCCCGCACAAATGGTGGCAATGCTGCATTGATGAACCTGATGTATTCCAATCGCCTATTAAAAGAATAGACAAGGAACACTGACCATAACAAAACAAAATTTCCCGATATTGCAAACAGTAAGATAATGGATTTCCTTCTTTTTTCTATCTCTGGGTCACTTTGACTCTCCCCACTTTTGTGGGTCCGAAGTCTCCTGCGGACTTTGCTCGAAACTAGAATGTGTTTCACGGTTATAACATTGAGCAGCAGAATCAGCACGAAAGGAATAAACGGGGTTAAAATATAATGCAGAATTTCAACTATTGCCCAGGCTTGTGATTCGGAAACAGTGTAATGTACAAAACAAAACCAAGGATTATTATAGAAATAATATGTATTCCCACACATGAAATACCAAAAACTGTTCTTTATACTGAACACCACACTCACTGTACCGAGAACCACAGTTGCAGTTTTCTTGGTGCAGTATTTTATTTTCAGTTTCTGACCAGCAATGGCCACGAATCGGTCAAAGGTGAAAGCGACAGTGAACAAGACAGAACAGTCAGTGACTGCGTAAAGCAGGACGGCGTGGATATTACACACTCTAATGTGAGCTATGAACAGAAATTGATAGCGAAAACAGATAGGAATTTGCCGCAATATGAGATCGATGATAACGACCAGGAGATCGGCTGCTGACATGCAAATAAGGTAACGTGTGACACATTTGGAAAGGCCACACCTTCCTCGAGACAGGATAAGAATCGTCAATAAGTTCACTGTAAGGAAGAGAGAGACAATTAACTCAAATTTCAGATTGAGAACAGGAGCAGCACATCTGTCAGATTTCTGTGGAATATTTGCTCCATCTATCAGAATCCACTTACCAACCAATCAACTCTATCTTCTTATACATCCTGAAGCGTTCTCGCATCAGAGTTAGTAATTTCTTTCAAGTTCACTTTTAATTTTTAAGTCTTTAAAAAAAGTAATTTGTCTCTTTTTTCAGCAACAATCATTAAATAATCATTTTACTGAAATATTATTTCAGTTCCAGTTATATCTTGTGATCTGCTCCATAATAAAAAAGCAGAGCAGGAAAAGGTGAAGTGTATTGGACATTATTCCATGTTTCATAGTTTATTTGTGATCTATTTGCCTGCGCAAATTTTCACAGAACAGCAACATTAAACACATGCAAAAGCCGCTTCCCATATATTTTCCTGATTCATCCTGTAATTCAGTTCAGAAAGCCGTCCGCCTGTTCCCATGAAGGGGAGCTGAAGGTTGAATACATTTTCTGTGATTATCTCCGCATTTAATTAAACAGAGTTAAACCTATTGGGGCCATACACGCTGGCTGCTTTAAAGTATTTGTGATCAATGAGTCTTCTTTAGATCAAATATTACCTGTGATGTTTTCAGTGCATTGCCAGATACAGGCTACGAATGTTCCACAGAATGCCATCAGTAATTGTATTTCATGGATCGGGTGATAATGCAGTGAAATATTACTCACCAGGGACACCAACTGCAGCGAGGAGCGGGTAATAAATTATTTGGATGTCGTAAAATACCCAAAGAATACGATGTTCAAGTGGAATAATCCAGAACATAGCGGGACTTCTTTGAGATCAAAAATCGCTGTCTGAACTGGTGATGATGTTCACGTAACAATTGCTACACACACTGTAAATATTACCTATTTATGAAGTAAGAGATGTCCCCTGAGGAACAATTAAATAATGTGCTGACTGACATTAATTACAGTCGCTGAACAAACAAGATGATACATATTTTCTTGCAAAGTACATGTTTAATGAAAATGCTTTGCATTCATGTTGAACAATATTACCCAATGCCAATGTATATGTCCAACTAGTTCCATAAAAAGTGGAATATTGAATCACAAAATATTAATGATCTGAAGTAAAAGAAATTCAGATGTTTATCCATCGAGAATGCAGAAGCAGAATTATTGCAAATTTACACTGCTGCTACTCAGCAAAATTCCAATTGTTGTGTGTAGTCTGGAGTAAGTGTATCATTATTAATTGTGTGGACCATGCTGGGTTTTCGGGTCGGAGATACTTGGTGGATGAGGACATATCTGAGGTGGAGAGCAGGAAGCTGGAAGATGCAACTTGAAAGTGGCATTATTTGATATACGTTTCATGAGATTCTTCTTCAGAGTTTTACATCTCTGACATTTCCAGCTCTCTTACAAATTCATCCAACTGAAGATTAACCTTGTTTCTCCCTTCACAGAAGGTGTGAGGCATGTTTTCATTAAGTGAAGAATTTAACAAAAATTTATTCCCTCCGTGACTGGGAATCATACCGGGAATCACTGTGTTGAATCCTGATCACCAGACCCTCAGGGAAGCTGAAGAGAGAGAGTTGATTATCTGTATATTCATTGTTTCATTTCAAATAAATTTCATGAAAAAAACAGTCTCAATGAAGAATGATGGGAAGCATACATACCAGGATTTGTACTTCAGTTAGAAAATTCCAATCCATCAACTTAACCCCTTGGCCGGGAATACAGACTCAATGTTTGTGATCCTTTTGCTCATTCCGCCCGTGTTTTCGTGTGTGCTCTCTACCGTGGCAACTTCAGCCCTTCCACAGAAGCTCCTTCACACCAACAAGTGTTCACACTTGCACTGTCACTTCTCTTTATTTCTGCGAGAAACAACACCGCAAACGCTCCTGTATTCAATCTGAGTTGTTGGACTTCAGCTGGAAGCACAAAAATTCAAATGCATTTTGGCAGCGATATGTTTTGAACACCACTGCTGCAGAATCTTAACACTGTATTTTAGAGTGTTTGGCCACCACGTTAAAATATATCACACTCATGTTATTTACTGATATATTTTCCTGAAATTTATTAAAAACTGCGGAACTGGGAAAGGCTATAGGTGCCTTGAGGCCGCTCCTTCACTGGATCAGATAATCATGAACTGTGTAACAAACACAAATCACATCCACTCAGGAACACAATGAGCTGCCATGAAGTGCTGGTACCAGTTACACGGTGAATAATCACCTCTTCTTCCCCATCTCCTGCCAGAAATGACAAGAAAAAATACTGCTGAATTTGTTCAGGATCTCCATTTCTAAAAGGACAACATATGAGGCGGGACTAAGATTTATGTGTTCAAAAAGAAAATGACTGATATTCACTTCAGGGTTTTGATCTGAGCAATGAGTTCATGAGTGCATCCCGGACACTCTCGTTCCACATACAACTCAAATGGAACTACAGCTTGCTTTGCAATTAGCTTTACCCAAGCTCCTTTTGTTATTTGAAGTTTCACACCAGGCCTCTTTCGCCACAGACAAGATTCTCCTGCAAAATGGCACCTTCTTGTTCAACACCAGTGGTTTGGCTAAAGTAATGACAACATACAACAGACACTCCACTAAAGTTATCACTTTTGCTCCTGACGGTTTGAAACTGAAAAAGAATATTTCCAAATGATTTGCATTGCACCATGAGGTGAAAGGTTCATAACTCAGCGCAAGTATAAATGGTTAAACCTGTTTTTTTAAACCAGATTTTACCCTGAATGACCATTTTTATCATCAGCACTTTGCAGCCTCTCACTGGCCTTTTCTTTCTGAGTTTGTTGTTGAACTGTTGCATACGTGACATTTTTAGCACTGAAGTAAACTTGTGAACCTCATTCAGCTGATTCGAACAGATTTACTTTCAATATGAGAGAAACTTAGGTTTTTTTTCATCATTTGATGAGCGCAAAGTATCTTCCTTTCCTGAGTGACAATTGAAACAGATCATCAATGCTGACATAATGAAGGACCTGTGCATCCCGGACACTCTCTCTTCCACATACAACACAAATGGAATTACAAACCTGAGACTAACCGTGGGAAACAAGTCACTGGATAACACAAATCCAATGGTGCTCATTTCCAGATTCAAAACTCTCAGCTTTTCAAACAAATGGAGGAATTTATCACTGAAACGTTTTGGAAAATTGGTGTGAATTTTATTTGTGAATCACTCGGGGGTTGTGTAAATGTTACTCAAAGGTTCAGTGAGCCGGATATAATCTATCTGCGTTTTGCTGAGCTTGTGTTGGGTGTATGGGGAGGTTTGAACGGGGTTGAAGCTTGTGTCCCAGAGATGGGCAGTAACCCGCTGATTGAAGCTGCAGTCGCCGCTTTCTGCTGGCGATTGGAGACTGCGGGATATAATCCTGCTGCCTCTCCCTGTCTCACTCACTGTGGAGCCGGGGAAAAGAGAATCATTGATGGGTTTGTTTCCCGGTCTGAAATGTGGCCTCGGATAACGGTTATTAACGGGGGTAATGCTGGGGGAGCCTTTAATAATCTGACATAAATAAGTAAAATACAGGCTCCAGTGGCGCAATCGGTTAGTGCGCGGTGCTTATACAGCAGTACAGGCAGCGGGCTATGCCGAGGTTGTGAATTCAAGCCTCACTGGGGAAAGCTTCATGATTCTGTGAGCAGTGAAGTTTGACCAATTTTTAAACAGATTTTACCTCGCAAAAACATCTCAATGGTAATATATGAAATATCTGTACAATCCGTCCTCTGGTTCCCTTTCACCCACAACACATGTGAGTCCTGCAAGTAACATTGTAATCATCTCATTCTGTGATTCTCTGTTTCCCCCTTTTGTTTTTTCCTGGCTTCTATCCTACCCGGCTGCCGAAATAGCTCAGTTGGGAGAGCGTTAGACTGAAGATCTAAAGGTCCCTGGTTCAATCCCGGGTTTCGGCAGGATCTCCTTGCTGGTTTTCTGCGCTAATTGACACCGCACTTTGTCTCGCACTGTCTTCAAACATCAATTCAGGCAAACTGCACCAGACCAAATACCCATCGCAATTTCCACCCTGCCAGATGTTGTTATATTTCCTCCTTGCTGATTCCAGTCTCAGTCTCTGTGGCGCAATTGGTCAGCGCGTTCGGCTGTTAACCGAAAGGTTGGTGGTTCGAGACCACCCAGGGACGGGGTTTTACTATTTTCTCACCATCAGCATTCACGTGTGAACAGTTACGGGTTGGCAATGAATCCTGGGTGCCAATAAAAACTATTTGTCAATTGTTCCCGGTTGTACTGTTATCTGGTGTTACCAACATTGTTTGAAGTCAATCGTCATTAACTATATTGCATGGAACATTATATGTATAAATGCTTCCATTATAATATTAAACTTTAAAAAGAATTGAAATATGAAATTGTGGCTGAGCATTTGTTCCAATTCTACATTCCTGTTTCCATTTATTCCTGGATGGATCATAAATCTGTCTGACCCAAACTGAAATGTGTTCAATGATGGAACATCAGAACCCTCTGGAGTAGGGAATTCTGAAAATTGACGAGTCTTTGAATGAAGGAATTTCTCCTCATTGCCGCCCTAAATCATCAGCACCTCATCCTGAGATTGTGTCCCCGTGTTTTAGATTCCCGGGTCAGGAAAAATAATGTCTCAGCTTCTCAATGCTATCTATTCTTTCTCATTAAAGATGTTGAGATTTTCCACCATTTTCTGTTTTTGATTCAGATTCCAATATCCTCAGATTTTGTTTTTATTCTGTCTAAAATGCGGGGATCCAAACTGCACACACTGTTCCAAAAGCGGTCTCAACAAAATCCTGAATTACTGTAGCAAGACTTCAAACACTTCAAAACTTAACTCCGTGCTCAAGGCTGGAAGGAATGTAGATTTATTGCTGTACAAAAATCCTGCGTTACTTCCCGGTCTGTACCAGTTCTGTCAGAATCAGTGTCAGGGAGATTTCCTCTTCAGTATCTGAATTGGAAATGTCACATTTAAAGAACAAAGAGAAAATACAGGGACAGGTTACACAGCGCTGATGATACAAAATGCGGATGATTATTGGAAGAAAGATGAAAATGATACATTAATGAATGGGCAGAAATCATTGCTCCCTTAGACATTTGGGAGACGAACGCGTTTCAATTTGGATGTTCGGGATAAGTCGGACGATCAGATTGAAAGTAACGGTTATCT
>JAGIQG010000104.1:83008-109002 GCA_024679065.1 Sphyrna mokarran
CCTCCATATTTATGTAACCAATTCCCCTCAAATGATACCTTTCCTAATTACTTGCTTTACCTGCTTATTAGCTTTTTGTGATTCATGCAAAGAACAGCACAGGAAGCCGGGTTCGATTCCCGGTTTGGATTACTAGCTATATAGAATTTGTGCATTCTCCCCATGTCTGCATGGGTTTACTCTGGGTGCTATGGTTTCCTTCCACAGTCTGAAAGACGTGCTCGTTAGGATGCATTGGTCATGCTAAATTCTTGAATGGACCTGAACAGGCATGGAGTGTGGCAACTGGGGGATTTTCACTGTGACTCCATTGCAGTGCCGACACATTAGTGACACTAATAAATAAACTTAAACTGCAGGGGTAGGTGCTGCTGTGACAATGCACTCTCTTGTTTAAACACTCTGCAATGCTGAGACTGGGGAGAGGAGTGAACAACAGGGAGCAGCATTGCAGCTTCTCTTCCCCCATTGAAACTGGGATTGTTGCTCCATCTGCTGCACCATCCCCACCACATCCACTGGGGGGCAATCTGGACAATGGGCTGCAGACAGACATCACTGCGCCTGCGCCACAATCACACCCACTGCCGGCGGCCATCTTGCGTTGCCAGGGGAGACGGCCGGCGGCCATCTTGCGTTGCCAGGGGCGACGGCATCCTGCGCGCTGCATTCTGGGGGAATTCCACAGCCGCACATGCGCGCATTTTGATCTTTTAATATTTTAAATCTTGATAATTATTATTCACATCCTCACCCGTCGGACTTTCTGTTCCTTCTCCATTCGGGACTATCTTTTTTTTATATTACGTCTCTTTCTAACAATCACAAAGCGCGGTGTACGCTGGGAAAATACTACAGCACATGCGCGGTTCCACCACCTGTCTATTTATAAAAATATGTATTTTATTTAATTTTAATTCCGCTCCCGGCGGGATTTCCAGGTGGGAATTTCTCTCACTTTCTGCATTTCTGAACCTTCGCTTTTTCCTCAACCGGGGGGGAGGGGGGGGCTGATCGTTACGTCACGACAATATGGCGGCTGGGCCCGCCTCTCTACAGGCCCCGGATGTTCCGCCAACGAGGAGCAACAGGGCCGGAGCGGGCAAGAGCTGACACTGGGCGGAGCAGCGCCCGGGCGTGTGACAGCGACGATTCGTGGTCAGGAAAGGAAATAGCAGCACCGTCTCTGCTTCCCCAGTTCAGCTGCTCAAAGATACTGGGAAACTCTTCAAATGGAAGTGTTTCTGTAGTGTAGTTTCTGTAGTGGTTATTACATTCGCCTAACACGCGAAAGGTCCCCGGTTTGAAACCGGGCAGAAACATTAATTCTGCTTTTCCATTTGCTGAAGGGAAAATTGCTTGATTTCAGTTTGTTGCTCAACATTATCCGAACCTCGATGTTAAAGTCATGTTATCATTGCTCTGACTTCACCCTCAAATGCTTTCCCTGAAATAAAAAACGCCACAGTGATGAGGTTGGTGAGTTTTGGAAATTGAAGGTGTCACATGAGCAGTTTGCGGGACTATTTCCCCTCACTGTCCATTTCATCTTCCAGCGAACAGGAATCGCTGCTTTCATTGGCTGATACAGTCACTTGTGTGTGAAATAAAGATGACCATTTGAAGAAAACTTGTATTTGGTGAATACAAAGACAGAAAGAAAATAAAAGACAAGTGGTTTATGGATAAATTAATATTTTATAAACTGCCGATTAGCTTCCCTGGTGGTCTAGTGGTTAGGATTCGGCGCTCTCACCGCCGCGGCCCGGGTTCGATTCCCGGTCAGGGAATGTAGATTTATTGCTGTACAACAATCCTGCGTTACTTCCGGTCTGCACCAGTTCTGTCGGAATCAGTGTCAGGGAGATTTCCACTTTAGTATCTGAATTGGAAATGTCACATTTAAAGAACAAAGAAAAAAGGGAGCGACAGGTTACAAAGCGCTGATGATACAAAATGCGGATGATTATTTGAAGAAAGATGAAAATAATGCATTAATGAATGGGCAGAAATTATTGTTCCCTTAGATATTTGGGAGGCGAAAGTTTTAGATTTGGATGTTCGGGATAAGTTGGACAATCAGATTAAATTTTGATGTTGAGGATAAGTCGGACAATCAGATTGAAAGTAACGGTTATCTTCCTGAATTCAGTGACCTGGGCTCTCAGTCTAACCATCGGAACCTGCAGCAACACAGAGGAGTTGAACATTGCAGACAGGCAGATTTGCTCCACTGTTTTTCAGGTTGTTTCTGTAGTGTAGTGGTTATCACATTTGCCTTACACGCGAAAGGTCCCCGGTTCGAAACCGGGCAGAAACATTCATTAAACTTTCTCATGTCGGATAAGGAAAATTGTTTGATTTCAGTTTGTTACTCAACATTATCCTAACCTCGATGTTAAAGGCATGTTATCATTGCTCCGACTTCACTCTCAAATACTTTCTGTGAAATGAGAAACGCATTTTTTGACGCACTGACAAAATCGAAAGTTCGATTTTGAAGTCAGGAACTATGAGAGAGAGTTTGGCAGGATACAAACTGAGAGATTGGAAATGCCTCTAATTCTGTGTGTGCCCTTGTATCTGCGAATGCCCAGATTCTCTGTTTGTGTGCCCCTGATTCTGTGTTCGCCCTTGTATCTTTCGAGTTACCAGTATCTCTATATTTTTGTGTCTGAATCTTGGTGTATCTGCATCTATATGTGTCCCTGAATCTATATGTGTCCCTGAATCGGTGTTTGCCCCCCTGTATCTCTGTAGCCCCCCAATACCTCTGTGTGTGTGTGTGTGTGTCCATCCCTATAACTGTCTGTGTTCATCCCTGTAAATGTCTGATTCTTTGTGCCTTTTTTAAGACTACACCGTGAAAATATCTGGCAATCGAATTAAAGAGAGTAGGAATGTTTACCCACTAATGTTCTGAATGTGATTAACGTCTGATAACTGCATCGAATGTACAATTTGAAGTCTCAAATAATCCCAACTTCAATCTCCAGACATTATCTCCCATTGGGAAATGAGGAACACGGGTTATTTGCGGCGTCTGGTTATAGTAAGGGCGAATACGCCAGCCGAGATCCTTCTATACACTCCAATCTCGGACAATATCGTTCAATATTCATATCTCAGCAACAGTTTCGCAGACTCACAAGAACCAGCACCTGCAGTCGCTCTGAGCCGCCAGCAGATGGTGGTGTTGTATCACTTTAATCACAAGAGAGTGCAGCAGGTTTGAGGAGATATTTGAGAAAAATATTTTTTCTGTCCAATAGAAAAAGAACAATCAGTAAAGCAATGGCATTGATATCTCTGCCAGTAACATTCCCAGGGAAATCTGGCTAAAGGACAGCGAATTTAATAGTTGTATGCATATTTGTCTTCCCGTTAGTGAACGTGTAGATTACCAGCTAATTATTGGGTAACCTTACCTTTTAGTGATTTAAACATTTGTCTATTTTCTCATCCAGACTTTATCAAAAAATATTTCATTTTAATTGGATACATATCTCTTTTTCTCTGGATTTCCCATTCTTTGACGCTGCTTTTCCCTCCTATTCCGTTCAAAAATCCAGCCGGACCCTGCCACTATGTTATGTTTTGTGTATATTTAAAATGTAGTTGTTTGATATAATTTTTGGCTTCAGCACATTGCGAGCACCTAACTCACTCTGATCAATAACACACACTGCAAATTGTATCAGCGCCTCAAACTGACTAACTGTGCACTGATTTTAGTTATTAGCTCATTATAACAGTCTCACTATCGAATGATTTCACAGGATTTTATTAAGTTTAGTCCAGATATTCCAATTTTCTGTTCGAGCTGCAACATGACTCTGAATGTAACTCAATGCAAGTTTAGGGTTGTATTTCATGTACATTATCATCTCAGTATCCATCATAATTTCCCATGCCCGCCGCACGCCCACTGTCTCCACGATCCTCCACCCCACCCCCACGCTCCCACAATGGGTGTTGGCATCAGCTGATGGAGGCAATTATATGCTGTTCAAACAGGACATTTTGAAGGAGAAATGTGTCACAAGTGAAAAAGATCGGAGATGAAAATACTAAGCAAAGGCGCTAACGTTAATTCAGTCTCAAAAACACAGCTCGCCAATTTCCCTGGTAGTCCAGTAGTTTGTTTCCAGCACTCTCCCAGCGATAATTGTTTCAATTTCTGCTGAGGAAAAGAAGACTATCTGCTCTCAGCGAACCATCAGTAATCAGTAACTCAGATTTTACCTTGTATCATCATCTCTGTCGGCAGCTCTTTGCATCCTATCACTGCCCTTCACTAACTGTGTTTGTTCTTGATCTGTTATCCACGTGACATTTCCAACTCGGAAGCAAAGCTGCAAATTTTACTCCACTGTTTCTGGCAGAGCTGATTTCAATCAGGAAGTGTTGCTGGTTTGTTCTTTAAAAAATCTTAATATATTGAAGTCAGTCTACGTCACTGAAAGAGCTGAACGTTAACCACGGGACCATCAGGTTGTGATCTGCCTGCCTGATTCTCCCAGAGACTGATTACAGCAATGTGCACAGAGACAATAATTCACAATCACACCCTCCTTCCTGTCTTTTTAAGATTTGAAATCCTTCGTATATTCACACTGCCTTTCACTGTGAGGAAAGCAGAGCTGTGATCAGCTGATGCTGTTCAGTGGTTTTACTACAAAAAGTTTTCTACAGGGGGATGTCAACGTTTCTCTTTGAATGTGATGAGCTACAGGGAAACTTAATGCAGCGGGAGATAGCGGACTCGTTATTATAGGGGAACCAGCAAGGACACTGTCAATATGAATCGCTGTGGGTAATTCAGGCGATTGTGGAATGGGATTGATTCAAACTGTCAGAAATATTGCATGATGACTTGCAAGTTCGTACCATGTACTTGGTTCTGTGGTGTAATGGTGAGCACTCTGGACTCTGAATCCAGCGATCCGAGTTCAAATCTCGGCAGAACCTTGGTTTAATTTCTCAATGAAAATGATTGATTTGCTGAAGGGCGTTTCACACTGACTGAAGTCGGAGGACAATTTGTCAGCCAGTTCAACGACTATGAAAATGCACATTGCTGAGCCTCTGGCGCCTGCTGGGTCAGTGGTTTTCATCTATTGGCTACTCTTTAGCCCCTCTGTTGAAAGAAAGGAGCAGTTGCTACCACACAACAACCATTCGACTGGAGTCTGGCAATTATTGTGCAAGTGTGTGTGTGTGTGACTGTTTGTTTGTGAGTCTGTCTGTTCTGTGTGCGTCTGTGTATGAGAGAGCAAAACAATGTGAGAGAGCAAAACAATGTGAGAGAGCAAAACAATGTGAGAGAGAGTGAGATAGATGTGCGTGTGTGTATTTTGGAGAAAAGTGCCTTGCATTCTGTCAGAGTGCTGTCGATTCCACGGTGTAACGATTCAAACAATAAGGCAATAGGCGCTCATAGGGAAAAGATTCCCTTCTTACACCTGTGGAGATGCCGGTGTTGGACTGGAGTGGGGGTCCAGTAAGAATTCTCACCACACCAGGTACAACAGGCTTATTTGAAATTACAAGTTTTTGGAGCGCTGCTCCTTCTTCAGGATGTTTAACTCGGCAGTCAGAAATTCACTCTGTCTGTGTGCTCTCACTTGTACACACTGCTTTAGCCCAGCAACTTTTTAAGTTGGCAATGTTTGTGCTCATTGTTCTTGACGGAAACAACACCGTACACACTCCTGCATTCAATCTGAGCTGTTCGACCAAAACTCAAACCCATTTTGGCAGCGCTGGGATTCGAACCCACGCCTCCGAAGAGACTGGAGCCTTAATCCAGCGCCTTAGACCGCTCGGCCACGCTACCACGTGAAGCAGCATCACAATCATCTTATTTGATGATAATGTTACTGAAATTCATTAAAAGCACTGGAACTTGGAAAGGCCACCAGAGGTTTGAGCCTGTTCCTTCACTGATTCAGGTAAGTCTGAACCGAGTCACAAACAGAAATCAACTCACCTCACAAACACAATGAGCTGCACACAGTAACATGCAGCGAAGGACCGGCGTCATTTAAACTGTCCGTAAGCTCATCTCTTCCCAATTTCCCAAAAGGATTTCACATATTGACGCCAACTCTTAAATAACTCCAGAGTACCTGCCTCCACCACTTTACTTGGCAGCGCATTCCATACCCCCACCACCCTCTGTGTGGAAAAATTCCCTCTAGCATCCAAATTATACCTTACCCTCTGTCCCAATTTGCCTAATCTCTCCTCATAACTCAGACCTTCCATACCAGGCAGCATCCTGGTAAACCTCCTCTGCACTCTCTCCAGAGTCTCCACGTCCTTCTGGGTATTTAAATAAAAAAGAGTGAATGTTAGTCGGAGAGAAAGTGATTCTGGAGACTTAATAATGGGAAGTAAGGAGATGGGAGATGAATTCAACAAACACTCCGCATCAGACTTCACTATAGTTCAGTAATCTATCTGATAGGATATTACTTCTATTGTTATTGTTGTCTTCCAATCCTTTGACAAGAAAGGTCAAAGTGCCATTTCCCTTTTGAACAAACTAAATCTCTGCGTTTCTTGTACAAACAAACACTGCCATTAGCTTTTTCAAACATGCCCCGTTTTGCTACTTTCATGATCAAGGTAATAACTAATCACTTCGCAAAGTTACACTGGAAATCTCGACTCTCAGGTGACCTGCCTTCATCTATTTGGAGCCTTGTCGCATCTGCTCCGCGACTTTTTGGGTATTATAAAGTAAGTGTTACTAGCGAGAATTAAGCAGGCTCCAGCGAGAGTCGAACTCGCGACTCCTGGTTTACGAGACCAGTGCTCTAACCACTGAGCTATAGAGCCAGCTGCTGCACGTTACTTGCAGCGAACGTATCATAAACCGCGAAACAAAAAACAGATTGAATAAACAGATAGGTGATCTTGACTGGATGTATAAGCAATTGAGATGGACATTTCTCTCACATTTTACATTTCTGAACCGTCGCTTTTTCCTCGACCGGGCGAAGGGCTGATGGGTACGTCACGACAATATGGCGGCTGGTCCCTCCTCTTTACAGGCCCCGGATGTTCCGCCAACGAGCAGCAATAGGGCCGGAGAGGGCAAGAGCTGACATTGGGCGGAGCAGCGCCCGGGCGTGTGACAGCGACGATTCGTGGTCAGGGAAGGAAATAGCAGCAGGACCGTCTCTGCTTCCCCAGTTCAGCCGCTCAGAGACACGGGAAACTCATCAACTGGAAGTGTTTCTGTAGTGTAGTGGTTATCACATTCGCCTAACACGCGAAAGGTTCCCCGGTTCGAAACCGGGTAGAAACATTCATTCTGAGTTTCCATTTGCTGGAAAGGAAAATTGCTTGATTTCAGTTTGTTACTCAACATTATCCGAACCTCGATGTTAAAGTCATGTTATTATTGCTCTGACTTCACCCTCAAATGCTTTCCCTGAAATAAGAAACGCCACAGTGATGGGTTTGGTGAGTTTTGGAAATTGAAGGTGTCACATGAGCAGTTTGCGCGACTATTTGACCTCACTGTCCATTTCATGTTCCCGCGAACAGGAATCACTGCTTTCATTGGCTGATACAGTCACTTGTGTATGAAATAAAGATGACCATTTGAAGAAAACTCATACTTGGTGAATAAAAAGACAGAAAGAAAATAAAAGACAGGTGGTTTATGGATAAATTAATATTTTATAAAATGCTGATTAGCTTCCCTGGTGGTCTAGTGGTTAGGATTCGGCGCTTTCACCGCCGCGGCCCGGGTTCGATTCCCGGTCAGGGAATGTAGATTTATTGCTGTACAACAATCCTGCGTTACTTCCAGTCTGCTCCAGTTCTGTCAGAATCAGTGTCAGGGAGATTTCCTCTTTGGATCTGAATTGGAAATCTCACATTTAAAGAACAAACAAAAAAGGGAGCGACAGATTACAAAACGCTGATGATACAAAATGTGGATGATGATTCGAAGAAAGATGAAAATGATGCATTAATGAATGGGCAGAAATCATTGCTCCCTTAGATATTTGGGGGGCGAAAGCTTTTAGATTTGGATGTTCGGGATAAGTTGTGCAATCAGATTGAAAGTAACAGTTATCTTCCTGAATTCAGTGACATGGGCCCTCAGTCTAACCATCGGAACCTGCAGCAACACAGCGGAGTTGAACATTGCAGACAGGCAGATTTGCTCCACTGTTTTTCAGGTTGTTTCTGTAGTGTAGTGGTTATCACATTCACCTCACACGCGAAAGGTCCCCGGTTCGAAACCGGGCAGAAACGTCCATTAAGATTTCTTACGTTGGATAAGAGAAATTATTTGACTTCAGTTCGTTGCTCAACATTATCCCAACCTCGATGTTAAAGGCATTGCTCTGACTTCACCCTCAAATACTTTCTGTTTACCGGTTTTTGACGCACTGACAGGAAAGTTCGATTTTGAAGTCTGGAATTACGAGAGAGAGTTTGGCAGGGTACAAACTGAGAGATTGTATAAACCTCTGATTCTGTGTGTGCCCTTGTATCTGCGAATGCCCAGATTCACTGTTTGTATACCCCTGATTCTGTGCTCGCCTTTGTATCTTTCGAGTTACCAGTATCTCTATATGTCTGTGCCTGAATCTTGGTGTATCTGCATCTATATGTGTCCCTGCATCTGTATGTCCCTGAATCTGTGTATGTCCCCCTGTATCTCTGTAGGCCCCAACACCTTTGTGTGTGTGTCTGTGTGTTTGTCTGTGTGTGTGTGTGTGTGTGTCTGTGTGTGTGTCCATCCCTGTAAATGTCTGATTATTTGTGCCTTTTTAAAGGCTAAACCGTGAAAATATCTGACAAACGAATTAAAGAGAGCAGGAATCTTTCTCCAGTAAGATTCTGAATGTGACTAACGTCTAATAACTGCATCATCTGGTTATAAAAAAGGCGAATACGCCAGCCGAGATCCTTCTATACACCCCAATCTCGGACAATATCCTTCAATATTCATATTTCAGCAACCGGTTCGCAGACTCACAAGCACCAGCGCCTGCAGTCACTCTGGGCCGCCAGCAGATGGTGGTATTGTATTACTTTAATCACAAGAGAGTGCAGCAGGTTTGAGGAGATATTTGAGAAAAATTTATTTCCCTGCTCCCATAGAAAGGGAACAAATAGTAAAGCAATGGCATTGATATCTCTGTCAGTAACATTCACAGGGAAATGTGGCCGAAGGATAGCGGACTTCATATTTGCGTTCGTGTTTACCTTCCCGCGAATGAACATGTCGATTACCAGTTGTCGATTATTGTATAATCTTATCTTTTAGTGATTTAAAGATTTGTCTATTTTCTCATTAAGAGATGAGTTGTGGTGGATGGAAAGAGTGGGGAGTTGGAGTAGACGGTGAAAGGCAGGGAATTGGGGTGGATGGGAAGAAGTGTGGGTTGGGTTGGATAATATTTGGGAAGGAGTTGAATTGTATCTTGAATGGTAGAGATTTGGAGCGGATGGAGAAGAATGGGGAGTTGTTCTGATGGTGAAAGGTGGGGAGTTGTGGTCGATGGTGAAATATGGCAGTTGGATTGTATGGTGGGAGGTGTGGGGTTGATTTGGATGATAGGAATTTGGTGGTGAGTTCTAGTGGACGGTGAATGGTAGGGGGTCCAGCTGGATGGTGGAGGGTGGGGAGTTTGGATGGTGGAACGTGTGAGTTGGGTTGGACGTTGTGTGGTGAGGGGAGGTGTTGGTGTGAAGGGTGGAGAGTTAAAGTACATGGTAGGAGGCCTGGGGTTGGGTTGGATGGTCGACGTTCTGTGGTGATTTCTGGTGTTTGGTGAATGGTAAGGAGTTGGGATAGATAGGTGGGGAGTTGGAGTGGGTGGTAAGAGGTGTGTGTTGGGTTGGATAGTAGATGTGTGGGAAGGAGTTAGGGTGGAGCATGGAAGATGCGTGTGACCGAAGCTAGGTGTTCTCTTTCTGGGGATGGGTTGGAACTGAAATAAAATCTTCTCTCACAAATTAACCTATGAATTCTCTGGAACTCTTTGTGTCCAGTCCATGATGAATCAAAGGATCTAACTGATTGGAATCTACAGTAATATTTTTGAACTTGGCTTTTCAATTTTATAATTCGTGTCCATTGCTTAGTCTGGTTTATGAACAGAAGAGTGACTCAGGGTGTGTGTCTCACTGTGAGTTTTTTTTTTACTTAGAACATACGATAAACAAGTTTAATGAATAATTACCAATTCACTTTTTAATGAATTGCACAATTGCAGTGAATGGAAGTTTCACCACATTCTTCAGATCCTCTCTGAATTGTGTCTGGGTCACGGCATAAATACATGTGTTCATACAACAACTAAGGAGTTGCATCATAAATCCCAGTTCCTACACAAATGCTGGCAATGCTGCACTGGTTAAACTGAGGTATTCCAATCGGCTATAAAAAGAATAGACAAGGAACACTGACCATAACAAAACAAAATTTCCCGATATTGCAAACAGTAAGATAATGGATTTCCTTCTTTTTTCTATCTCTGGGTCACTTTGACTCTCCCCACTTTTGTGGGTCCGAAGTCTCCTGCGGACTTTGCTCGAAACTAGAATGTGTTTAACGGTTATAACATTGAGCAGCAGAATCAACACGAAAGGAATAAATGGGGTTAAAATATAATGCAGAATTTCAACTATTGCCCAGGCTTGTGATTCGGAAACAGTGTAATGTACAAAACAAAACCAAGGACTATTACTGAAAGAATATGTATTCCAGTACATGAAATACCAAAAACTGTTCTTTATACTGAACACCACACTCACTGTACCGAGAACCGCAGCTGCAGTTTTTTTGGTGCAGTATTTTATTTTCAGTTTCTGAGCAGCAATGGCCACGAATCGGTCAAAGGTGAAAGCGACAGTGAACCAGACAGAACAGTCAGTGACTGCGTAAAGCAGGACGGCGTGGATATTACACACTCTAATGTGAGCCATGAACCAAAATTGATTGCGAAAACAGATAGGAATTTGCCGCAATATGAGATCGATGGTAACGACCAGGAGATCGGCTGCTGACATGCAAATAAGGTAACGTGTGACACATTTGGAAAGGCCACACCTTCCTCGAGACAGGATAAGAATCGTCAATAAGTTCACTGTAAGGAAGAGAGAGAAAATTAACTCATATTTCAGACTGAGGACAGGAGCAGTGCAACTGTCAGATTTCTGTGGAATATTTGCTCCATCTATCAGAATCCACTTACCAACCAATCAACTCTATCTTCTTATACATCCTGAAGCATTCTCGCGTTAGAGTTAGTAATTTCTTTCAAGTTCACTTTTAATGTTAAGTCTTTAAAAAAGTAATTTGTCTCCTTTTTCAGCGATAATCATTAAATAATCATTTTACTGAAATATTATTTCATTTCCAGTTGTATCTTGTGATAGGCTCCATAATAAGAAAGCAGAGCAGGAAAAGGTGAAGTGTATTGGACATTATTCCATGTTTCAGAGTTTATTTGTGATCTATCTGCCTGCGCAAATTTTCACAGAACAGCAACATTAAACACATGCAACAGCTTCCAAAAGCCGCTTCCCATATATTTTCCTGATTCATTCTGTAATTCAGTCCAGAAAGCAATCTGCATCTTCCCATGAATGGGAGAAGAAGGTTAAATACATTTTCTGTGATTATGTCCGCATTTAATTAAACAGAGTTAAAACAATTGGGGCCATACACGCTGGCTGCTTCAAAGTATTTGTGATCAGTGAGTCTGCTTTACATCAAATATTACCTGTAATGTTTTCAGTGCATTGCCAGATACAGGCTACGAATGTTCCACAGAATGCCATCCGTAATTGTATTTCATGGATTGGGTGATAATGCAGTGAAATTTTACTCACCAGTGACACCAACTGCAGCGAGGAGCGGGTAGTAAATTATTTGGATGTCGTAAAATACCCAAAGAATACGAAGTTCAAGTGGAATAATCCAGAACATAGCGGGACTTCTTTGAGATCAAAAATCGCTGTCTGAACTGGTGATGATGTTCACGTAACCATTGCTACACACACTGTAATTATTACCTATTTATGAAGTAAGAAATGTCCCCAGAGGAACAATTAAATGATCTGCTGACTGACATTAATCATAGTCGCTGAACAAACAAGATGATACATATTTTCTTGCAAAGTACATGTTTAATGAAAATGCTTTGCACTCATGTTGAACAATATTACCCAATGCCAACGTACATGTCCAAATAGTTCCATAAAAAGTGGAATATTGAATCACAAAATATTAATGATCTGAGGTGAAATAAATTCGTAACGAGTATTCCTGTTAATTAATATCATTTTACAATTTCAATATTTCAATCTGCTCGTAAGTGTGAGTTTAGTGGAGTTTGTGGAAATAATGTTTATCCATCAGATGTTTATCCATCGAGAATGCAGAAGCAGAATTATTGCAAATATTACACTGCTGCTACTCAGCAAAATTACAATTGTTGTGTGCAGTTTGGAGTAAGTGTATCATTATTAATTGTGTGAACCATGCTGGGTTTCCGGGTAGGAGATGCTTGATGGATGTGGACATAACTGAGGTGGAGAGCCGGAAGCTGGAAGATGCAACTTGAAAGTAGCATTGTTTGATATGCGTTTCATGAGATTCTTCTTCAGAGTTTTGCATCTCTGACATTTCCAGCTCTCTTACAAATTCATCCAACAGAAGATTAACCTTGTTTCTCCCTTCACAGAAACTGTGAGGCATGTATTCATTCACTGAAGAATTAAACAAAAAATTATTCACTCCGTGAGTGGGAATCATACCCGGAATCACTGTGTTGAATCCTGATCACCAGACCCTCAGGGAATCTGAAGAGAGAGAGTTGATTATCTCTTTATTCATTGTTTCATTTCGAATAAATTTCGCTAAAAACACGGTCGCAATGAAGAGTTATGGGAAGCATACATGCCAGGATTTGTACTTCAGTTAGAAAATTCCAATCCATCAACTTAACCCCTTGGCCGGGAATACAGACTCAATGTTTGTGATCCTTTTGCTCATTCCGTCTGTGTTTTCGTGTGTGCTCTCTACCGTGACAACTTCAGCCCTTTCACAGAAGCTCCTTCACACCAACAACTGTTCATACTTGCACTGTCACTTCTCTTAATTTCTGCGAGGAACAGCACCGCAAACGCTCCTGTATTCAATCTGAGTTGTTGGACTTCAGCTGGAAGCACAAAAATTCAAATGCATTTTGGCAGCGATATGTATTGAACACCACTTCTGCAGAATCTTAACACTGCACTTTAGAGTGTTTGGCCACCAGGTTAAAATATATCACACTCATGTTATTTACTGATATATTTTCCTGAAATTTATTAAAAACTGCGGAACTGGGAAAGGCTATAGGTGCCTTGAGGCCGCTCCTTCACTGGATCAGATAATCATGAACTGTGTAACAAACACAAATCACATCCACTCAGGAACACAATGAGCTGCCATGAAGTGCTGGTACCAGTTACACGGTGAATAATCACCTCTTCTTCCCCATCTCCTGCCAGAAATGACAAGAAAAAATCCTGCTGAATTTGTTCAGGATCTCCATTTCTAAAAAGACAGCATACGAGGCGAGACTAAGATTTCTGTGTTCAAAAAGGAAATGACTGATATTCACTTCGGGGTTTTGATATAGCAATAAGTTCATTTCCTGACCTGTAGTTACAGCTTGCTTTGCAATTAGCTTTACCCAAGCTCCTTTTGTTATTTGAAGTTTCACGCCAGGCCTCTTTCACCACAGACAAGATTCTCCTGAAAAATGGCGCCTTCTTGTTCAACAACGGTGGTAATGACAACATACAACATTCACTCCACTAAAGTTATCACTTTTGCTTCTGACGGTTTGAAACTGGAAAGGAATATTTCCAAATGATTTGCATCACACCATGAGGTAAAAGTTTCATAACTCGGTGGAAGTATAAATGTTTAAATCTGTTTTTTTTTAAACCAGATTTTATCTCGAATGACCATTTTTATCATCAGCACTTTGCAGCCTCTCACTGTTATTTTCTTTGTGACTTTGGTATTCAACTGTTGCATACGTGACATTTTTAGCACTGAAGTAAACTTGTGAACCTCATTCAGCTGATTCAAACAGATTTACTTTCAATATGAGAGAAAATCAGATTATTTTTTAATCATTTGCTGAGCGCAAAGTACCTTCCTTTCCTGAGTGGCAATTGAAACAGATCATCAATGCTGACATAATGAAGGATCTGTGCATCCCGGACACTCTCTCTTCCACATACAACACAAATGGAATTACAAACCTGAGACTAACCGTGGGAAACAACTCACTGGATAACACAAATCCCATGATGCTCATTTCCAGATTCACAACACTCAGCTTTTCAAACAAATGGAGGAATTTATCACTGAAACGTTTTGGAAAGTTGGTGTGAATTTTATTTGTGAATCACTCGGGTGTTGTGTAAATGTTACTCGAAGTTTCAGTGAGCCGGATATAATCTATCTGCGTTTTGCTGAGCTTGTGTTGGGTGTATGGGGGGGTTTGAACGGGGTTTGGACCTTGTGTCCCAGGGATGGGCAGTAACCCGCTGATTGAAGCTGCAGTCGCCGCTTTCTGCTGGCGATTGGAGACTGCGGGATATAATCCTGCTGCTTCTCCCTGTCTCCCTCACTGTGGAGCCGGGGAAAAGAGAATCATTGATGGGTTTGTTTCCCGGTCTGAAATGTGGCCTCCAATAGCGGTTATTAACGGAGGGAGCGCTGGGGGAGCCTTTAATAATCTGACATAAATAAATAAAACACAGCGCTCCAGTGGCGCAATCGGTTAGCGCGCAGTGCTTATACAGCAGTACAGGTAACGGGCTATGCCGAGGTTGTGAGTTCAAGCCTCACCTGGGGAACGGTTCATGATTCTGTGTCACTGTAAACAGTAAAGTTTGACCAATTTTTACACAGATTTTACCTCGCAAAAACATCTCAATGGTAATATATGAAATATATGTACAATCCGTCCTCTGGTTCCCTTTCACCCTCAACACATATGAGTCCTGCAAGTAACATTGTAATCATCTCATTCTGTGATGTGCTCATTCCGTGATTCTCTGTTTCCCTCATTTATTTTTTCCTGGCTTCTATTCTTTCCGGCAGCCGAAATAGCTCAGTTGGGAGAGCGTTAGACTGAAGATCTAAAGGTCCCTGGTTCAATCCCGGGTTTTGGATGGATATCCTTGCTGGTTTTCTGCGCTAATTGACACCGCATTTTGTCTCGCACTGTCTTCAAAGATCAATTCAGGCAAGCTGCACCAGACCAAATACCCATCGCAATTTCCACCCTGCCAGATGTTGTTATATTTCCTCCTTGCTGGTTCCAGTCTCAGTCTCTGTGGCGCAATTGGTCAGCGCGTTCGGCTGTTAACCGAAAGGTTGGTGGTTCGAGACCACCCAGGGACGGGGTTTTACTATTTTCTCACCATCAGCATTCACGTGTGAACAGTTACGGGTTGGCAATGAGTCCGTGGGTGCCAATAAAAAAATATTTATCAATTGTTCCCGGTTGTACTGTTATCTGGTGTTACCAACATTGTCTGAAGTCAATCGTTATTAAATATATTGCATGGAACATTATATGTATAAATACTTCCATTATACTATTAAACTTTAAAAAAAATTGAAATATGCAATTGTGGCTGAGCATTTGTTCCAATTCTACATTCCTGTTTCCATTTATTCCTGGATGGATCATAAATCTGTCTGACCCAAACTGAAATGTGTTCAATGATAGAACCCTCTGGAGTAGGGAATTCTGAAGATTGACGAGTCTTTGAATGAAGCAATTTCTCCTCATTGCCGCCCTAAATCATCAGCGCCTTATCCTGAGATTGTGTCCCCGTGTTTTAGATTCCCGGGTCAGGAAAAATAATGTCTCAGCTTCTCAATGCTATCTAATCTTTCTCATTAAAGATGTTGAGATTTTCCACCATTTTCTATTTTTGATTCAGATTCCAATATCCTCAGATTTTGTTTTTATTCTGTCTAAAATGCGGGGATCCAAACTGCACACACTGTTCCAAAAGCGGTCTCAACAAAATCCTGAATTACTGTAGCAAGACTTCAAACACTTCAAAACTTAACTCCGTGCTCAAGGCTGGAAGGAATGTAGATTTATTGCTGTACAAAAATCCTGTGTTACTTCCCGGTCTGCACCAGTTCTGTCAGAATCAGTGTCAGGGAGATTTCCTCTTCAGTATCTGAATTGGAAATGTCACATTTAAAGAACAAAGAGAAAATACAGGGACAGGTTACAAAGCGCTGATGATACAAAATGCGGATGATTATTCGACGAAAGGTGAAAATGATGCATTAATGAATAGATAGAAATCATTGCTTCCTTAGACATTTGGGAGACGAACGCGTTTCAGTGTTGATGTTGAGGATAAGTCGGACAATCAGATTGAAAGTAACGGTTATCTTCCTGAATTCAGTGACATGGGCTCTCAGTCTAACCATCGGAACCTGCAGCAACACAGCGGAGTTGAACATTGCAGACAGGCAGATTTGCTCCACTGTTTTTCAGGTTGTTTCTGTAGTGTAGTGGTTATCACATTCACCTCACACGCGAAAGGTCCCCGGTTCGAAACCGGGCAGAAACGTTCATTAAACTTTCTCATGTCGGGTAAGGGCAAGTTGCTTGATTTCAGTTTGTTGCTCAACATTATCTGAACCTCAGTGTTAAAGGCATGTTATCATTGCTCTGACTTCACCCTCAAATACTTTCTGTGAAATAAGATGCACCGACAGGACTGTTCAATTTTGACACCGAGCATTTATTCGCATCTCGTTCAGTCTACAACAGAATTTAATGGGTTTATAGATGCAGACTAATGTGGTTAATCACCATCTGAAATATCTGATAGTAGCATGTGCTCAAACAGACAGATACAAGTGACATTGTGAGTGAACTAATGGGAATGGCGCACATTTCACAGAAGAATATTTTTACATAGTTTTTCGTCACTAAGAAACTGGAAAGGCCACTCAGATAGATGAGGGAATCGAGACTCAGTGCGAATCTACGAGGTATTCCTGTTACGGCCGGAATTTATGCGCCTGGATGTTTCACACCCATAATAAAAATAGGCTCTAGTGTCACTGACAGGTAATTCTTGATTTTCCTCCATTTAAATGTAGTTGACTTTGTTTAAAAGCTGACAATAGTCCATCTCAAAATTGCCATCTGTATTACCTGGTGATTCGATTGGTTCTGTTGGTCAGTTATATTTTCAATTCAGTGATGTTCAATTTCAGAAATATTCAATTCATATGTGTTAAATAATACATTAATACTAAACAGTGCGTACAATTGTACACTGAGCTTTCGAGTCATCTGGACTCGAAACATCGGCCCTTTTCACTCCTTACAGGTGCTGTCAGATATTGTGAGATTTTGGAGCATTTCCTCTTTTCCCATCCGCAGTAATTTGCTTTTATCACTGAGGACATTTGGTTGAGATTATTTGAGAAAATTGGAAATGATGCAGAAATCATTGCTCTCTTAGAAATTTGTGCGATGGAAAGTTCCTACCTACCAGCTGAAATAGCTCAGTTGGGAGAGCGTTAGACTGAAGATCTAAAGGTCCCTGGTTCAATCCCGGGTTTCCGCAGGATCCCTTTGTTGGTTTTTTTGCGCTATCGGCACCGCATTTTGTCTCGCACTGTCTTCAGACATCAATTCACGCAAACTGCAACAGACCAAATATCCATCACAATTTCCATCCAGCCCGATGTGGTTATATTTCCTCCTTTTTGTTTTCCACTTTTTAAAAACTTCCTCTGTTTCTAAACATTTAGTTAATGCTGAGGTATTGGGCAGTTAGAGAACCAAGAAATCTTGGAGAGTACAGGTCCATAGCTCCTTGAAAGTGGAGTCACAGGTGGCTACAGTGGTGAAGAAGACATTCGGTACACTTGTTTCATTGGTCAGAACAGTGAATAAAGGAGTGGCGATAAATATGTCACATCAATAATAAAAAATAAATGCTGATGATCATGGCTAAGAAGGGCGCTGCTGGCTGCGTATTAAGATCTCAAAATGTGCAAATTCCAGGAGAAAATAAATGTAAGGGACAGTGTGATGAAAGCAGAGCTGTGATAAGCTGATGTTGGTCAGTAGATTTAACACAGTAAGGTCCCGATCAGTTCGATGCTAACATTGCTTTTTGAATGTGGGCAGCTACAGTGAAATTTAATGCAGTTGAAGACAGCTTACTCAGTTTTTACAAGAGAAACCAGCAAGGGCAATGTAAGTATGAATTGGTGTTGGTCATTGACGGGATTGTTTAACGGGACTCACATTTCTCTCTGCTATTTATGGTGGCAAAAATATTGAATCACGATTTTCAGGGTGTTACTGCATATTGGGTTCCGTGGTGTAATGGGGGAGCATTCTGGACTTTGAATCTAGTGATCCGAGTTCAAATCTCAGCGGGACCTCGTTTTCATATGCAGATGGTTGACTTGCTGGAGAGTGTTTTGTTTAAATTTATTACAAAGCACCAAAGGAGAGCACAATTTGTCAGCCAGTTCAATTGGCATGAGAATGCACAGTATGATAATCCTCTGGTGCCTGATGCGTGCAACGTCAGTGTTTTTCGTGTTTTCGCTGCTCTTTAACTCCTCTGTTGCAAAAAAAGAAGCGGTTGGTGTCACACAATAACAATTCGACTGGAGCCTGGCAGTTATTGAGCAAGTGTATGTGTGTGTGTGTGTGTGTATGTGATAGAGAGAGAGAGGCAGAGAGAGTGTGTAGACGTGTGTGCATGTGTGATGCCACCGCCTTGCCACAAATCTTATAAATTGCCGCCCTCCCAAACTTGCCCTAATCTTGTCCACCTCGATTAAATCACTCCTCAATCTCCTTCGCTCCAAAGGACAAGAATCGCAGCATCACAGACCAGAAACTTCTGGCTAATTTAAACTTTTCAAAATAAAGCTGCCTCCAAAAAAATTCTCCATCTGTTTTAACTGTAATGTGTCAACTTTTAAAAAAATATTTATGTGTATTTTGCTTCTTAAAATTAAACATGCTTAAAATAAATTCTTCAACAGATTTCATCAACTTTTTTTTGGAAACTGGTCCCTCTATTCTGCAAAAACTGTAATGTTTCCATTTTTTTCAAGAAATTCCAACTTTTTAGAAGGTAGCTTAAACTTGTTGACGTTTTTTTCCCCAAATACTTTAACGAGAATTTTCATTTCAAAAAGAAACCTTTTTTCAAAAGGACATAATGTATTTCCGTTTCTTTTAATCAACATTATTTTTGAAATATAAGTAGCTAAGATCTTCATAGAAGCTGACTGCATTTGGTCAACATTTCTCTGAATTCGTCTAAAATTAGTGAAACTATATTTTTCATCAGCAATAATATGGAGTTTTTGAACTAATGTTAAAACAACACAACGAGCCAACCAGGAGTCGAACCTAGAATCTTCTGATCCGTAGTCAGATGCGTTATCCATTGCGCCACTGGCCCACAGTAAACAAAAAAACCTCCAGCAATATTAACATGTGCGTCAGACTGTTCAAAATTGGCAGAAACCTGGTCAAAACATATTCGATTTAGTGAGGAAATGTTGCACAACTGAAATTTTCTATTCTCACTCACAGTCATTCTACTTCGCCTTGAATTGTGTTAACCTGCTGTGTTGGAATTGGAATCCTGGTTCTCAAAGCTTCAGCCTGCTTCTCTGCGTTATCAATCCAGCGTCAACAACATGACTCGAAACCTTACCCCTCCCGCCAGTGAATCCACTGTTGAACATTACCTGAATATATTATCTTACAATCATACAACATTGGTTCTTACTTGAGCCTCAAAATACATTCAGGAAAAGACAAAGGTGTTTAACGTTTACGACAAACTGAGCAGGAAAGAAGACAAACTTATTTTGGCTCAGCACACATATTATCAGTTCGTTCAGTGGCTAAAAGAGCAGGGCAGAGGCTGGGAATCCTGCGGGAGTAACTCACCTCCTGACTCCCAAAAAACATACAACATTGAACAGTCCAACACAGTACAGACCCTTCGTCCCACGGTGTTGTGCGGAGCTTTGTCCGAACCCAAGAACAAGATCAATCTATCCCACTCCCTATCATTCTGGAGTGCTCCATGTGTCTATCCAATAACCGCTTGAATGTTCCTGAAGCACCGGACTGCACTATCACAGCAGGCCCTGCATTCCACACCCCAACCACTCTCTGAGTGGAGAATCTACTCGGACATCCCTCCTATATCTCCCATCATGAACCTTATAATTGTGCTCCCGAGTAACAGCTACATCCATCCGAGGAAATAGTGGAACAGTCAGGAGTGCAATAGAATGTTCTCCACTTGTCTGCCTCAGGAATTCACCAAAGGCCCTCAGACAGCACCTTCCAAACACAAGACCACTTCCACCTGGCAGCACCCCCCGCATCCCTCCAGCGCCACACAGACAACAGCACCATCAAGCCTCTCAGCATTCTGTGTGGCGCCAATGTTACTTGCCATTTGTCAGCTCAAAACATCAACATAAAGGAGCCGATGCGGACTTTCCAAATCTGAAATCAAAACAGAAAACACTGGGTGGTGTCAGTACTTGCGGCACTATCTGCGGAGCGAGAATCAGAACTAACTTGTCCCGTCCAGATATCACACGGCAGGCGCGGACAGGATGGATGTACCCGTCTGCCCTGTGGGTATCCGAGTGGGATCTTTCCGTGCTCTTAAACCCTGCCATTTTTCGGAGCCAGTCACAGAAAGCCATCCCGCCGTTTGCACCTTAAACAAATCACAATATGTAACTTGGCCAAAAGGAAACTAATGAAGGGCTCGTCCGGGATTTGAACCCGGGACCTCTCGCATGTTAACGGTCTGAAATACCCTCAGCGAGAATCATACTCCTAGAAGTGACTGGGCAATATAGAATTGCAAAGAAAGAGCGCAGACTGAATGGAGAGAAAACAGACTTTGCATTGGCCGGGAATCGAACCCGGGCCTCCCGCGTGGCGGGCGAGAATTCTCCCACTGAACCACCAATGCTGCTCTTGTTAGTCGCCTTCAGTGGGTTGAACTTGGAGAAAGCTGCTCCCATATCTACAGTGATGGCCTCAGATACAGTTTGATCCAAAGATTTCATAGTGGAGAGAACACATTGTTTCTGTATTGCAGTGATTGGCACATTCACCTAACGAAAGATTCCCTGTTGGGAAGCGGGCGGAAATATACTTTTCACCTCAGAGTGAGGAAATGAGCAATAATTCATGTTTATTGTTCAATATTAACTGAACACCGTGTTACAGTCTTACAATATGTTACACTTCCCCTTCCCCTTCACAGTTCTGTACTCACTCAAACCCGACTGAACATTTTTCGCAGACTCTCCTTTCCAACTCTGACAGTTCAGAAAGCTTCCCTCAAACCCGCACAGTCCGGCTGATTGCTGTTAATTTGAGTCTGAATATTAAAGGCTCCGGCGGAAACCCTTCCGTTTCCCTTGAAGCCGCGTTTCAGACGGGGAAACAACAATATTTCTTTATTCTTTGGCTCCACATTGGAGACAGGGACAAGCTGCAGGATTTTAACCCGCACTTTCCAATCAGCCCTGACAGCAGAAAGGCGCAGATGCACCGGTACATTTCTTTAAACTCAGAGTGACGATTTCTGGTGGATAATTAACTCAGCAGAGTATTTTACACTGCATGTTACATTTCCCCATCCATCTAAACTTCTCTGCACACTCAAATGTAATATTGTTCACTGAGCCCCATTTCCAGCTCTGACAGTTCAGAAAACTTCTCTCAAACCTGCACATTTCCGGATCTTCCTTTCGTTCCTGGAACATGCACACCGCTGATTAAAATTTATTGCCCATCCCCAGATGAGGGACAACCCCTTCGCCGTGGCTCTGTAGTCATGTGTGGGCCAGGCCATCCAACAACAGCAGATTTTCCTTCTCTGAAGGACACTAGTGAATCATGTTTTTTTTCCAACAATGGACAGAGTTTCATGGTCATCAATGGATTTCGACTCCAATCTTATTTGTTGTATTCAAATTCCATCAGCTGTCCTGGTGGTCCCAGATTATTAGCTGGTCGAGGGATTACACCAGTGGACAATATTCACCTAAAACAACTGCTCCAGGTGAGGCTCGAACTCACAACCTCGGCATAGCCCGCTGCCTGTACTGCTGTATAAGTACCGCGCGCTAACCGATTGCGCCACTGGAACACGGGGATTTACCCATTTGTGTCAGGTTATTAAAGGTTCTGGCAGCGTTACCTCCGTTAATAACCGTTACTGGAGGCCACATTTCAGACCGGGAAACAAACCCATCAATGATTCTCTTTCCCCCGGCTCCACAGTGAGGGAGACAGGGAGAAGCAGCAGGATTATATCCCGCAGTCTCCAATCGCCAGCAGAAAGCGGCGACTGCAGCTTCAATCAGCGGGTTACTGCCCATCCCTGGGACACAAGGTCCAACCCCGTTCAAACCTCCCCATACACCCAACACAAGCTCAGCAAAACGCGGATAGATTATATCCGGCTCACTGAACCTTCGAGTAACATTCACACAACACCCGAGTGATTCACAAATAAAATTCACACCAACTTTCCAAAACTTTTCAGTGATAAATTCCTCCATTTGGTTGAAAAGCTGAGAGTTGTGAATCTGGAAATGAGCATCAAGGGATTTGTGTTATCCAGAGACTTGTTTCTCACGGTTAGTCTCAGGTTTGTAATTCCATTTGTGTTGTATATTGAAGCGAAATTTATGTCAAAATGAGGAGAAGAAAACAAGGAAAAAATTAAATCTTGGAACAAATCCTGAGGGAAATGGATCACAATATTTGGATGGAGGTGCAGTTGTGAATGGTGTTATTGATGATTGAGTGGAAAGTATTGGATCGCTGGGTTACTGGTGATCAGTTCCCTTCCCTCCCGTTGAATTCCTCCCTGTGATAAGAGACATGGATTCATTTTACCTGCCCGTTCAAAGGAGAAAGGGAATAACCAACACACTACAGCAGCGCTGCCGGATTAACGGAACTAAAGAGACTTGTATAGAATTGTAAACAGTGCGGTCATGCTGCAGTTCTGGAACAGGTTTTCAGAAATAGAATTATGATCAGTGACACACTAGTTTAGAATATATTCAACTGTTACTGTCTCAGTCTCTGTGGCGCAATTGGTCAGCGCGTTCGGCTGTTAACCGAAAGGTTGGTGGTTCGAGACCACCCAGGGACGGAAGCTATTTTCTCACCATCAGCATTCACAGGCAAACACTGACCTGATGGCAAAGAGCCCTTGGGTGCTCATAAAAAAATGGCTCTCAATTGTTACTGTCTGGACTATTATCTGGTGTTGTCAACATTACGAAATGACAACTGACTTTAAATATATTGCATATAACATTATATACATGCTTTCATTATACCGTTAAATTTAACAATTACAATCGAAACATGAACTTGTGGCTGAGCATTTGTTCCAATTCCAAATCCCTGCTTGCATTGATTCCTGGAGAGATCATAAATCTGTCTAACCTTGGATGAAGGAGTGACTTATGTTCTATATCAACAGAACATTTTGAAACAGAGACTTGTCTGTGATGGAAATTGCTTGGAGATGAAATAATGAAATATAAAATGAAATAAATTCGATTAAACATCTAACATTTTAGAAATATTGAGACATTCAATCTATTAGAAATATCGGGTTCACAGTGAGTGACATGAATTGATGTTGTGATCGCAGGTATGGAACTGGAACCCAAAATCATACCGAGTGAATCCGCTGAATGGTTAAATGTTTGACCTTCCACAATGGAATGTACGGGACCTTATTCAATAAGCACTCAACTAACACAAAAACACTCACAACTAACAGAAAAGGTCCATTTCATCTCCCATTTTTAAACTTTTTGCCAGCTTCTCTACATTTATCATGAAGATTTATAAAGTAAATGAATGGAGTTTGTGATGGTAAAAAAGGCGTGTTCCCGCCCTTCAAGTAGGTAACCACAGGGGAACAAACACAAGCACAGACCCCGTGAGATAGAGGATAAAGGAGCGACTAAAATAGAGGCTTGGTATTAAGGGAATATAGTTTCGAGCGGAGCGTTTGACTGCACGTCCAGAAGTTTCTGCATTCATTAACATTAACTTTAACCTTTCATTAACATTGCGAATGTTTAGAAATAGAGGAAGTTTTTGAAAAAGTGGAATCCAACAAGGAGAAAATATAACAACATCTGGCCGGGTGTTTAGTCAGTTCCAGTTTGCGTGAATTGATGTTTGAAGACAGTGCGAGGCAAAATGCGGTGTCAATTAGCGCAGAAAACCAGCAAGGCAATCCTGCCGAAACCCGGGATTGAACCAAGGACCTTTAGATCTTCAGTCTAACGCTCTCCCAACTGAGCTATTTCGGCTGGTTGGTAGGGGTGGAAACTTCCATCTCACAAATTTCTAAGAGAGCAATGATTTTTTTGCATCATTTCCAACTTTCTCAAATAATCTCAACCAAATGTCCTCAGTGATAAAAGCAAATTACTGAGGGTGGGAAAAGAGGAAATGCTCCAAAATCTCACAATATCTGACAGCACCTGTAAGGAGTGAAAAGGGCGGATGTTTCGAGTCCAGATGACTCGAAAGCTCAGTGTACTCACTGTTCAGTATTAATGTATTATTTAACACATATGTCTTCATTATGAATTGAATACGTCTGAAATTGAACATCACTGAATTGAAAATATAACTGACCAACAGAACCAATCGAATCACCGGTAATACAGATGGCAATTTTGGGATTGACTATTGTCAGCTTTTAAACAAAATCAACTACATTTAAATGGAGGAAAATCAAGAATTATCCGTTAGTGATACTTGAGCCTATTTTTATCATGGGTATGAAACATTCAAGCGCATAAGTTCCGGCCGTTACAGGAAAATCTAGTAGATTCGCACTGAGTCTCGATTCCCTCGTCTATCTGAGTGGCTTTTCCTGTTTCTCAATGATGAAAAAATATTTAAAAATATTCTTCTGTGAAAAGTGCATCATTTCCCCTCCTTCACTTACAGTATCACTTGTATCTGTGCGTTTGAGCACACACCACGATCAGATATTTCAGATGGTGATTAACCATATCAGTCTGCAGCTATAAACCCATTCAATTCTTTGGAGACTGAACGAGATGCGAATAAATGCTCGATGTCAAAATTGAACATTCCTGTCAATGCATCTTATTTCACAGAAAGTATTTCAGGGTGATGTCAGAGCAATGATAACATGCCTTTAACACTGAGGTTCAGATAATGTTGAGCAACAAACTGAAATCAAACTCTTTTCCCTTACCCGACATGAGAAAGCTTAATGAATGTTTCTGCCCGGTTTCGAACCGGGGACCTTTCCCGTGTGAGGCGAATGTGATAACCACTACACCACAGAAACAAGTTGGGAAACAGTGGAGCAAATCTGCCTGTCTGCAATGTTCAACTCCGCTGTGTTGCTGCAGGTTCCGATGGTTAGACTGAGAGCCCATGTCACTGAATTCAGGAAGATAACCGTTACTTTCAATCTGATTGTCCGACTTATCCAGAACATCAGAATTGAAACGCGTTCGTCTCGCAAATATCTAAGGGAGCAATGATTTCTGCCCATTCATTAATACATCGTTTTTATCTTTCTTCAAATAATCATCCGCATTTTGTATCATCAGCGTTTTGTAACCTGTCCCTGTCTTTTTCTTTGTTCTTTAAATGTGACATTTCCAATTCAGATCCTAAAGAGGAAATCTCCCTGACACTGATTCTGACAGAACTGGTACAGACCGGGAAGTAACACAGGATTGTTGTAGAGCAATAAATCTACATTCCCTGACCGGGAATCGAACCCGGGCCGCGGCGGTGAAAGCGCCGAATCCTAACCACTAGACCACCAGGGAATCTGATGTGTTT